>JAQPPZ010000199.1:0-495000 GCA_028583015.1 Wollemia nobilis
GAGGAAAAACTACTTTGCTAGGGTTTGATGAAGAAAAACTGCTCTGCGGGGATGGCAGCAGCTTTCAGAGGAGGTCTGAAAAATTGGAGGAATGTCGTGATGGCATCGGGTCCGGCACAAAGAGTGCATGCTCGTGATGTTTTTTTCATCTAAAAATTATTGGAAGGAACAATATTTTCCAGTGCATGTCGGGAACCACTTGTTAAATAATAATGGATGTTTGGAACGATGTGAAGCCAGGCCAGTTCTAGTGGTTCAACCAGACTCGGTGGTGGAATATGTAGAGTATCTAACCAAACATGCCCTTATTGGTAAATTTTTGGGCATCCAAATTTCCCTCCCCTTTGTGGAGGCTTGGGTCAGGAAGACTTGGAATACTGAAGGTGATGTGGAGGTGATGCTGAGTGTGAACAACAATTTTATGGTGGTTTTCTCTTGTATTGCAGATCGTAACAAAGCATTTTAAGGGGGTCCTTATTTCTATAACCAAGTGGGACTCTTTCTTAAACCCTGGCATGTGGATTTCAACCCATCAGAGGAGCGACCGTCGTGGGTTCTAGTATGGGTGTGGATTCCATGGCTCCCGTTGGAATTTTGGAGAACTGATATCTTGCATAAGATTGCTCTTCTTCTTGGGAAGTCGGTTGGACCGTCACAACAGACAATGGATAAAAAGGTAATCTCTATTGCTTGTATTTGTGTTAAAATTGACTTAAATAATCCTATTCCATATTCTATTGAAATACAGTTTGAATCAACTACATGGGTTCAAAAACTTGACTATGAAGCTCTTCCAATTTATTGTCGAATTTGTCGTGAATATGGCCACCTACAAATAAAATGCCCTAAGTTTGTCCTACCTGTGGCTTCAAATCCTAGGACCTCTCGGTCTGGACAAAGTTTGGATAAATTAAAAGCCCCGATAAAGGAAGGGGAACGAGATAAGGAAGGTTTTGTTCTGGTGAAATCTCGAAACAGAGGACGAAGGGCAAACAAAGACCTTAATAATAGCTAGCCAGATGCTCTATTCAACCATTTTAAAATATTAGATGATCTTTATCAGTGCATGGAGATACCTAAAATATCGCTACCTAATGCAAATATAATAGGGCCAAATCAAATGTCTCTTCTTGAGGTGGAACTTAAGGAATCAGATCTAGGGGGTTTAAATGAAGAACAAAGGGCTTTGGATCTGAGTATAGGGGACATGGTTGGGTCTAGCCCTATAAGGAAAACTATTTTGGAAAGTGTTATAGATTTAGTTATGCCGTCTCCTACTCAAGCACTGATGCAATCATCCTTGGACTACAAAACTCCTATAGTGTTGGGATTGCAGTAGAAAATAATTAAAAAAAGTTTTTTTGGATAAGAATATGAAGGTGGGCCGAAAGAAGGACTAGGATAAAATTAAGTTAATGGGGGATACTTTGGTGGAGTCATGCTTGGTGAGAACATTGGACTCCCATTTTTATAACCCCCAAAAATGATTATTCTCTCATGGAATGTAAGGGGATTGAACAACATCCCCAAACAAAAAGTGGTTCGTGATTTAGTTCGTGTGCATTCTCCGGATGTGGTGTTTATTCAGGAGACTAAATTGGCTATTAATAGCATGTTAAATATTGCTCCCAAGTTGTGGATAAGGGGGAAATGTAGGTGTATTGGTGCATGTGGATATGTTGGTGGCATCGCTTGTTTATGGGATCCGGTTAAGATATCCCCTCTTACTTGGATTTCTAGCAGATGGTCTATTTCGATGGTCGAGCATGATAATGAATCTAGTGAAACCATCCTACTTACAAATGTGTATGCTCCTATTGATTACAATGGTAAAGTGAATTTGTGGGATCACATTTTCTTTGTGAGAAGTTTTACTCCCTTGTACCCATGGATTTTGGCTGGAGACTTCAACTCTATCACTTGTCTGGAGGAGAAATGTGGTGGGGTGGACCATCTCGACCCTTTTTATTCTATCTTCAGTGCTCATATCCAGGCCCTAAACTTGGTTTACATCAATCCACATAATGGGATATTTACTTGGCATAATAGAAGGTGTCAAGAATCTTCTATCTCAGAGAGACTAGATAGGTTTTTGATAGCCAGTTATTGGATGGGTAATAATAGAAGTGCTAGTTCTGTGATTCTGGAGGGTAGGGGATCTGATCATTGGCCTATCAAACTCTTTTCTTTGGAGTTAGGGCTAAAAAAGAATCTATCCTTTAAGTTTCAACTTATGTGGCTTCATGATTTCATGCAAGGTTGGTGGACCACTAGCAAACCTCCTCATAGCACCGATATGTATTCCTTTATGAAGCGACTACAATTTGTAAAACATAAATTGAAGAGATGGAATAGACTAAATTTTGGGAACCTTTCCTTGGCTAAGTTGGTAGTTCTTAGGAGGATGGAAGAAGCTTCAAAGAAAATTAGAGATTAGGGATTCATGAAGGATCTTCTTGTTGAGTAATATGAGGCTCCAAAAGACCTTGTTGAATGGGAATTGAGGGAAGAAATTTGTTGGAAACAAAAAGCTCAAGTATATTGGCTTCAGGAAGGGGATAGGAACACAACCTTATTTTATAACTTAGTTAAGGCTCACCGTAATGGTAACCTAATTACCTCTCTTGTGAATTCTTAGGGTGCCCTACTCTCTTCTTTCAGGGATATTTCAAAAGAGACTAAGAGGTATTTTTCCTCTCTCTTCAAGGAGGACTCCCTATCAGATGATGAGAATAAAAAGATTATTCTAAATTGTATTCCAAAAAAAATTTCTAGAGAGATGAATGAGCACTTGATGGGTCCAATTTCCCTTGAGGAGTTGGAAAATGTTGCATTCAATATGAAAAAAGGAAAATCCCTAGGCCCAGATGGATTCTCGATTTAATCAAATTTGATCTTTTGGAGGTGGTCCATGAGTCCCAAAAGAACAAATAGATGCTAAGGGCCCTAAATGCTACCTTTGTGGTGCTTATACCCAAAAAAGAGGGAGAAAATTCCTTGGATATGTTCAGGCCTATTACTCTCTACAATGTTGTGTATAATATCATCACAAAAATTATTGCTAAGAGGTTGAAGATATGGTTGAGAAAAATCATCTCTAAGGATCAAGGAGGGTTTGTTGTTGGCCGACAAATCTTGGATGGGGTTGTTATTGCTATGAAAGCTATTCACTCAATGGAAACTTCTAAGGAGAAAACTATGTTCATTAAGTTGGACATGGCCAAAGCCTATGATCGGGTCAGATGGTCCTTTCTTCAGAAAGTTCTTGCTGCTTTTAGATTTGAGGAGGAATGGATTAGATGGGTGATGAGCTGTGTTTATTCTTCCTCATTCTTTGTTCTTGTTAATAATGAGCCATCAGAGTTGTTTGAGGCCTCAAGGGGATTGAGGCAAGGATATATTTTATCTCCTTATTTGTTTATCATTATGGCGGAAGGGTTGGGAATATTGCTCAAGTCTCAAGTCATGTAGGGTCTCATTCAGGGGTGGAAGTGGGATAGTAGTTTGCCACATCTTTCCCACATTCAATTTGTTGATGATACTACTTTTTTGGGAGTTGCAACTATCAGGGAAGCTAGCTATATTAGAGTCTCTTGACATATATCTTGGTGCTTCTGGACAGTTGATTAATGAGGACAAGTCTTCTATTTTCTTCTTCAATACCCCTCCTCTTATTCAATACAGGATTGCTTGCATTCTAAGATTCCAGTTTGGGACTCCCCCTTTAATTTATCTTGGTCTTCCAATTTCATCTCATCCTCTACCTAGATATTCTTGGCAATCTATGCTTGATAAGTTTAGAAGGAAGGTGAATCACTGGACTTTCAGATGGCTTTCCACTGCAGGTAGAGTGTTGCTTTTAAAATTTTTTGTTCAAGCTTTACCCATTTATAGATGTTTTGTACAAATAGCTCCCTCTCACTTCATCAAGGACATTGATGCTTTGTCAAGACAATTTTTATGGTCTAGAAAACTTGATCAATCTAAATGGAGTTTGGTTAGGTGGGATTCTATATGTAGGCCAGTGCAATAGGGAGGCCTTGGGTTGCAACATATAGCTCTTTTTGGGCATGCTTTGGCTGCAAAAATTTATTGGAGATGGTGTACCTCTCAATATTATATTTGGGCTAAAATGTTATCTTGTAAATACTTGAGAGGTATTTATGAGGCTGAGATCCCTAGATTCAGCTTGGTTGGTAAAGGTTCAGTTATCTAGGACACTCTAAAAAGAGGAGCTAATTTAATCAAGCAGTGTTTGTTCTAGATTTGCAATCAGGGATCAGATGCTCTTTTTTGAGAGGATTCTTGAGATGGCCACCCTCCTATCTTGAATAAATATCCTAGGTTACGTTCCCTAAGCATTTTTTTCTTGGAAGCAGGTTGGTCTCGTGTGGAGGACTTTAAAAATCCAATCTTTAGTAAATATGGATATGTACAGGTGGAAAGATCCGCAAGAATGGCCCTAGGGGGATTGGCCAAGGACAGAGAGGTGCTTGCTCTTATTCTTACGGGGATACCCTGTTCTTCATTGAGGGGTAAAGATATTTTGGCTTGGAACCTTGATCCTAAGGGAACCTACTTAGTAGCCTATGGTTATCAAGTTCTTGATAAGCAAAAGTATGGGAGTCTTCCTGTCACTTGGTGGAGAAAGGTGTGGAACAAATTTACCTGGCAAAAATGTAACTTCTTTCTCTGGTTGGTAGCTCGTAATAAATGCCTCACTTGGGATAATGTGAGGAAGAGGGTATTTCAGGGTCCCTCTTTTTGTGTCCTTTGTAGTAAGAATGAGGATGACTCTTCTCATTTATTTTTCCAATGCTCCTTTGCTAGAGACATTTGGCACCATTGGTGGAGCACCGGAACCATCCATGTTTTCATGTGTTGTCCCTGGTGGAGTTTTGGAGTAGTCTGGGTAGACCTCCGACCAAGACCCCCTTCCTTCGGGTGGCTTGGAATTTGGGCCCTTCTTGCATCATCTAGAAAATTTGGCTCGAATGAAATCGGTGCATATTTCAGGGTAGTTATTTGGTTGTTCAACAGATCTGGCAAAGGATCTTGTATATGGTTCAGGAAACCATCCATAGCAAATGTGATGTGGACCCTCTTTTGGATTCTAGTGAGAATAAGGTACAACAAGCCCTTGGTCTCTTTGGGGATGGTGTGAACTCTTCTAGCCCTAGTAGGGTTCCTCAGCTGAGCAAGAATATTAGGAGAGATGGTAGGTGGAGGCCACCCCCTAGAGGAGTTTTAAAAGTTAATATTGATGGATCATCCAGGGGTAATCCTGGACATGCTGGCATTGGCGGTGTTGGGAGAGATTCTACTAGTGGTGTCAATTTTTTTCTTTTCCATTTACAAAGGTGTTCACTCCAATAATTTTATGGAAGCTCTTGCAATTCTTGAGGCCTTGCGAAGGGGGTTTTCTCTTGGTTGGCGTAGGATTATCTACGAGTCCGACTCTCAAATTGTGGTTAATATTTTAAATAGTAAAAGGGTGGAGGAAGTTAATTGGCAGTTGGCCTCTATAGTCGTTCATATTCTCAGAATGAGTGAAGATTTTGAATTTATATCCTTTGTGCACATTCCAAGGGAATGGAATGTGGTTGTTGATTACCTGGCCAAAAGAGCTTCTGAGTTGTTGGATCCTTGGAGTATCGATAATTGGGAGAGTCTCCTATCTAGGGACTCTCAACGCTTGTAGGATTTGATCCACAAGGATGTACAGACTTAATGTGGTTTGTTCTTGTTGTCTTTTTTGGGTGTCATTCTAGTCTAGTGGTTTTAGCCTGTTTGGTTGTTTATTTGAGTCCTGGTTGGAAGCTCAGTTGTACTCTGTAATCCAGACTTTTTATCAATAAATTTTTACCCCTTTATTTAAAAAAAAAAACAAGACCAATATTTAGAGAAAAATGCCACTTGAGAAAAAGTGGATGAAATAAAAAGATATTTTCCTTACTTGTTTGAATAATGATCAAATGTAATGTTGTGCAGGAACATAGTAATATGTGTTTAGTCCAAGGGGGAGTATGTCATGACCCTCATTGGCAGTACTAAACCTTTATATTTTGACTATGTTACGAATTATGGATAATACTTAGTTTTGTAGCTATATGCTTTGATATTATATCCATTTACAAATAGGAATATGGTACTGTTGATGCGTTGCTTGGTTGCAAGATTATGTTCTCTCATGGATGGACAAGAATATTAGCCATAAGGATACGAGAGACCATATTGAAAGGGTAAATCATGATCAAAATAGCTTAAGGTAACATGAATAAATACCCTCTTTCGTGTAGGTGCATAATTGAACTTTTTATTCTCCTGATCGTACCTTAGGGCAAGGAAAGTTGCTTGCAATGAGCCTCCTTAACATGAATCAATGATGGTTGTGATCTATCTCAAATAAGGACCCACTCATTTAGGGATAAAATGAAGGTACGAAACAATGAGAGAATGATTTTTTCTCCTATGCTTAGCTTTTGTGCTACTTGGTTTCCCTTGGTTGTTTTGGTCGGTTTAATCAAAAGAAATATTAATATTAGTAATCAAAGGAATAATTAATTTGATTCTAATGCTAGTCTATAATATTAATTGATGGAATTATTAATATTAGGAAAGATTAATTTAATCTTAATGTTAGATTTATATTATTAAGAATGATAATATTTGTCTAATTTTAGTATTAGAAATAATGAAAAGAATTAATATTTATATTAGTTTTACTAAAGTAATTTTATGTAGGTTAAATCATATTCATAAATGTTTCGATTTGTAGTATTAATGTTTGACTAAAGCTTATGCTAGGCCTTTAACCAATAAAACATTTGCTTTCTAGGATCATGGCTTTGCTTTCTTTTTCAGTTTCTTTCTCTTCAACATTGTTGTGTTGACCACCTTGCTTTCATTAAGGAGAAGTGGTGCATTGAATGTGTTGAGGGGCTAGGGCAGTGCCACCTTCTTATGTTGCATCCTCCACTTTGGATGCATTATGGATCATCGATTTGGGTGCGATTGTGGGAAGAGGAAACACCCTTGATTTGTAACCCAATATATAGATGGAAAAACTTGACAACGCCTCATAATTGGGCCTTTAAAAGGAGGGCTAGGTTATTATGAAAGGGGATGCCAAGTTTGAGGAGTAGATGGTAAAGTACAAGAGTAGTGTGGCATAAATAGCTTGGATTGAGAAAATACATATATGAACACCTCCTCCCTTCGTCATTGGTGCTAGGTATTGTGTTTAGGCAGAGGAATGTTATGTTGCTTACATTTATTTTTACCAACTTTCTCTTGATGTTTGTGTTGCTCATTGATGTTTCTCTAGCATATATTTTTCTATTTTGATTGCTCTCTTAGTCGGGTTTAGGTGGGAGTTGACTAAGATACCAAGTGATTTTATTTACCTTTAGTTATGTTGTTCACTGAGTAGCAAAATAATATTGGAAAGGGTGGTAATAGAGTGCTCACCCCTGCATCTTTTAGATCTTATATTTGCTTTAGAGTCTGGTTGTAGTTGTGTTGCCTTTGTTGTGAATCTTGCATGGGGTAAACATACTTCTTTTGCCTTGTCATCGCTTCCTTAGCAACTTAGTAACCTCATTTTTGATGTCATATTACACTCCCATGCTAAGTTGGCACCTCCTCTTCCACGATAGTGCAGGTAATGTGAGCGGGCATGGAAGTTTTTCAGTAGGGTTACGTGTTCTATATGTTTTACCTTAGTTCATGATGTTTGATACCTTTGGGTATCTATGTGCTCAAGGTTGCATGGGTGTTTAAGCCTCAACTTAGGAATTTTAGTGATGTTGGTCTAGAATTGACCCTCTTAGGGTTTGACCTTTATTGGTTGGTTTTAGCTTTTGATCTTCCTGTTAGATTTGTGTGATCTTATCCTGAATAACCCTAAGTAATATTTTATAACCTTAGATTTTAATTAATCTAATGGTAGTAATGAATCCATGAATTTATATCCTTAGAATTTAACTAATCTAATGGTAGTTGTAAATTAATCCATGCTTTTATAACCTTAGATTTTAATTAATCTAATGGTAGTTTGGAAATGAATCCATGTATTTATAACCTTAGATTTTATTTAATCTAATGGTAGTTTGGAAATGAACCATGCATTTATAACCCTGAGTTTTAATTAATCTAATGGTAGTTTGGAAATGAATCCATGCATTTATAACCTTAGATTTTAATTAATCTAATGGTAGTTTGGAAATGAATCCATGCATTTATAACCTTAGATTTTAATTAATCTAATGGTAGTTTGGAAATGAATCCATGCATTTATAATCTTAGATTTTAATTAATCTAATGGTAGTTTGGAAATGAATCCATGCATTATAACCCTATATGTTAAATAATCTAATGGTAGATCTAGAAAATATATCATATATTATAACTTTGGGTTATCAGTTGTTTCTATTGGTATTTTAGCCTAGATCTGAAACCATGAGTAATATCTTAGAAATAAGTATGGGCTTCTTTTGATGGTGCGGCCAAGGGCAACCTTGGACTAGCTGGATATGGGGGTATCCTTAGAGATAGCAATGGCAGGGTTATCCTTGCATATGCACAATTTCTAGGAAATAAAACAAACTAGGTTGCTGAAGCTAGAGCTTTATGGTGTGGCATTGTCTTGGCTAAAGATTACTTTGATAAACTCATGGTCGAAGGTGATTCTTTGACTATCATCAATTATTTAAAAAATTTCAAAATTCCCTCTTGGAGGATAAGGAACTACATTGATGAAGCTAGGACTATCAGTCAAACCTTCCAAGAAATAATTATTTAGCAAACCTTCAAATAAAGTAATAATGCAGATGACAAACTTGCCAATATCAGCACCTATTCCACAAATTTGATGACTTGGACCAATAGTCTTCCTTAGGCATTGGAGTTTGTTGTGGAGCAAGATATATTATCTTCAAGTGAGACCAATGTTGACGTGGAGCAAGTCAGCCATTCTTCAAATAGGACAAATGTTCATTGAATTTGTTCCCTTCTTCATTGATTTCCATGCTACTTTGGTTCATGGGTCAACCAATTATTTTGGGTTTGTCAACCTTAATCCTCGATCCACCGCCTTTCATGTTTTTTGTTTTGTAGGTTTTCGTAATTCAATTTTTTTGTCTTCCAACCTTGCCACGCTGCCCTCCACTATTCTGCAATCCACTCCCTCCTATTTCCCATGGCCATCTTGCCCACCCGACTCGACATCGCCTTGTCTCCCACCTCTCCCATTACCTCTTTTCAACAACCTCCATACTCTTTCCATGTTGGCCCCTTCCCTTGTGTTTGGTCCTTTATTTTTCATCCCTAGTTTGACATTTCCATCATGTGGGTGTTTGGGAAGGATTCCCACAAGCTTCATATTCATAATTATGCATGCATTTTTGTCACAAGCTCCTTGGTTCATGCAAATTTTCCCATACCCAACTCATTAGGCACCCTTGTCGAGATGGTGGTTGGTTCATTTCCATTTTTGAACCCTCAAACATTTCTTTTTATACTTGCCCTGCTTCAATTCATTTCCATATTTGCCCTTTCCAATTGCATCTCCAAAGTTATTTCTTTGTTGTAGCCATGAATTTCATTGAGCCATCCTGTGTTAGCATGGAATCAATTGCTGAAGCCATCCTTTCTGTCAGGGGATTCCTCCCATTTTTTCAAAAATTTAAAGGGGAGAATTCTGAAATTACTATGATGTTCCTGAGTTCATGGGATAATCGTAGAGTGACCATTCACAATAGGACGTATGATGTTGACATCAAAACTTTGGTCGAACTCACTGGACAGTAGGCCAAAGGTAGATCAATACGCAAAGAGAAACATAATTGGGATGTTGAGCTTAAGGATATTAAGGACAAGAAGCTATGCAGAAAATCTTGAATGGGAATTCGTCGTGAGGAGCTCCCCTCCCCGTGGAGTAGTGTGTTAAAGCCTATCATGGAGTTCGTCACTATTGATGACCCTGATAAGGTCTTATGTAGCTTCCATTTTGTATTTTTCAACTATTTTTATGATGTTAATATGGTGAATGTCCCTCAGTTCCTGTTTAACTCTATCAGTTACACCATTGAACATAGCCAAAATAAAAATGGCTCTGAATTGCCTGCTCACCAAGGTTTGTTTAATATTTTGTATAACCATTGGTTAATCGATTGCCCCCAGGGTGTCATCTTGCCTCCTACTTCTAAGGATAAGCCTAGTACCATAAATCCTAGTTCATCTCAGACCACTCCTCAATCCTCTAGCACTCCTGAGCTTTCTGCCAAAAAGAGAGACGTAATTGAAACAGTCTGTAGGTTGAGGAAAAGACCCAAGAGCGAATCTCCTAAGCCTGAGCTAAAAAGTGTTCACTCATATGTTCATCTAAAGAAGTTGGCTCAAAAAAATGAATCCCTCATCATTGATTCAGAGGATGATGATAAGGACATCCTTGACCAGTGCATGCAATAGTTTATCATTAATTATATCTCCAATTGTATGTTTCAAATGGTCGACCTACGTAATGCACTGAATCTATTTTTCTTGAAGAAGTCTTTCTATGAGGATGTTGTTAAAGCCCCTATTGAGGATGTTAAGGTTTTTGCTGCCCCTTTGGAGGACCAAGGTGAGGACAAGGATGTTGACATGGATACGTCGAGCGATGGGCTTCAGGAGGTTGGAGCGGAACCAGATGAAGAAGCTTAAGGGCATCCTTTCTACACAGTTGTTTTGGAGGTATTATCTTTACCTCCTAGAGCATCTTTTTTCTGCTATTTTTATGTTATACATAAGGATATCCTCTATTTTATGCTATGTTTTGTTGGTTATTACTTATAAGCAATCTGTGTGGCATTTCAAATATTGAAGGACTGAAACCTGTTTTGTCCTATTTTGGGGTCTTGGCTTCTATAGCCTGCTTGTGATCAAGTTTTGGCTCCCTGTTAAAACCCTTGCTTGATTTAAATTTTTTAACTGATAAAAACAAAGTATGGGCTTCTTTTGTGTTTTCTATGATGAATGAATTATTGAAATAATGATTTTGATATTTGTGGAAAATATCTTAGAAAGAAGTATGGGCTTCTTTTATGTTTTCTATGTTGAATGAATTATTGAAATAATGATTTTGATATTTGTGGAAAATATATTAGAAAGTAGTATGGGCTTCTTTTGTGTTTGCTATGATGAATGAATTATTTAAATAATCATTTTGATAGCTGTGAAAAATTTCTTAGAAAGAAGTATGGGCTTCTTTTGTGTTTGCTATAATGAATGAATTATTGAAATAATGATTTTGATATTTGTGGAAAATTTCTTAGAAAGAGGTATGGGCTTCTTTTGTGTTTTCTATGATGAATGAATTATTGAAATAATAATTTTAATATTTGTGGAAAATATCTTAGAAATAAGTATGGGATTATTTTGTGTTTGCTATGATGAATGAATAATTGAAATAATGATTTTGATATTTGAGGAAAATATCTTAGAAAAAAGTATGGGCTTCTTTTATGTTTGCTATGATGGATGAAATTGTTGTTTAAAGGTATGCATATTTGTGGAAAATATCTAAGAAAGAAGTGTGGGCTTCTTTTGTATGTGTTTGAATCTTATAGATTGCATTCATACCTGCATATGAGCTATTTCAATCCCCACCTTCCATTCAAACACCACGGAGGCTGAAGAAGGAAGATGTTTAGATCATGTAAGGAATTACCTTAAAATACTTACATTGAGTTATTAAAGTCATTCTTGGAGTACGAGGACTTATTGTACTAGCAACAAGGACTAATATCTTGTAATATTAAACTTTGGGTCGAATGATATTATGGTATTATGGTGATTTTTAATCTCATAGATATTAGACATGATGTTATTTAATCCAATGATTGTTTTATTACTACAAGTGTTTGGTGGTTGCTTTACTATTAATTCATTGAAGGTTTATTGAGGTGCTTGTAGTTTGAGAGTGAGAGAGAGAGTTACTTTGGGCTTAGGGTTGCAAAAAATATCTTTAGAGGTAATCCTTGTCCAAACTCTCCTTCTAGACTAAGGTTGTTGTAGCCTAGCAACACATAGTTTTATTTGGTGTCCATGGGGAATATAATCACACAAAGTGATTGGTGTTTGAAGGCTCACCATGGAGGTGGGAGGCAAGCATAACATTTAAGACATCACTGTGAAGGTGCAGTTAAACTAGACTTAGACATTACACTTGTAGATCTAATCTAAATTGAGATATGACTGGAAGTAGGAATTGGCTTTCCCTCTTGCTTTAAATATTAAGAATTGATAATCCTAGCACTGGTATCAAGAGGTCTGCATTCATGGAGAATGTTAAAAAGGTGGTAAGACCCTATGAAGATGTCCTCAATGTCGTTAAGGTATTCAAGGTTAACCCTAGTTTATATTGCATGAGTTTAGCCTTTCCTATCCACTCGGGTGATGTTTGCAACATCTTTAACCTGAATGTGGCATGTATATTCAACCAAATAAAAATATCCATGGATACCTATGTGAACCTTGTTAGTTGTTTCAAAAACAAATCTCTCTCTATATGGTTAGCTTTGGAGATTGTTACATTTTGACTAATGTTTTTTGTTGTATGTCTTGGAGATAATCAATTTTTGACAACTCTATAAAACTTGTTCTCTTTGATTAGATTAACATCTTGTTGCTTTACCTGTAACATTATTGCTTTGCTCTAAGACTTTATCTCTTACTCATTGGCTTTGCTCTAAGACTTGTAAATGTCCCTTCTATAGTAAACATATTTTCTATAATAAACATCTTTGTTTTCCTTTTAATCAATATAGTCTACCTTATTCTTTGAACATGACCCTTAAAAGATCTTCTATGTTTGGCCTCTATGTACTTTGTTCTTTGAATATATCTCAGGCCTCTTCTTTTCTTTGAATATATCTCAAGCTCCCCTATATACTAAATATATCTTGGGTCTCTTCTTTGTTATTCTCTGAATATGTCTTGGTCATTTCTTTTCACTATATGTTTGCTTACAGACCTCTATCTATTAGACCTCGAGCCTCTTAAATTCTTCTTTGTATTCAAGCCTCTTTTTCTACTCTATAAAAGGATTCTATTTTTATGTATAAGGTCCTCTTTTATTTCCACTTATAAGGGCCTCAATTCTCTATATGGACCTCTTTCCTTGAAGATTATCTATTCTTCAAATTTTCCTCTATGTCAATATCTAAATCTTTCTAAAAACTTATAGCTCTTATCCACCGTATATCCAATGCTTGAAGCAATATAAAGTAAGCTATCTAGGTGCTTATTTATCCTTTTTAAATAATGATATTCTCAATATAATACTTGAAGTAATATAAAGTAATCTATGTGCTTATTTATCCTTCTTCAATAATGATATTCTTGACTTCTAATATCTTTTGTTTTGCTCTTTTTATCTTAGGAAGCTTTGAATGGTTCTCAATCCACAATAACTATCTTCTCTTAGGAAGCTCTAAATTCTTTTCAATTTGCTTCTATATTTTCTTAGAAATCTCTAAATGCTTCTCATTCTATTGCTACTATCTTTTCTATATTGGCTTCTTGGACCAATATCAAGGTCAATCTCTTTGTGACCTGAATCCTCTTTATGTTGCTTAATCTCTTGATATCAAAAGTCTAATATTGTCAAGGTGACTTTGAATGTTCCTAAAATATCTATTAATTTCAAGGTGACATTGAATGTCCCTGTATCTTCTATAAATATCAAGCTAACATTGAATATCCCTAAAATATCTATCAATATCAAGGTGACATTGAATGTCCCTATATCCTCTATCAATGTCAAGGGTTGGCTATGGCCCTGAATGATCAACTATCTCAAAGTTGAATCACCAATTAATATAGTTGAATCCTAGTCTTCATTGGTTATTCTTAAACCATGGAAAGACTCTAGCTTTTCTACTCAATATAAACTTATAATAGAGTCTGAGTCTCATTGTCTTCAAAGTGGATAGACTCTTAATCAACTTTATCAAACTAGATAAAATTGATTTTGCAAAAGTGGCTAAAATGAACTCTTATAAATCTGGACAAAGTCTGGTGGTATCTTTGATACCACTGATGGCTTATTAAGCCTTAATACAACCACAAATATCACAGGTTAATATCATAGGATCAAATATAATATAGTTATAATATAATAAGGTCAATATAATGGTAAGAGTAGAATAATATAAGAAAATTAATATGTAATAGAAGACTTATAATATACCAAATAACATCTAATAATATGCAACAATATAAATATAAATATCTTTAATCAACATGTACGAAGCATATAATACAACTTATAATATTATTTGCTCAAAATGTATGCAATCTTTATTATTCCTCTTTCTCTTACAAATATGATAGTGACTTTATTTTTTCTTCATATTGTAATTGTTATTTCCTTATGGAGTATTATCTCCATAATATAGCCATAGTAATGTGAATATGTGGATACTTGACTATTCCTTTCCATATGCCAGGTCTCATAACTCTTGGCTTATCTACTTGAAACTTACATATTTGATGAACACTTGACTCTATAATGTATGCACACCTATATATGACTCTTGCACTTCTATAACTTGCACACTCTAATATAAGACACTTGTGCACATCTTTACATTACATATTGTTCTCATACATACAAGACACTTGTGCATATAAATTCAACTTACACTTGCACTCTAACTCACATGATACTTGTGCATTTTTTGCACATTACAAATTTACATGACACTTGTGCATTTCTTGCACATTCACACTTACTGTAACAACCCAAGTCCTACCTACTTGGTTGTATTTTCACAAGGTAAAATTTTTTGACCATTCTCTTCTTCTTTTTAGTGCAAAGCATGCAAAAATTCTACCGAGACACATATTTCGTTGCAGTCGAAGGTCCAAGAGATCGGGACTGGCCAGGTCCCACTATTTTTTGCCTTAGAAGAACTTCACTCTCCTCCTGAGATTACAAGTTTAGGCAGGGGTTTCTCCTCTAGGGCCCATTTCACCTAGAGGTTGGATGCTTATTTTCCCCTATTTCCTATCATGACTACATGCCATGTAGAAAATAGCATGTGCATGCCTAAGCTAGACGAACAACCACCTACCCTAGAAGTTTTCTAGGATCTAACACAAACCCAAGTAATAACTTGGTGTTTCTTGGCTTGATTCGATTGATGATGTGATATCCCATTCCATCACATCGTTGGACATCCCACAATCGTATCAAACACAAGATGCACCTCTCTATACTATTAGGTAATAACCTAAGAATGACGCCCATTTCGTCCTCTTTTACCTCCCGTCCTGACCTCTCTGTCAAGATTTCGGTTATTCCTGATTCAAGATATTTGCCTGCCCACAAATACCTTTCAAAAATTAAGTAGATTGCCCTACCCACAACCTCAGATAAGTATCATTCACATTAGAGCTTCTAGGGATCATCGAATCTAGATGTTCTTTTTACATTTGATCAATGGTGTATAAGCTATCAAAAATAGCCTTCCTATATTTTAAATATGTAAATGAGGTTATGTGTGTTTAATGTTTAAGTCTTATCCATCCTAAAGCTTCTTGAAAATAAATTCATTGACAATTATTTTGCATCTAATACATATAGGAAAATTTAAAGCCTTTAAACATCATAAATTAAATATTAAAGATAATCAATCACCAAACAATAAATAAATAAAATAAGTCAAAATATAAATTCAATACATATTTCCCTTAACTTTTCATAAAGTAATATCTCATACTAAAATATCTTGTTCTTAACCTGTAGTGTAAACCTCTTATTCACTGACAAGCAACATTTTAACCATAATATCTTCTAACAAAATTTTGTCCTATGACATTATAAGCCCTACTACCTTCCAACTCTCTCATACTATCCAACTATGTCCTTTTGCTAAAAAAAACACTTATGACTTTAGACTAATTCGAACTTTAACTCTAATCTATATATAAAGTTACGTCAGTATCCCTAAAATAGTTTCTCAATGTTGCGTGATTGGACAAAAGTGTGTCTTTTCTTCCAAACCCTACTTTTGGGTGTACTAAAGTACTTGCTATGGAATGAGCGCTCCCTCTTTTAACAAGCATACTAAATTTTTTGCTTTTAGATAACATGTGAATTCTTTGCTTATCGCCACTATGACTACGACAGCTTCAAGGATGATGCCTCAGAGCTACTTTTCTATAATTGGGTTGGGCTGACCATATGTAGAGACTCCTTTTTGAACAAGTTTTTATCCATTAACAACTTTACTATGGTTTGATCTACTCTATATATTCTAATATCTCTTCTAAACCAAAAGGCACGTATAACCTAATAAAGGAACACATAATTTATAAAAATTAGAAGACCATTATCTTCTTCTATCATTTTAATAAATTTTGATTCTAATCTCCTTATTATCCCTAGGTTTAATTTGATGGGAATTGACATCTCTAACGACAATGTTTTCAAATAACAAGAAATTTCAAAACTAATTCTGCCTAACAGACTTATGTGTTGTATTCATGGCATGAAACACAAGATTGAATTCGTCTTTCAATAATATTTAAAAGGTAAAAATATGTGAATTAAAAGAAAAGTCGTCAAAAATTATCGAAATAAAATGTGGATGAGCGTTTATTTTATAATGACCATATGCTTCAAACAAGACTTTATTTTTTATTTACCAGATATTATTTTGTAACAAATACATTAGAATTTATAATACAAAGAATACTAGTCATCCCTAGTTAACACTACTCGTTAACACCTCAACACACGTACTCTCCCAAAGGTTTCTATTTCAATCATTCCATGGACTGACATCAATCATTTAAAATTATTGTTTACAAAAAATTTCCCTCATCCATTAAATCAAATGTATGTACAATATGATATTTCTGGACCTACTTTATTACTTTTATGGACGGCCACTTGGAAAAAAAAGTATAAAATAGATAATTCTGCAATATTATATATATTCCAACTAGAAGGGTTTCAACATAACGACAAAATTAAAGTAAGTTTTTACCCAGTGGCCCATGCAAATTTTCACAGAACTATATAATAAAAACTATCATAATATATATAATATATATATCAAACACTCGTTCTTTTAAAATACGAACTCCTACCAGAAGTCTGAATTTAGATATAAGAATAGCACTCAGGAAGAGACACCTAATTTTGTTTACCAACTTCAATAATTTATCTCAAGTATGGTTACATAACAAATAAAACTAGCATATCAATTGAAGTTTGTTGTAGTTTCCTTTAGTAAATAGCAGCGCGAATTCGCGCCTTCATGTCAACTTCCCAGTCGCATACTGACATATCGGTGCTACCAAAGAGGGAGTCAGAGTGGCCTTATTTATAGTGCAATGCAACTACTCTACCAAATGCAAATAGTTGATGCATCGAACCATTTTCATTATGTAGGCAAACATTTCAAAAGTTTTCTTCAAAAATAGAATGCAATGATTTTAATAATTAAATATTGCTATAGTAATAGATTAATATTTAGAATCCTTAAGCATGGACTCGTTCTTATTTATTTAACCAAATCTATAATATCTTCTACACTTCCTCTCTGTTTAAAGAACGGGTTGCCTATGGTGTATTGAATGCATACTAATCTACCTTACATTCAATTGATGCAGAATTCTAACTCAAAGATCTAATTTATAATCACAATTTTTCTGTATATACCGCATAACCCAAGAAAAATTAGTAATTTCATCGTTCTTTAAGCAAATCCATTCAACATATACCATCCATAGAGCCAAAAAGCTAACCTTATTAAAAGAAAAATCTCTCTTTCTTTTTTTCCGAACTCGATACCGCTTATGAGCTTCTAATAAGATGAAAAAGATAATCCCATATTTTTTCCTCGTACTTAATTTATAGAAGAAAAATATTATCTACAACCTTTATATCTGTAGGATTCATGCAAGCCTCCAAACCCTAAGTTTGCCAAGTGGAATATTACGAACGTCAAAAGCCGATTCACCATGTTGAATTTAATTGTTTTTATTTTATTTACTTACTATATTGTATTGTCTTTAATAATTTTATTATCATATTTATTATATATTTTTATTATTATTATTATTTTAATATTTTTATGTTATTATTTAATATATATATTTATTTCTTATTTATTATATAATTTTTTATATATATATATATATATATTCCAATGAAAACACAAAGAAAAACACACAAAACAAATCCTATTAATGCAACTATATGAAATGCATCTACATGGACCGATGGTGGATGCATTGCTAGTAGGGTTATTTGACCCTAATAACGGTGAATACCCCATCGCTCATCATTTTCCCTCGACTTACCTTCCATCGGATTCTGTTATCTACCATCAGGAGGTGGTATCTTTCCCAACATCTGCTCCAACTACTGATGGTACCTGTCCCTGCATCCACAAATAGATTAGCAGTATCTCATTCTCGTAGATAAAGTAGACCAAAAAGATAGATTTTATAGGGATGTCACATACTTCCCCTATAATATTAAACACAGTCCCTGTGTTTACAATACTCAAAAAAACAAAATAAACAAATATATAAATCATGTTTACTATGCATTAGTATTTGTTTTATACTTAATCATAATCATAGCAAAGTTATCATGCATTTATAATAGCAATGTTATATTTCTCAAACCAAAATATTATTAAATCATTGTTTAAACAAAAATGGAAACTATCTTTTCATGATAGCCACATCCTTCCATGTAGCACTATTTTTAGAATACTGGTCCCATTGGACCTTATATTGCTCTATGTTGTGATTCCTTAATTTTTTTGTTTTGTAATAAAGAATCTTAACTGGTCGCACCTCAACATGTAGGGGATCAGTCATCTGCAGATAATCAACATTTCAAACATGAGAGGGGTTAGATATATATTTCTTTAGGAGGGACATGTGGAATGTATCATGGATTTTTGACAAGTTGGGTGGCAAAGCTAGTTTGTAGGCAACCGGGCTTAATTTATTAACAATAGCAAAAGGTCCTACAAATCTTGGACTGAGTTTAGAGGATTTAATGGAGCTCTTGGTGGGTTTAACCCTTAGGAATACTATGTCTCCCATAGCAAATTCCCTTGGCATTCTTTTAAGGTTCGCATAGCTCTTTTGTCGATCTAAAGCTTCTTTAAGCCTTCGACAAATTTTTTTGAGTTGCTCCTACATTTCTTTAACCATATCTAGCCCAAGCATCACCCAATCCTCCGAATTGCTCCATGATAATGATATTTTGCACCTTCTCCCATATAGAGCCTCAAATGGAGCCATACCTAATGAAGCATGGTAACCATTGTTATAATAAAATTCTACCAGTAAAAGGTAGTCTTCCCACTTTGTTTGATGATCCATGCAATACATTCATAGCATATCTTCTAAGACTTGGTTTACCCTCTCAGATTGTCTATCTATTTCTAGGTGATAAGCAGTGCTGATATTAAGTCTTGTTCCCCATGCCTGATGCAATGCTTACCAAAATTCATAAGTGAAACGAGAATCCCTATCAGATATTATTATTTCAGGAAAGCCATGTAGTCGAACCACTTCCCTAGCAAATTTTTGGGCTACGATAGGAGCTCCATATTTAATATTTCCAGGTAGAAAGTGTGCTACTTTAGTAAGCTTGTCAACCACTACCAAGATGGCATCATGCTGGAATCAGTTTTTAGGCAATCCCACTATGAAATCCATGGTAACAACTTGCCATTTATGTATTGGAATTCATGTGAACACAAGTGTCCAGCTGGATGTAAATTTTTTGCTTTCACCTTTTGGCATTCTAAATATTTTACCACAAACTCAGCGATATCATTTTTCATTCCTGGCCAATAATATTCTTTTCGCATATTTTCATACATCTTTACATAGCCCAGATGTGCAGAATAAGGAGCGCAATGTGCCTCCTGAAGCAACATATTCCTTAGGTTCGGATCATTTGGCACTACCATTCTATTTCTAAAAAATATTGTATCCTTTCGAATTTCAAATTCCTTTGCTTTTTTTGAACCTTGTCAAATTAGATCACGACACTTTTGTGAATATTCATCTTGAAGCTAAAAAATTCTTATTTTCTCAATTATACCAAATTGGCATTGCGATATAGTAGTTATATGTCTTCTTCTACTCAAGGCGTCTGCTAGTTTGTTTTCATTTCCCTTAATGTATTTAATGCCAAAGTCATATTTTGCTAGAAATTCCATCCAGCATCTTTGCCTTGCATTGAGCATTGGTTGAGTGAAGATATACCTTAAATTTTGATGATCAGTTCTCAGCTCAAAAGGTTTGCCAAGCAAGTAATGATGCCACATTTTAAGAGCGTGCATAACTACAACTAATTATAAATCATGAGTGGCATAGTTCAATTCATGTTTCTTGAGTTTCCAGGACTCATGCAATAACTCCTTCTTGCATGAGGATTCCACCTAATCCTTCAATGGAAGCATCAGTACAAACTGTGAATGGTAGTTTAGGATCTAGTATTTTAAGGATAGGAGCAGTTGTTAATTTCTCCTTAAGCATTTTTAAAGCCTCTTCACACTACGTTGACCACTTAAAAGTATTTCCTTTCTTCTGGAGATTTGTTATCAGATAAGAAAATTGAGATAAATTCTTGACAAAGTGACGGTAATACCTGACCATTCCCATAAAACTTTGTACCTTAGTAACATTTGTTGGATCAGGCCAATAAATAATTGCTTCTATCTTCTTTGGATCAACTAATACTCCCTCTATAAAAATCACATGTCCTAAATACTATACTTGGGAGGTATAAAACTCACACTTGGACAATTTTTCGTATAACTGATTCTTCCTGAGTATTTCGAGAATAATCCTCATATGTTGATCATGCTCCTCTTTATTTTTAGAGTAGATCAATATATCATCTAAAAATATAAGTACAAATCGATCTAGTTGTTCTTGGAACACACTATTCATCAAGTTCATAAATGTTGTTGGAGCATTAGTTAATCCAAAAGGTAATACTGTAAACTCATAGTGGCCATAACTGGTTCAAAAATCCATTTTGTGGGTGTCTTCTTCTCGGATTCTCAATTGATGATAACCATATATGAGATCAATTTTCTAGAAAATTATGGCTTCTTTTAGTTGGTCAAACAAGTCATCTATTCTGGGTAGAGAGTATTTATTTTTTATCGTCATCTTATTGAGCATTCTGTAGTCAATACATAGCCTTAAAGATCCATCCTTCTTCTTAACAAATAGTACTAGTGCACCCCATGGAGAAACACTCGGTTTAATGTGCCTTTTTTCTAATAAATCTTGGAGTTGGGTCTTGAGCTCCTGCAATTCTATTGTAGTCATCCTATTAGGTGCTCTGGCTATAGGAGTTTCCCCGGGTAAAATTTCTATAGAGAAATCAAATTCCCTTTGGGGTGGAAGACCCAACAAGTCTTCAGGAAAGACATCCCGAAAGTCGTTCAGCATCGGATAAGTTTGGAAGAAACTTGCTCTAGACTCAGTTTCTTCTCTTTTATTAAGTTTGAATATATAAAATCTACTACCCTTCCTTAAGGCTCTTTTAACTTGCATGGCTATAAAGATATGGGGTTCCACTGATTCACACCCACAATATACTTGAATCCTTTGGTTAGTGTCATCAATGAAATCCAACCATATTTCTTCAAAGTTCATTAATGCTTTGTGTACCTTAAGCCAATCAATGCCTAAGATAATGTCAAAGGCATATAAGGGAGCCACATATAAATGCCAACTAGTTTTACTTTGTGGTAAAATTATTTGAGGGTCAAATAAACACTGGCTAATAGTATAGGTTTACCTAGACCCATACTCAACCTTCCACCCATTTTCCATAAACCCAGGTTTCTCCGATATGTCCCTCAGAATGTTAGAAGAAATAAAACTATCAGTTGCTCCAAAATCAACCAAAATGTGCACATCCTTATTGTATATTTTCCATTCAACAGAAAAGGTATTGCTTGACCATCAAGTTTAGGATTACCTATTGCTGCATAAATTTTATGAGCAGGTTTCATAGGTTCATTCCTCCTATCAACTCTTAGGGGACACTTATCAACATAATGAGCTTCTTGATAAATATAGCAACCAGTTCGAGGTACCCTTTCTCTTTTGTTTCCATCATTGCCCTCCTAAGCACTAGCTCCTGGTGCATTGGCTCTTTGATCATTTCAATCCCTAAAATTTCTTCTATCTTGGCCACCTCGATTGTTTTGATTACCTCTATTTCCTTGATACCTATTCTTGTTCTTGTCAAATCGATTTCTATCTCCCTCTCTACCCTTCTTGTTCTAGTTCTTATCCCATTTTGTTGAACCAATATTCTTCCTTTTTTGTGGCTCTTCTTTTTCAGAGGATTTTTGATAATAGACCTTCTTGGCCTTCAGGTTGGCCTCTTCTTGCCGAGCCAAGTCACATGCAGCAGTTAGCATTACAGGTTTTAGCAAGAGTATTAGATTTCCAATCTTTGGGTGTAATCCCAGGGGAAATTTTTTAACCTTAATTTCAACCCACTACTCATATTCAGGTATATATTTGGGTAGTTGTACAAACCATTGGTAGTACTCAATTACGGTCATGCTACCCTGAGTTAATCTTGAAAATTTTATAGTTTTCTCAAGATAAAATTGCAGTGTCAGAAATCTGTCTTTAAATGCTTTTACAAATATTTCCCAGTGGACATCAACAACCTCTATATTATTTGTTTTCCTATATGTGTCCCACTAATAAGTAGCTACTCTAGTTAGACGAAAAATTGCCCATAAAGTTTTTGATTTAGATGTGAGATTTTTGATGGCAAAATATGCCTCAACACTATTTAGCCATCTCTCAGTCTCCTCCCCATATCCTTTGCCATCAAACTTGGCTATGTCAATTTTTTTCATATCCCTTATTAACTCAGTGCCTACTTGTTTTCTCCCAAGTTCTACTAAAGTATCTTCCTCTGTTACCACTGGTTCTTTTCCTTTAGATAGATTCTCAATTATCTTTTGTTGTTGTGCAAACATTTCCTATTATTGGGTTAACTAGGCCTTCTATTGTTCCATATGTTCTAACATCTAAGTCTTTTTTTGAGCTATATGCTCAACAATATGAGCTCTCTATTGATCCATATGTTCTTTTTGTTGGCTCATCTACTCTTGCATTAGCTGTATCAGTAAAACAATCTTATCTTATTTTTGAGCGAGTTCTTTCTCTTTTCTAACCATTCGAGGGGGTTCTGCGGCCTCATCTAAAGTTCCTATCCTCACAATATTTTAGAGGACCCTCTTAGGATTTTCAGTCAGCCCTTCCTATTGTACTACCATAGGTATCTTTGATGAACTAGCTTTCATTCTAGATGCCATTGCCTGTTAAAAAAGAGCTTTGTTAATTGTTTTTATTTTGGTTTAGGTTTTCAAAAGTTTAGCATAAATTTTCCTAAAATTATGTTTAACCTAAATTTTTTTGAAGTTTTATTGCCTAGGGGTTCGCAACCTAGAGCTCTGATACCAACTGTAACAACCCAAGTCCTACCTACTTAGTTGTATTTTCACAAGGTAAAAAATTTTGACCATTCTCTTCTTTTGTTTAGTACGAAGCATGAAAAAATTCTACCTGGACACATATTTCGCTATAGTCAAAGGTCCAAGAGATTGGGACTAGCCAGGTCTCGCTATTTGTTGCCTTAGAAGAACTTCACTCTCCTCCTAAGATTCCAAGTTTGGGCAGGGGTTTCTCCTCTAGGGCCCATTTCACCTAGAGGTTGGATGCTTATTTTCCCCTATTTTCTATCATGACTACATGCCATGTAGAAAATAGTGTGTCCATGCCTGAGCTAGACGAACAACCACCTACCCTCGAAGTTGTCTAGGGTCCACCACAAACCTAGGTAAGAACCCGATATTTCTTAGATTGATTCAATTGACGACGTGATGTCCCATTCCATCGTGTCGTTGGACATCCCACAATCGTATCAAACACAAGATGCACCTCTCTATACTATTAGGTAATAACCTAAGAACAATGCCCATTTTATCCTCTTTTACCTCCCATCCTGACCTCTCCATCAAGAGTTCGGTTATTCCTAATTCAAGATATTTGCCTACCCACAAATACCTTTCAAAAATTAAGTAGATTGCCCTACCTACAACCTGAGATAAGTATCATTCACATTAGAGCTTCTAGGGATCATCAAATGTAGATGTTCTTTTTACATTTTATCAATGGTGTATAAGCTATCAAAAATAGCCTTCCTATATTTTAAAAATGTAAATGAGGTTATGTGTGCTTAATGTTTAAGTCTTATCCATCCGAAAGCTTCTTGAAAATAAATTCATTGACAATTATTTTGCATCTAATACATCTAGGAAAATTTAAAGCCTTTAAACATCATAAATTAAATATTGAAATATAATCAATCACCAAGCAATAAATAAATAAAAATAAGTCAAAATATAAATTCAATATATATTTCCCTTAACTTTTCATAAAGTAATATCTTATACTAAAATATCTTGTTCTTAACCTATAGTGGAAACCTCTTATTCACTGACAAGCAACATTTTAACCATAATATCTTCTAGAAAAATTGTGTCCTATGACATTATAAACCCTAATACCTTCCAACTCTTTCATACTATCCAACTATGTCCTTTTGCTAAAAAAAAATACTTATGACTTTAGACTAATTCAAACTTTAACTCTAATCTATATATAAAGTTACGTCAATATCCCTAAAATAGTTTCTCAATGTTGCGTGATTGGATAGAAGTGTGTATTTTCTTCTAAACCCTGCTTTTGGGTGTACTAAAGTACTTGCTATGGAATGAGCGCTCCCTCTTTTAACAAGCATACTAAATTTTTTGCTTTTAGAGAATAGGTGAATTCTTTGCTCATTGTCACCATGACTACGATAGCTTCAAGGATGATGCCTCAGAGTTACTTTTCTATAATTGGGTTGGAATGACCATACGCAGAGACTCCTCTTTGAATAAGTGTTTATCCATTAATAGCTTTACTATGGTTTGATCTAATCGATATATTCTAATCTCTCTTCTAAACCAAAAGGCAGGTATAACCTAAGAAAGGAACACATTATTTATAAAAATTAGAAGACCATTATCTTCTTCTATTTTTTTAATAAATTTTGATTCTAATCTCCTTATTATCCCTAGGTTTAATTTGATGGTAATTGACATCTCTAATGACAATGTTTTCAACTGACGAGCAATTTCAAAATAATTCCACCTAACAGACTTATGTGTTGTATTCACGGCACAAAACACAAGATTTAATTCATCTTTCAATAATATTTAAAAGGTAGAAATATGTGAATTAAAATAAAAGTCGTCAAAAATTATCGAAAGAAAATGTGGATGAGCGCTTATTTCATAATGACCATATGCTTCGAACAAGACTTTGTTTTTTATTTACCAGACATTATTTTGTAACAAATACATTAGAATTTATAATACAAAGAATATAGTCATCCCTAGTTCACACTACTCGGTAACGCCTCAACACACGTACTCCCAAAGGTTTCTATTTCAATCATTCCACGGACTAACAACAATCATTTGAAATTATTATTTACAATGATTTTCCCTCATCCATTAAATCAAATGTATGTACAATACGATATTTCTAGACCTACTTTATTACTTTTATGGATAGCCACTTGGAAACAAAAGTATAAAATAGATAATTCTGCAACATTATATATTCCAACTAGAAGGGTTTCAACAGAACGACAAAATTAAAGTAAGTCTTCACCTAGTGGCCCATGCAACATTTCACATAACTATATAATAAAACAATCATAACTTCATTACACATTCTCTTGACTTAAATATATATATATATATATCAAACACTCGTTCTTTTAAACTATGAACTCCTACCAAAAGTCTGAATTTAGATGTCAGAATGGCGCTCAGGAAGAGACTCCTAATTTTTTTTACCAACTTCAATAATTTATCTCAGCTATGATTACATAACAAATAAAACTAGCATATCAATTGAAGTTTGTTGCAGTTTCCTTTAGTAAATAGCAGCGTGAATTCGCACCTTCATGTCAACTTCGGCGCTACCAAAGAGGGATTCATAGTGGCCTTATTTATAGTGCAATGTAACTACTCTACCAAATGCAAACAGCTGATGCATCGAACCATTTCCATTGTGCAGGCAGACATTTCAAAAAATTTCTCCAAAAATAGAATGCAATTATTTTAATAATTAAATCTTGTTATAGTAATAGATTAATGTTTAGAATCCTTAAGTAGGGACTGGTTCGTATTTATTTAACCAAATATATTATATTTCTACACTTCCTCTCTATTTAAATAACGGGTTGCCTACGGTGTATTGAATGCATACTAATCTACCTTACATTAAATTGATGCATAATTCTAACTTAGAGATCTAATTTATAATCACAATTTTTTTGTATATACCGCATAACCCAAGCAAAATTAATAAATTCATTGTTCTTTAAACAAATTCATTCAACATATACCATCCACAGAGTCAGAAAGCTAACCTTATTAAAAGAAAAATCTCTCTTTCTTTTCTTTCAGACTCGATACCGCTTACGAGCTTCCAATAATATGAAAAAGATAATCCCATATTTTTTCCTCATCCTTAATTTATAGAAGAAAAATATTATCTACAAGATTTGCATCTGTAGGATTCATTCAAGCCTCAAAACCCAAAGCTTGCCAAGTGGAATATTACGAACATCAAAAGCCGATTCACCATGTTGAATTTAATTGTTTTTATTTTATTTACTTACTAAATTGTATTGTTTTTAATAATTTTATCATCATATTTATTTATTATTTTTATTATATTATTATTATTATTATTATTATTATTGTTATTATTTATTATATATATATATATATATATATCCATATATATATTCTTATTATACACAAAGCAAAACACACAAAACAAATCCTATTAATGCAACTATATGAAATGCATCTACATGGACCGTTGGCGGATGCATTACCAGTAGGGTTCTTTTACCCTAATAATGGCAAATACCTCGTCGCTCATCATTTCCCCTCGACTTACCTTCCACTGGATTCTATTATCTACCATCAGGAGGTGGTATCTTTCCCAAGATTTGCTCCAGCTACTGATGGTACCTGTCCCAGCATCCACAAATAGATTAGCAGTATCTCATTCTTACAGATAAAGTAGACCCAAAAGCTAGATTTTAGAGGGATGTCACACTTATATAAAGGTAAAATATAACTCACACTCTATAATTTACATATGTACCATGAAGGTACCATAGGGGTACATTAACATGTACCAAATAATGTAATATACTCCAATAGGAAAAATATTTTTGATAAAATGTTTAGAAATCAAAGAAAAAAAAATGGATCATACATGGTCCAAACTTATCTTACAAAGTAATTAAAAATGAAGCACTTGATCTAGAAGTTCAAGTTATTAATGCACATGAACCTGATGCTAAAGAAAAAGTTCTAGTAGTTCATGATCTAGATCATAAATATACAAAGCCTAAATAGTTAAAGAATAAGGATGAAGAATTCAGAGCAGATTTCATAAAGGTTAAATATGAACGCAAGATTCAAGATGATGTAGATTCAAGAGAAGCAAAGGTTTTTGAACAATGCAAGGTCACTTGAAGATTGAAGATAAAAATAAAGACCAATATTGAAGACTAAAGTCTTCAATAACTAAATAATGTAATACAAGGGGATGTTGAGGTATATTACATTATTTGGTACTTGTAAATGTACCCATATGGTGCCTTCATGGTACATTTGTAAATAATAGATTAGGGTTAAGTCTATAGTTAGAGTGTGAGTTGTATTTCCCTCTTTATATAAGTGTAAATGTGTAGAAAATGCACAAGTATCATGTAAAGTTGTAATGTATAGGAAATGCACAAGTGTCATGCAAGTTAGAGTGCAAGTGTAAGTTGAGTAAATGTGCACAAGTGTCTTGTATGTAAGAGTGTAAATATGTAATGTAAAGGTGTGCACAAGTGTCTTAGAATATATGTGCAAGTAGAAGTGTAAGAGTCATGTAAAGGTCTACAAATGTTATAGATTCAAGTGTTCATCAAGGATGCAAGTAGCAAGTAGATAAGCCAAGAGTCATGAGACTTGACATATGGAGAGAAATAGTCAAATATCTAAAGAGTCACACTACTATGACTATATTATGGAGATAATGCTCCATAAGAACATATATAGAATACAATTCATATATCTTATTATCTTCATTGTAAGAGGAAGAGGAGTAATAAAGCTTGTATATTTTGAGCAATTAATATTGTAAGTTATTTTGATGCATAGTACATGAATGATTCAGGCTATTTACATTCATATTTCAGTATAAAAATGAATGTTATTTTTTTTATTATATAAGTTGTGATATACATATTAATTTGCTCATATTATTCTACTCATCATATTATTATGTTGACCTTTATTATTGTGGCTACTTTATATTAGGACCTCTATGATATTTTGAGATAGCCTATGATATTTTGTGGTAGTATATGGCTTAAAAATTCAACAATGAATCCCATCCAAAAATCATGATTTTTATAATTACATCATGATTGCACTACTACAATATTTTAATAAACCACATAGTTGTATGTGGAAGTTGTGCTAGCGAGATTTGAATTTAGGTCTTTGTCTTAAAAGTCCATATTTTAACCACTTGAGCTCATGCCCTTTGACTTATAATTTTAAAGTTCATCCATGATATTAAAACCTTGATATGTGATGTGAAATTCATTGTTCTTAATCAATTTCTTAAAACTATTTTTTTATTTAAAGGTCATCAAAGGGATTAAAACCTTGGATTATAGTGTGAAAGTATTCATTCCTCAATGTTTGATCCTAAGTCATTGGGAATATTTATTAATAAAATATAATCATATATTATTACAAACTCAAGTTCAAAACTTTATATCAAACAATTTGAGTTCAAATACTTACCTTATGATGGACATTGTGATAAGATAACCCTTTGTCTTAACATACCATTTGAAGGGAGCACATGGTTGTCTTACAACAAACCATTTTTGAACTTATGCATATATTGCTATACAAGATTGAAACTTTGATTTACATTGTAGAATCCCAAGTTTTTAACCACTTGTTTTTATGTGATATTAAAATGGGCTAATGTGTGTTACATTATGATCATATTACCATAGTATTACAACATTTTGACAATTACACATGTATTACTTGACAAGATTCAAACCTACTCTATGCAAGTTTTTAACCACTTGATCTCATGCCATTACCTATCTATAAGATTAGTTATGTGGTATTGAAATGGGCTCCACTTGTATTATATTATGATTGTATTACAACAATATTACATCATATTAACAATTATGCATTATTATTTGGTAAGATTGAACCTAGTGTAAGTTTTGAAAGTTGATGAATCTAATCAATTAAGCCTCAACCATTTTAAAATATTATATCAAATATCAACTTATAGAGATAATTAAAAATACTAAAATAAACTATCAATAAAATATATATTTTATTAGTTATTTGTTTTTAAACTGCATTTTATTTAAATATTAAATAATTGTTTTGACTAAAAAATCAAAATGTTAATCAAGTGGCATTAGCTCCATTGGTTAGATTTATCAATGTTTAAGGAGAATACCCAAGTTTGAGTCTTGCCAAAAATGATATATGGATAATATCCAAGCTTTGTTATAATACCACTATGTGGTGATGATGTAATATGGATGGGGGTGTTTCAATCCCATATAACTAATTAAAAAAATCAAAATGTTAGATATTATCATTGATAATAATTTAGAGATGAAATTGGTATTGGAAATTATTACAAAACCCCTTTGATTTTAAAGTTTTTATGGTAATATTAGATGCATGTTGATTTCATAAGTTAGTTTCTAATTTGTGTATATGACTTAAAATCATCATTATTGTTATAATAAAATAATTAGCCATAATTGCACTTAGGGGTGCAGCGCAACGGTTTGGGCTTTGGCTCTTCTTCGGGAGGTCCAAGGTTCAAACCGTGGCGTGGGTGAGTGTGTGAGGGGGTGGGTGTGTGTCTCCCTGGTGGAGTTGTTGTAACAGGTTGGGGGATTCCTGGTCAAAATCCCGCTTCTTAATATTACCCAAAAATAATAATTAGCCATAATTTTTAATAAAAATATATTTTTTAAAAGTTTATGAAATATATTTATTTAAATAATTTTTTTAAGCAAAAAATCCCTTGTGGGGCCGCCTTGGTCTGAGAGACCATGAATAGGGGGTTCTACACCGTCAAAGTCACCCGAGAGTCGCACCCGACCCTGCTCGCACCAACATTATCAATTGGATTTTGGATACCCAATTCAACTTTTTGGTAGGGTGGAGATTTGAACCTAGGACCTCTCTTGGAGGATTTCTCTCTCCTCTCCAACTCACCTACAACACATGGGTATTATTTAAATAATTATATTTTAATATAAATTATATTATTATAAGTAAAAATTTAATATTATTAGTTTACTGGTAGCAAGGAGCAACATTCGAACCCATGAAGAGGTGATGAAAAATATAACAAGTTACTGATTCCTCTAGTATATGCACAAAAAAACTTATTAATTCATGTAATTAAAGTTTGAGAGTTAAGAAATTGACTTAAAAGGAGTCTAATGGATCTTACTTGTATGTGTAACTTTATGAGATATGGGTATCATACAATTTGAGTATTGAGAATTTCTGGCTTAAAAGGAGTCCAATAAGTTTTATTTATGTGGGTGAGATATAAATATCATAAAATTTAAGTTAAAAATTTTAGGCCCTAATAAATTTTATTTGTTTGGGTATTATAACAAAGTATGAATATCATAAATATTGAAAAAAAGGTCTAGTGAGTTTTATTTGTTTAGGTGTCATGATAAGAAATGTGTATCATAGGTATAGCGTAATTTTTTATTTAAAAGAGTCCAATAGTTTTATTTACATGGTTGTTATAATAAGATATAAATATTATGATGTAATAATTTGATATATATTTGTTTTACTTGTATATAATTAATAAAAAATAATTTTAAAAGATTGAGTGTGAATTAAAAGTGAGCCAAGAGCGAGCCCCACTAGGTAACATGGAAGGAAAGTGATATTTGAAATCCCTAATGTGAAGTTAGGATTAACTACCTAGAAATATGGATGCCCAACTTAGATATAGGAAGAGAAGCAAATATATGTCAAGTTTGATCAAGGGAACAAATGTTACACCATGATATGATCGAGCATGATATACTGGTTCTTAAATGTAGAGCTTAAATATGTAAATTCCATGCATACTAGTCAAGGTTTTTGGAGATTCAAAATTGGATCAAGTGGAAGTGGGGATTGTATTTGATGAGCACCTGTAGGTTAAAATGACCATATCAAGGGGAGTAAGGAGTGGTCTTCTCAAAATTACGTTGAGTGTAGAAGAAACGTTGCGATCTCGCGACATTTTGTTTCTTAGGGGCTAAGAGAAAACATCGTGGTCTCGCGATATTTTTTGATTCGAAAGACCAAGTGAAGCGAAAACATCACGATCTCGCAATATTTTTGAGACGAAAGACCAAGTGAAGAGAAAACATCGTGATATCATAATATTTTTGAGCCGAAAGACTAAGTGAAGAGAAAACATCACGATATTGCGATATTTTTGAGCTGGAAGACCAAGTGAAAGGAAAACGTCGTGGTCTCATGATATTTTTGAGCCGAAAGACCAAGTGAAGAGAAAACGTCGTGGTCTCACGATATTTTTGAGCTGGAAGACCAAGTGAAGAGAAAATGTCATGATCTCATGACATTTTTGAGTCGAAAGACTAAGTGAAGAGAAAACACTGCGGTCTCACAATATTTTTGAGCCGGAAGACCAAGTAAAGAGAAAACATCGCAATCTCATGATATTTTTGAGCCGAAAGATAAAGTGAAGAGAAAATATCATGATCTTATGATATTTTTGAGCCAGAAGACCACGTGAAGAGAAAACATCACGGTATCGTGATATTTTTGAGCTAAAAGACCAAGTAAAGAGAAAACGTCGCGATAAAGTGATATTTTTGAGCCGAAAGACCAAGTAAAGAGAAAACGTCATGATCTCACGATATTTTTTATCCAAAAGACCAAGTAAGGATAAAACGTCATGGTCTCACAATATTTTTTATCCCGAAGACCAAGTGGAGAAAAAATATCGCAATATCATGATGTTTTTGAGCCTGAAGACCAAGTGGAGAAAAAATATCATAATCTCACGATATTTTTGAACCGGAAGACCAAGTGAAGAGAAAACATTACGATATCACGATATTTTAAAGCCCAAGAACCAGAAGTGAAGAAGTGGAAGACAACTAGGCCACGATATCTCCAATAAGATGAAGGCATATATGCAATAATAAGAAGATCTCAACCATTTTCAATTGAAGATACCATACTCTCTTAACTGCCACTTTACCAGAATGAGCCTACGGGCATATTGTTGTAACAAATTTTAGTTTTTCTATTATGTAAAAAGCTATATATATAGGATGAGTGACCCTAACAAATGGTCGGCTCTTGGATGTTTACAAGGCAATGTACACAAACTTCTGAAAGCAAATAAAGACTACTCATTCTAGTTTCTGGCTCACTGGTGTTGTTATCAAGTATGTATGGATTGTTGATTGTTGTATAAGTTACGTTGAATAGAAACCACCTTAATTCTCATTCTAAATTTTTGTGTTTAAAGTTTATCTAGATCTAAAATTAACGTTCCTAATAAGCTTATGTTTGATTAAATCTACACCAAAGGACTAGTTATTCTAAATTGATGGTTTATACAATTCTTATATGTAAAAGGTTGTAGATGTTTCCTTGTTGTTATCTAATATGCACCATCTAAGTGTTCTTAGAAATAGCTATATTTCCCTCTCTTTATGTATTTTATTCTCCCCCATTTTTCCTAAAAAAGTAAGGAACCAATCTCCTCTAGAGATTGAACCAGGTAAACTCTATTTTGAACCTGATCTATCAATATTGGCAAAGTCTTGGGTGCAAACGTAACCAAAGGCAGATTTTGCACCAACAGTTTTGGCACGCTCGATGGGACCCAATCCCACGATATATACAGATCAAATTTCTAATGATTATCTTTGTCCTGTTTATTTTTTATGAATCACTTGGTGACTCCGCCCAAGAGAGGAACCCTAAGAAAATCCTTATCTACATTTTGGTTGAATACCATTTTTGTATGATAACCAGATCTAAGGAAAAAAAATTAAGAGCCCATTGAGTTCTTCGAGTTACATCTTGGTAGCCTCAAAGCTAATCATGTATTAGTTGCTAGAACCACTTCATCTACTATCAATATAGGATATGCAAATCTTTCCCTTACAACCCTTCCTAGTATTGTTGCTAGTGGAACGTTAACTCCAACTACCCATATTCCTATAATATCAGGAAGAACCATAGTTGCAATGGTCGTGAATCAATTAAATTTACCCTACCCTTCATGGAACCATACATGCCCCTTGAATTTGGTAGCTTAGAACCTGATTCCAGTAGCAGCTTTAAAGGTGTTACCCTAGTATGATGGTACTGGAAAGACGACTTACAAACATTGTCAAGATATAGTCGCACTTGCACCAATACATAACATCACTGAAGAAGATATCATGATAAGAATATTAGTCATTTTCTTGAAAGGAAAAATGCTCTACTAGTATAGAGCCCTCGCCAATCAAACCATATCTACCTGGGCTCAGCTTGCCAATAAGTTAGTAGAAGATTTCAATGAACATGCCGACCCATTTTCACTGCTAACCCAGTTACAGATTGAGACCAATAAATAAACAATCAATGTATTATTATCTGAGAGCTTTTAACTTAGACATAAGTATGGCTATTAGGTAATCCCAAGTATTTACTTTCCTAGATATTTTCCAAGAAGCCCAAAAAGTAGAAAGAGATCTAATCGCTATTGGAAGGTTCCCTGCAAAGATGATAATGCCTATTTTTCTAGATCTACCACAAGCATCAAATACTGCTTTCCCAAGTCCTGCTCCCACTTCTAATACAAGTCTCCCAAATGGATTGAGAAGCCTAATATCCTAGTGGTACATATGCCACTCGCTCCTCCAATGTTACCCGCCATCCCTGCGCTTCCTATGGCAATAGTTTCACCAACTCCTAATCCTCAGCTTGCAGCCCTGTTAGATCTACAATCGACTATGAAGACTGAAAAATAAGATGACATCGATGGAAATAAGAGAAGCAGAGAGAAATTTCCAGCCAAGGAGATTTCCACAGGTAATAAGAGACCAAGCTTCCATGAGCAGTAGAATTCATGACAAATCAAATGTGGTTTATGCCAATAAATATGATGAACCCACTAATACTTCGATAGAGTTAAACTTCTGGTGTTCTATGTGTAATGATTCACATGATGAGAACTCGTGTATGATCCATCAACACTATGTCCAAAAGATAGCTATTGAAAAAGTAGAGAAAACCCTCAAGCAACAGGTAAACATGATAAGGGAATAAAATCACAATATCATGATGCCTTCTATAAAACAGGTGGTTGTTCTAACTAGATCAAGGAAGAAACCTTTGCAAGTAGACCCCCAAGAACTTAATCCTTTGAAAATGCCTTCACCTATGAGGAACACATTTGAGATAAGATCCTCCTATGAGAAGGTTCTCCAAAGCTCGGGTCAAAAAGAAGTAGAAGTATGAAAAGAGATACCCCTGCATAAGGAAATGGAAATGCAGGAACAAGTAAGAGATAAATTGAGATACCCCTCATTGAATAAGCATCAAATAATAGATGCTACTCAAGGGTATATAAATAAGTATGACATAGTTTTAAAAGAGAAAATTTTTGAACCTCTCCCATTCAACATAGTCGATAAAATGAAGAAAACTCCCTCCAAAGCAACTATGTATGAAGATTTGCAGTTTCCATGAGAGATTGATTTATTGTAGGAATCCTTGAGATCTATAAAAAACAAGAATAGAACCCTAACTCAGTTGAATTCTATACAGGCTAGTCTGATGTCCACTACAGGAAAAAATAGACCTCCTTTCTATCTATCTCTTCAAATGGAAGGATGGGTGGTACACAACTGCATGATAGACTCATGAGTTGTAACCACTATGATACCCAAAGCCGTATGCAATATCATAGAGATGGAATACCCCAGGAGCAGCCCTATCATTTTGCAACTAGACGAAACCCTTGTCAAAATCGTAGGGGTAATTAAAGACATCCCAATAGTTCTTTGTAGATTGCCTCAACTCACAGTTATACAAGAGGTAGTGGTAGTGGATCTAGAACCTTATTTTGGTATGTGTCTCTCTAGAGAATTCACCACCAAAATAGGAGGATATTTATCATTAGATTACTCGCACTTGGAAATCCCATTCAAAGGCAAGAGAGTAAAAATATTCAATGAGAAACCTTCAACCTTCCATATTGAAAAACTTGAAGAAGAAGGGAAACAAACCGCTATAGTGAACATGATGACCGAGGAACTGGAAGACTTAAACTTGATGGAGGAAGCTCTAAATGTGTTGCAAGAAGAAGATCAATTCTCTCTCCAAGACTTCAATGCCATGATTGAAATGGATCTTGGAAGCTACTCAATTGTGAAGCTTGAGAAAGGCAAGCCCAATCCTCTCCATCTGGTAAACCCATCTACCGATCATCTATGGAAACCTTTCTTCTACGGTGCCAGATGCAGAATGAAGTTGGAGTAGGTATTGTTTTGATCTCTCCAACAGGTGAAGAGAATTTTTTTCTTACCAGTTAACTAGACCTGTACTAATAATGCAGCAAAATATGAAGCACTCTGCCTAGGCCTTATGAAAGTTGAGAAGCTGGGTATTAAACAACTCCAAATTTTTGGGAATTCTGAATTGATAGTAAATCAGGTCACTGAGAAATGTGTAAGCAACACTACCTCAAATCTTACAGTAACAAGGTCTTGGATTTGCTATAATTTTTTGAGTCTCTAGACATCAAAGTAATCCCTAGGGAGAAGAACACCCATGCTTATTTATTAGCATAAATAGGTGCAATTTTTCCCTATCAGCAACGTCATCCAGAAGTCTAAAATAGTTAGACTAATCTATAGGCCTTCTGTGTTGGATAGAGATACCTTTTGGTAGATATTCAAAAATGATGAATAAATAGTGGACTTTCTTATCCACAAGATGAACTGCTCAAACAATAGAGTGTTTAAATATGAGGAAGATGAAGGCATGATCCAATTAAAAAATAACCATATTCAAAAAGGATTGATCACTCTCAAAAGCCTATTTGATAATAATGATAGGTCTACAGGCCATAAGATGAAATTCGACAAGCATAGATACAAAGAGTTCCAACTAGAATCAGAGAAATCAATTAAAGTGGGAGTAAACACTATAGAGGAAGAATTGGACAAAATTCAAGGATTATGCAAAGAATTACCTGACATCATAGCCTGGACTTATGGTGATCTTAAATTCTACTCTAAAGAGACCATACAACATACCATCGAGCTCAAAGAAGGTGCAAAACCCTTTCAAAAAAAGCAAAGACCAATAAATCCAAAGATTGAAGCTCTGATGAAGTAGGAACTACTGAAGTTGCTTGAAGCCAAGATTGTCTACCCTATCAAGCATTCTACTTGGGTAGCTAACTTGGTTCCATTAAAAAAAATAATGGATATTGTGTGTCGACTTTCTAAACATGAAAAAAGCTTCACTAAAAGACCATTATCCGCTCCCACAAATCGACCAGACACTACATACTGTAGCAGGAGTAGAAATATTCTCACTCTTGGATGGGTTTTTTGGGTATAACCAGGTGTGGGTCAAAGACAAAGATTAGTTCAAAACCGCATTCACCACCAAGTGGGGAACATTCGCTTATTAGAGGATACCTTTTGGATTATCCAATGCTGGAGCGACATTCCAAAGAGCAATGGATGTGGATTTTGGAGAACTCATAAACAAAATCATAGTGATATACTTGGATGATATGACAGTGTTCTCTCACCACAAAGAAGATCATGTTGACCATCTTAGAAAAGTCTTTGAGAAGTGCAGATAATTCGGTATCTCTTTGAACCCAAAGAAATCCATATTTGTAGTGGAAGAAGGGATTCTACTAGGTCACATCATTTTTAAGGTCGGGTTAGCTATAGACCCCAATAGAGTGAAAGCACTTCTTGAACTTCCTTTACCCTCGAACAAAAGGGGTTTGCAATTCTTCTTCAGGTAAATAAACTTTGTACGCAAATTCATAGCAAAAATTTTCTCAAATAATCAAAACAATGACCGAGTTTTCAAAAAAGGATGTTGAATTCAAGTGGATAGACTTACGAAAGAAGGCTTTCAAACAAATAAAAGAATAGATATCCCAAGCACCCATCTTAGTAAATCCAGACTATTCCAGAGGTTTCATCTTGTATGTTGTAGGTGAGCAAGAGAGTTACACTATAGTACTTACTCAAAAAGGATCTGATAATGAAGAGAGACCCATAGAATTTCTAAGTCAAACAATGCAGGAACACGAAGAAAAGTATAACTTTATCAAGAAACAAGTTTACGCGATAATAAAATCACTAAAAAAATTTAGGCACTTTCTTTTACAGAGTAGGACCATCATGTATGTGGTCCACCCTGATGTCAAAATTTTCATTATATAGGGGAAGCTTGGTGAGAAAAGAGTTGGTTGGGTATCAAAGATACAATAATACGATGTCGAGATCCACCCGACCAAGCTAGTGAGGGGCAGAGCATTATGTCAAGAACTCGCTAAACAAGCCTCATCAGAATATGTGGCCTGCCAAACACAAAAAATAGCTCAAGGGGATGATAAACCCTAGGAAATTACTAACTTGTCTAATGAATTGATCAGATATTTCCAGACTAGAAAATGTTCAAAAAATTTGAATGCTTCACAGAGGAGGAGATACAGGATGCAAGCTCTGAAATACACTTTACTACCTGAAGGATTGTACAAAATAACTTGGATGGGGTACTGCTTTGGTGTATAAATGATGATAAAAAGCAAAGGATCTTGGATGAGTTACATGGAGGTCCATCAAGAGGACATTACTCAGGGAGGACCACTACTTTAAAGATTATAATAACTGGATGCTATTGGTCGACCATTTTCTCAGATACTTTCAGAGTGATAAAATATTATGATAAGTACTAGAGGTACGTTGGGAGAAATAGAAATGCTTCAATGCCTTTGAAATCCATTCAGGTTGAAGAACCTTTTCAACAATGGGTTTTAGATTTCATCGAGGTTATAGAACCCAACTCGTCCATTGGACATAAATACATTCTAATCACTACTGATTATTTCACCAAGTGGGCTGAAGCAGTACCCTCTAAGAAAGTAGATCAAGAAGTTGTGATGGAATTCATGGAGATTTTGATCACAAGATTTGGTATCCCAAATGCATTGGTCACATACAATGGCACATCTTTCATAGGAGCCAAAATGATAGATTTTTATAGTAGATATGGGATCTATTTGAAAACATCTTCAAATTACTATCCCCAAGGAAATGGACTGGTTGAATCAACAAATAAGAATATCCTTCGAATCTTAAAGTGGACTTTGAAATAAAACAAGATAAGTTGGCACTCTTTGATAAACCAAGCGTTATGGGTTGATATAACCACCATCAAGAAATCTATCAACACCTCCCCCTACTCGCTAGTCTATGGTAAAGAAGTGATCCTCCCGATACACATAGAAATGCATGCCTTAAAGTTGCTCAATCAAACGGGAACAGAAGAAGCAGAACCGATGGAGAATAGGTTGATACAACTCCTACAATTAGAAGACCAAAAAGAATAAGCCTACAACCATTATCAAAAAAATATTGGAGATACGAAGAAATGGTTTGACAAAAATGCTACTCCTAGGAATTTCAAGGTAGAAGACTTGGTCCTAAGGTGGAATAAAAAGAAAGAAAAACCTGAAAACCATCAGAATATTTATGCTTTCTAGGAAGGTCCCTTTGAGGTAATCGAAGAAAAACAACAGAATTATTTCCAATTGAAATATGGATAGGGTCAAGTTCAACCAATCCCTATCAACGGATTCCATCTAAAGTTGTACTATAAGTAAGGTATTTTCCTTCACTTTACATGTACTATATGTAAATATGTTGTTTCTTTTTTCTCAGAGGCCACTTCAAGGAAAAGTGTCGAGTTTTCGTGATATTTTGGCACTCAAAGGCCACTTCAAGGAAAAGCGTCAAGCTTTCATGATATTTTGGCACTCAAAGGCCACTTCAAGAAAAAGTGTCGAGTTTTCATGACATTTTGACACTCAAAGGCCACTTCAAAGAAAAGTGTCAAGTTTTCGCAATTATTTAGCACTCATAGGTGCCTTCAAATAAAATCATCGTGATTTCACAACATTTTGGCATCCAGTCAACGCTTCAAAGAAAATTATCATAATTTCATGATATTTTGGAACTCAGAGGTGCCTTCAAAGAAAACTATCACAATTTCATGATATTTTGGCACTCAGAGGGGCCTTCAAGGAAAATTATCGCGATTTTGGTGGGAAAATCAGTTTTCTTGAAATTTTAAATGCACGCCTCTCAAAGTACCACCGTACCAAGTTATTGGTCCAAAAAAGAGGTGATGCAAAGATATTGACCCAGAAAAGAGGTGATGTGATGCCATTGGCCCCAAAAATATGGTGATGCATGGTGGTTGGTTCTCTCAAAGGTGGCACTCAAAATAAAACATCTAGTAACATTCAAAATTAGTCATGGATCGTGCATCACCAACCATAATTAATTCATGGCACCTTAGCGCATGCATGCACGTCTACTTATGCTACAGAAGCTTTTTCATTGCCTCTCTATCCTCTAAAAAAATTTCTCTGCTTACGGTGTCCCCGAATTTCCCCCAAGTTCTCTGAGCTTCTCTGAGTGTCTTTCAGGGTTTTCTATATACCAAAATCATAGCAAGCAACCATAACAACATATCCTCCATCCTCTAAGGAAAAGCACAAGGCCACGAAAAGTGAAGGCGGTTTCATAGACCTGGATTTCCACATCACCGATACCATAATAACATGGAAAAATCCAAAGAAAATTTGAAGAGATGTGGAAGCCAATATAGCAAAGCGCATCATGCCATTAACTTTCAGTACATTCTCCTATCACTCTCTACTCTCTTGGTATATTTGCACCCCTGTTCACCCCTGCCTTGAATTAGTCAAAGCTATGGCAATCTTTTTACGATGTAAAACACAGAATTGTCAATAATTCCAGGGGTGATGTCATTTTTACCCTATATGCTAATGCAATTAGGGTCACCTTCATTTGTGATAGAAGATCTGTTGTAAACCCCATTCCATTTTACCCAATTATCTTAGCCAAGTATTATACCCCTACTCTTAATATAAAGTTGTTCTGCAAGAACATATGTCACAACCCCCTCCCGATGGGACCCTACCAGAATCATCGATTCTCCTATCAAAATTTAAAAATAAGGAGCTTTTATCCATGTTGGCTATGGTGGTAGGGCTAGAATTCGATATGCAAGTCTACATATGGCATATTGCAATGATGCAGTGTATGTAAAACCCTAAATTCTATGATGCTTCGTATGTGGATAAAAAGATAGTGCTATTTTTCTTCGACTAGCCAACATACCTGGCTCAGCATATACACACAGGCTTGTTCAAAATATAGAGGAATTTCCCAGAAGCTTTCATGTTTTTCTCTTACCTAATATGGATTTTCTTTTTCTTTCAATCAAAGAATCTAGAGTTCATCTCTATGACCAGCAAGGACAAATATGGGAAGGGTTTGCCTGTATACGAATGGACGATAGTACTCTCAAAAGCAGAGTCATACTACTACTTTAACATGGAATTCCTAGGCCTTGCCTTATGAATTATGTATGGCACAATACCGAGAATTCCTTAGAATATGCGAGATACCCTGTAACACACTCATGCGAAAGAGAGAGATTGGTTCATCTTAACATAGGGAGTAGTCGTTAGATTGTACGGCTTCACAAGGAAGCCTTTCTTACTTTCATACTATGTCACCAAGCGATTTTTCACTCTAGAGTATGTAAGATAAACTAAATATATAAACTCTAAATTTGGTACAAGGACTCGTAGGACTGGCACATGCTTCATGCCCTTCCAATTTGAAGGGGTATATGTATCAAAAAAGGGGGACCATGAGCGAATCGCTTGAACTCTAAAAGGCCTGAAGTTAATAGAATTGCCACATAAATGGAAGTATGACCCCATTGATAAATTTACACAAAAATAGGCTTCTCTCAACCAAAATTCCTTTAAACAATTTCATGCATCAAAAAGAAAAATTGACAAACAAGGTAGAAATAACGAGGAAGATGAAGCACTAGAATGGCATGTCGAACAAATGTAGCCATTTGCCCCATGGCATGACTTCTATGAGCATCTTATGGACTGGAACCCTGAAGTCAATCCCAGCCACAAGTTATATGAGAAGGTCATTAAAAGGATGAAGAAAAAAGGAAAAGACTAGACACGTGCAAAAATCCTAGCTTGGTGGCCAATGAGGTGCCAAATGGAAATGCACTCTATATATGGAACAAAAGTTGATGATGAATTTTGTGAGACATATAACAAATATCATGCCACATGGTCTGAGAATCTTGCAGATAAAGTACCACCATGAATCAACGACATCCTAGTTCCACTCATCGCTAAAAAGGTTGGGACTAGCCATGGTAAAGGTAAAGAAATTATTGTTGAACAAATAAATGTCCCAAATAAGGCAACTCATAAATTCATCCTCCCCTCCACATCAGACACAAAATTTGATGATTATGTTTCTCTCCTAAAAAGAAAGAGGAAAGCAGATTCGGAAGAGGTAGGGGAACAAAAGAAAAGGAGGCAAGAAGAAACACATGTTGACCCTGAGACAGGGGACAAGGAAGAAAACACTGGGGAAAATATATAACAACTCTTTGGACAACAGGAGATCAGTAACCAAGAGTTAGATAAAATGGCTGAAGAGTCTACTCCTATCGAGGAAGCCCTCGTTGAAGAACAAATCCCTACCAAATATGCACTGGATACTGGAGATACGAGCCTGCAAAAAATAGTAGAGACCTATACTGAAGACCCGATCCCTCTTGAGAATGCACCAGATACTGGAGACTCAAACCTGCAAAAGGTATCAGGTATATCTCCTACCAACCTTACTACATATTCTTCTTCTCATCCCCAAATAAATTCCCCACCCCATTCTATAGATCAAGATGATGCTTCTTCTCATTCTAATCTTCAACCTCCACCATCTCCATCATCAATCCAACCTAACCCAAAAGCATATTCAGCTGCACCCCCACATACACTCATAGAACAACCAAATGTGGATGCCTCCATAGCCACCATTCCTTTCCCCTATACCGCCAACTTCCCCAACTAAAAAATTTGAAGAAAGCAACACTAAATGCTTCATCCTAGTTGAAATCATGCAATGCTCAAAGTTCCAAGGACATAGCTCACACCAAGGAAGGAATAGCCCTAGATCCTATCAGTATGTAGCGTTTGACTATGAATATGATGCCACTAGTTCAAAAGCCTAAAGGAGAAATGACCTTGGAATATTATCAAGCTAAGATAATCATCGAAGATATCACTCAACTGCCTATGGAATACGAGTGGGGAAAATCCCAAGCTCACATGGGGACTATATACTTGAATGTCGAGTATTACAAGTAGAAATACCTCAGCTCTGAGTAGGCAAGAAAGCATTTAGAAGAAGCCTTAAATAAGCAAAAGATAATTGAAAAGGCATTAAAAAATGAGGCAAAAAATGGGAACAAATATTCAATGAAGTGGCCATTTATAAGGAAGAAGCAAATAAGGTCATGGAACAAATCCAGCTATTAAAAAAATAGGTGGAAGACCTTCGAAAGTAGATCCAAGACAACATTGGTAATACCAGTGGGCTATCCAAAGAAAAATCCAAGGCAGTCAGGAAAGAAATGATCGGGGACATCCAAAAGATGAGCTTAAAAGCAAGGCCTATATTATCATACTTGGTCAAAATTAAGGAGACATTGGATCATGTAGAAAATGAATTTACTATATCCATCAACTTCCTAAAAGCAAGGCTATCTATAGCAACAAAAATCCAAGTTTTGGAAGAAAGCACACATGCAATATTTGGATACAGAGCCCAAGATGAAAAATGGTCCCAAGCCAAAATAGCTACCAAAATTTTCTTCAAAAGACACAAGCTAGTGATAGAAAGTGCTAAAATAATGCAAGAACTCAAGGCAAAGGCTAAGGGAATTTTGAAACATGTAAGCATAATGAAAAACTATGACATGCCAAGCTTCTGGGATAAAGATTTAAAATTCTTGGAGGAAGATGAACTGAAGGCTTCATGGAAAACTTTCATAGAAGATGAATCAGAGATAGACAACTGGAAAGAGCCAATCCAAGAAGAATAAGTATTTAGTATGGGTCAAGACCTCACCCAGATAAAATCCTATTTGCATGAGTTATACATGAGGTCAAAAGTTCTATCGTATGACAAAGTAGAAGAACTAGAGTATTTGTACTTAACTTTCATGGAAACTTTAGACCCAGATGAAGAGACTTGGAAAAAGGCTTGTGTCGCTTACAATGAAGTTGTCTAGGAAAAGGAGAAACATGAAAAGGCTAAGAATCTTTAGCAAGCAGTATAGCAGCACCTGAGCGAGAAGATACAGAGAAATCCATAGAGGAAGACACTCCCAATGAATGACCACATAGAGCAAGAAACATCCTTTTTTGCTTGGTATCACTCCCCTTTCTCCCATTTTTTTAGTTGTTCTTTTTACTCCGTTCCCCAATGGATAAAGGCTCTAGATTCTAACATTTCGTTGACAAAATTTCCCTAGGAGGAACCAATAATGTAGGTCAAAATGACCAAATCAAGGGGAGTAAGGAGTGGTCTTCTCAAAATTTTGTAAGTGTAGAAGAAACCTCATGATATCACAATATTTTATTTCTCAAGAGCTAAGTCAAAGAAAACGTCATGGTCTCATAATATTTTTTGAGCTAGAAGACCAAGTGAAGCAAAAACATCGTGGTCTCATGATATTTTTGAACCGAAAGACCAAGTGAAGAGAAAACGTTGCGATCTCATGATATTTTTGAGTTGAAAGACTAAGTGAAGAGAAAATGTTGTGATTTCACGATATTTTTAAGCCGAAAGACCAAGTGAAGGGAAAACATCACGATCTCATGACACTTTTGAGCTGGAAGACCAAGTGAAGAGAAAACATCACGGTCTCACAACATTTTTGAGTCGAAAGACCAAGTGAAGAGAAAACGTCACGATATCGTGATATTTTTGAGCCAAAAGACTAAGTGAAGAGAAAAAATCATTGTCTCGTGACATTTTTGAGCCAAAAGACCAAGTAAAGAGAAAACATCACGATCTCACAATATTTTTAAGTCGAAAGACCAAGTGAAGAGAAAACATCATGATCTTACAAAATTTTTGAGACGGAAGACCAAGTGAAGAGAAAACGTCATGATCTCATGACATTTTTGAGATGGAAGACCAAGTGAAGAGAAAACATCGTGGTCTCGTGATATTTTTGAGTTGGAAGACCAAGTAAAGATAAAACATCACGATCTTACAATATTTTTGAGCTGAAATACCAAGTAAAGAGAAAACATCACGATCTCACGATATTTTTGAGCTGAAAGACCAAGTAAGGAGAAAAAATTGCGGTCTCGTGATATTTTTTAGCTCGAAGACCAAGTGGAGAAAAACTTCGTGGTCTCACGATATTTTTGAGCCCGAAGACCAAGTGGAGAAAAAACGTCGCGATATCATGACATTTTTTAATTGAAAGATCAAGTGAAGAGAAAACATCACGATCTCATGATATTTTTGAGCCCAAGAACTAGAAGTGAAGAAGAGGAGGACAGTTGGGCCATGACATCTCCAAGAAGATGAAGGTGGATATGTAGTAACAAGAAGATCTCAACCATTTTTGGTTGAAGATTCCATACTCTCTTAACTGCCACTTTACCCGAATGAGCCTACGAGCATATTGTTGTAACAACTTTTAGTTTTTTTGTTATGTAAAAAGCTATATATAGGATGAGCGACCCTAACAAATGGTCAACTCTTAGATGTTTACAAGGCAATGTACACAAACTTATGAAAGTAAATAAAGACTACTCATTCTGGTTTCTGGCTCACTAGTGTTGTTATCAAGTATGTATGGATTGTTTATTGCTATATAAGTTACGTTGAATAGAAACCGCCTTAATTCTCATTTTGAATTTCTATGTTTAAAGTTTAGCTAGCTCTGAAATTAACGTTCCTAATAAGCTTATGTTTGATTAAATCTGCACAAGAGGACTAGTAATTCTAAATTGATGGTTCATACAATGCTTATCTATAAAATGTTGTAGATGTTTTTTTACTATTATCTAATCTGCACCATCTAAGAATTCTTAGCAATAGCTATATTTCCCTCTATTTATGTATTTTATTCTCCCCCCTTTTCCCTAAAAAATAAAGGAACCACTCTCCTCTAGAGATTGAACCAGGAAACTCTATTTTGAACCTGATTTTTTAATGTTAGAAAAGTATTGGGTGCAAACGTAACCAAAGGCATATTTTACACCAACAATACCAAAAATGCTCATTTGTATGGATTCATAACATGTGTGGCATTATTTTGATAGAATGTACTTTTTACGAAGGTTTTATATATATTTAATAGAAAATTGTATATATTCTCTAATATGCATTTTAAGTGTGATTTATGTGTAGATTCAATGATTTTACTACTTTTCTACATATTTATGTTAAGTTCCCATTTGGACCTGACACTTCATGTTTTAGGCACCTGACTTCCAGCTAAAGGTTGGAAGGCACCTGACTCCTGTCTTCCGAAAGAGCAATGGTTGACTCCTAACTTCGGGGTCAACAATGCCTGACTTCCAGCGATAGGCCAAGCGGTGCTTGACTCCTAAATTCAAGGTCAACGATGCCCAATTTCCAGCGATAGGTTGGACAACACCTGACTCTCATCGAATCAAAGTACAATAAGGACCCTATTTTTAGATGAAACAGTGTAGCAGTTTCCAACGACAGATGCGGACGAAGGACAACATAATGAACCATAAAATTATCCATTTCTCATCAATGGCTAAACAAACATGCAAATAGAGAAAACACCTGTATGAAACTATTGATATCAATTGAGGTGTAATTTTAGACATATTTTATTTGGATAAACAAAACATGCCTAATTTATCCTGCAAAGGATAAATTTAGCGTGTGTTCATTCTGATCAATTGTCTATGATTATTTTTGTGTATTTGTTATAACTACAAGTGTAAAATAGAATTTTATAAATTTGTAATAGGGGATGGCTATACATTATAAATACACAGGACACCCCTAAGAAAATGATCCTGGACATTTTTTGTAAATCATTTTTGAAGTTGTAATTAAAATTCATTCAAGCGTTCATAGATATATTTTTAAGCGTTCGGTGTGCGTGAATTGATCTGGGAAGAGTCTACTAGAGCCTAGGCTCACTCTCAATAGTATTCCTCCTATTTTCCTATTTTTTAGTAATTAGTTTATTCACTGTTTGTTTTCCTATTTTCTTTCCTTTCTAAATTGTATTTGATTTCTGCAATTTCCCTATTTTTTTGTATTTTCCAGCAAGTGTGTGTTTTTACTTTCTGTAGTTTATTTTCAATCATGTATTTGATAATATAGGCTATATTAATGGTTTGGACAAGAAATAGAACTACACCATAAACCACCCTCCCAAAAATTAGGATGTAGTGGACTCATCTCGTTGGTTTTATAGGCATAAACTGTGCATGGTACTTCACAAGTTTACGAGCTTTCCCACGTTTGACAATTTAAATGGAGGTAATAAATTAGCTATAGTTGTAACCAATGTTTTGCCCAACATTTTTGTGTCATTTTCAAGGAAGTACCAACTGTAATACCCTATTTTGTAGCAAGTATATCTAAAAATTTAGGTTAACTTATCTACAAAAATTTTCCACCTAATCTTGTACGAGTCCACCAAGAATCAAAGGACCAGACAGTCATTTTTTCAAAAGTAAAAACATTGTTTTACAGGAAGCCCCTGAATCAACTATATCAAATTCTGAAGTTGAAATTTTATCACCCCAATCACCTCCACCATTGCATTGGAGTCTACATACAATTTTTGCAAAGATTTGTTCTTTACCAAAATAGCCAAATCTTGATGAAGAATTGATGGTAGATAATAGAAACTTTAGAAGAATCCAATCTGAGGAGGATTTGTTGTAAAACCAATGTTGGAAAGTAATAGAGGATGGAAATATATCTCAAAATGACATAAAATTCTTAGAGACTACTTTAAGAGAAGCAAGTGTAGAGACCCCATTTCCTAAAAAGAAGACTGAAACTAAAGAGACATCCACCAATTTTAACTTTCCAATAAAATAGGTAATAGGAGACACAAAAATGAAACACATATCTCATGCCCACCTTCCTATATTTAGAGGTTTTCATACTGAATATCCTAACTTGTTTCTTTTTAATTATGATGTTCTATGCAGGTCAGTAAATTACAAGACTGATGCCCAAAAACTAAAATTGTTTCTCTCAACTTTAGATGATTCAACCTTGCATCGGTTCATTAGTTTTGGAAATAAAAAAATTACTATGTGGAAATATATAAAAATACTCTTCCTAGAATAAGCATGCAAACACAAATTAAGGGTTTGGGAGTTAAAATTTACCCCCAAACTAGGTGAATCCAAAATTATGCTTTGGAAGAGGTAATTGTGACTTTGAATCTACTAAAATCGTGCCTTGTACGAATAGGGTATGATTTTGTAGTAGAAGTGCAAGAGCAATTTAACAATACAAAATAAGATACAAAATGCACAATTAATTATCTAAAAATACTGAAATGTAAGAAAAAACCTGGTAGAAATGAAAGAACAATAAAAAGGATGAAGACCTCCATAAAATGGTAGAATCCTCCTCAAGTCTCCAACAATTATCCACCAAGAACATCAAATGAAAGCAGAGCAACAAAAGTACTCTTGATATTGTTTTAAATAACTTGCTAGAAGACTTGCTGGGAAAAACCATTAGCCAAAAATCACTTCTCTCAAAAATTGCTTAGGGTAAAAGAGGATCCAAATCCTCTATATATAAGAGGTTTTGAGGTAAAAGGGGTGGGAAGATGAAATTCAAACCTAATGGAGGGCCGACATCCTAGAGGTCAGCTCAAAAGTTGGGTTTTCTAAGAGAAAACCCTAACTTACAAAAATTGTGCCCTATATTGGGCAACCACACTTTTAGCAAAACTAGGGAAAAAATAAAGGGGGAAGAGCAAGAGAGGCTTGAACTTGTGCTTTGACAAGTTTGGGGATATCTTTGAGGCTCTAGGAGAAATGACTCACTTGGGTGGGTCAATTTTCCATGTCTACATTTTGATTCTTCTTTGATGCATTTACAACCTAATAAATGCATCAAAAAAATATGTAGACACCTATGGGTGAGGAACGATGAACACAAAAATGGGTGGTTATTTTAGAAGAAAGGGGTGGTATAAAAATGATGTCATATTAGGCACTTTAAAGTTTTACATGCAAAACAAGGTATTAAGGACTTTAATGCCTCTTAGGTTGAGGCACCCCCTCGAGTTTCAAAAGGAATACAAAATTCTTAAGAAAACTCAAAAAAAGGTTGACACAAAAGAAAAGAGAGCAAAAAATAGAGAAAAAATGTAAATAGGAGAGAGAAAAATAGGGGTATAGGAAGAGGGAAGGGTGAAAATAAATTCATTTTCACCGCATGAGAAGGAGAAGAAGGGCTCTGGATAAAAAGGACAAATGACACTTCCCACACACTGTTCAACCATTGTGAGGGGCAAGGTCGATGTAGCAGTGAAGTGAGCATGGGTAAGGACTAAAATCCTTCCTCTAGACTAGGCTACATTAGGATTTTTAGTTTTTAAGGAATTTATTTACCTTTTTAGAAGAATTCACCATATATGACCCTAATGCGATTTTAGGGATTGATTGCAATTTTGGCTAGTTCATCGTGGCGATCAAAGTTGCACCCCAAAATTATAGGGTATGAATTCACAAATTCATGCCTCATGAGTATGGGGTGCAAATTCGATGAAAGAAATAGAAGGACAAAATTATACCCAAAGGATATGGGGAACGATTTCAACCAAGAGGAGAAATAAATAAAAGAACAAATCAAACAAAGAAAACTAGAGGAAGAGAAAATGATAGATAAGATAATCAAGCTTAGGTGTTGATTAATTAATTGCTTTGTTTTGTTATTTTAATTTACATTTATTATGGTGAATTGATTAAAAAAAATTATGTTTTTGGTTGTAACATGACATACTAGAGAGTTGAGTGGCAAATGATCTCCTTGAAGGAGGAGCTATGAGGGCTCACACAGGTAGAGAGGGACACCCTAGGGGTGATGGGGATACTACATCTAGAAAATATGCCTTGGGTGGAGGTAAGCAGAGCGCTATTAATAGCACTAGTAGAGAGATGGTACCCAGAGTCATCGATATTCCAGTTATCAATAGGGGAGATGATAGTCACACTAGAGGATATGTGGTACATCTTGCACATCACCATTAGGGGAGGGTAGTTTATAGGGCATGAGGGTAGCAAGCCACATTATAGATATTATTAGAGAATTGGGTCCACCAAGTCTAAGAGAGTTAGATCCTTGGTGATGAGTTGGTGGCGTGCTATGGTGTCAATGATCTAATGACCATAATCTATGGGGTAGTAGTAGGATTCTTGGTGTGCCACATGAGTAGGTGATACTTGCCATGGGCACTAGTGGAGGTAGTGACAAACATGTGGGATCAGTATGTGCAATTCGCATGGGGACCATATATGTTGGCCCGTATATACAAGATAGTGTACAATATTATGTACAAATAACATATAGGGTTGGTCTATACAACTATACTCTAGGTGTGGTGTTGGAAGCACATAGTAGTCAAGAGAATGTATGCACTACCAGGGCTATTACCCAACCCAGAGAGAATAGTAGCATATAGATAGTCTAAGAGCTTCGAGTGAGTCTAGAGGATATACATCAGGATCTTACCACTAGGGAGGTAGGTTGGAGATGAGCTACAAGACCACATAATCATATGGTGATCATGGCACCTACACCCTAGCTGGACAAAGGACACGAAGGAGTAGAGGAGATAGGCTCCTAGAGCTAGGGCTAGGATCGGGGTGACATGCCAATTTTGAGTGTGGCATGCATCCTTGGGGAGGGTCGAGTGTGCCGGGCTTGGACTATGGCACACCGACCGAACTAACATGTGTACCCTTTCTTTTTCTTGAGTAATATCATGCTATGTTATTTAAATGTGTTTATTTATGTGTGTTTTTATGTATGTTTGATTATGCATGAATGAATGAAAATAACTTAACAATGGATGCATGAATGGACTAAACTAATGCAATGCATGATGGGATGAAGCTAACTAAATGAATGAAATGCATGGATGGATGAAGGGATGAAAGAAAAAGATGATGGAAGAAAGAAGAGAAGAAAAAGAAGAGAAAAATATAGCTCTAGCCAAAATCGTACCCCATAAAGATGGACCATGAATTTGGTATAGAGAGAAGTGCCCCATATAGATAGGGCATGATTTTAGAAAAGAGGAAAGAAAAGAAGAAAAGAAGGAGAAGAAGAAGAAGAATATGGAGAAGGTCAACAAAGAAAAAGGTGCTTGGAATATGATGTTTGAATCAACGTAGACCATGAAATATCAGTGTGATCAAATGAACATAGACCAAGCAAAAAGAAAAGAATGGAGTGGAACCCTATAAGGATGTATGCTCACAAATGACCGAATGGAGGCTACCCCTCACTTATGGCCATGAAGCTATCCTATAAGGGTGTTATGCTCACAAAAATGGTCAAGTGTGGAGTGATACCCACTATGGGTGTAGTGCTCATTAATGGCCAGAGATGAAGAGATACCCGCTAGGATGTATGCTCACAAATGGTCGAATGGAGGCTACCCTCACTTGTGACCATGAAGCTATCCTATATGGGGTGAAATATTAGATTGATTTTCCAAAATAAGTACTACCCGATAGGGGTGTGGTGTGTGCAAGATATGAATGATCAAAGAAAAACACAATAGAACAATGTGAGTGTGTATGCATGTGTGAAAAGAAGATAAAAGAAAGAAAGAGATAAACAAGAAGCAAACAATTGTGTGTGTGTGTCCTTATTAAAATTTTAATAGCTAAGAGATGTGCATAAGATATTCAATGGTCATATGAACACCATAAATGATATTCATGTAGTATCTACCCTATCCCACGAGGATCCCTTAACAATCAAAATATCAAGAAGGAAAAGTGTGAGCAAAAGCAAAATGAATAGATAGAAGAAGGAACATATATCCTTTATCTTTGGGAAGAGAAGAAATGATTAAAAATTTCAAAGGACAAAGGATATACAAGAGATGAAGAACTATATCCCTTGACTTGGAGAAAATTTGATGATCATTTTATACTTTCAAAGGTCAAGGAATATAAAAGAAGAGAAAAGAAGAGAAGACATGAGCAAATGCAATGATGAAAATGCATGGAGATGGGCCCTAGGTTGGGGATTCTCTAGGCATCAGAGCCCTAGTATGAGTGCAATGCATGTGAGCTAAGACCTAACTAGGTTTCATCACTTGCCATCCTCATGAAGTCCCCAAAAATCTATATGATCAAGCAATCATGCAAATATGATCAAGCAACAATGCAACTATATGACAAGAAAAATGCAAATGGAACAGAATGTCAAGCAAAACATGCAAAATATGATAGGCAATCATGTAATATGAACAAGCAAACCAAATGCAATATGAAAACTAAGCTAAATGTAATATGAGAAAATGAAAATGCAAAGTCATGCATAGTATCTTTTTAGATGCATTATGTTCATTGGTTCTTTAAGTTCTTTACCATATAAAGAAGCTAAATGATAGGCTCCTGAGCCAAACTTGGTCATTATGACAAAGGGGCCTAACCAATTGGGCTAAAACTTACCTTTAAGATCTGAACGAGCATTGGTGTTCTTTTGGTTCTCCTTGAGGACAAGGTCCCCAACCTCAAAAGAATGATTATAAACTCTCTTGGAATAAGATCGCTTGAGCCTATTCTAATAGGCTCAAAGATGCTCTAAGGCATGAATGCACTTTTCATCCAATAACTCCAATTGGTGCAAATGATCTAAATGATACTCATCATCAATCAAGGCATCTTGCAACAAGATGTACAATGAAGGGACCTCTAACTCGAATGAAAATACTACCTCAATCCCATAGACCAAGACATATAGAGAAGCACCTATAGGAGTTTGCACACTAGTACGATAGGCCCATAAGGTAGGATAAAGTTAGATATGCTAGTCTCGACTGGTCTTACTAACCAACTTCTTGAGGATCTTGACTAAAGACTTGTTGGATGCTTTGGCTTGACCATTACCCTGAGGGTAATATAGAGTTGACCACCTATGTTGAATCTTGTACTTAGCACAAAGCTTATGGACATCCTTATTCTTGAAAGGAGTGCCATTATTAAAAATAATCATCGAAGGAATCTTAAACCTATAAAGGATCTGGTTGAAGATGAACTTGGAGACCTGAGCTCTAATCACCATGGCTAAGGGTATGGCTTTGACCCATTTAGTGAAGTACTCATCATTTATTATGATAAACTTGTGACCATCAGATGATATTGGGTTAATCTTCCCTATGATGTCCAATCCCCACATGGAAAATGACCAAGGAGAGAAATAACCTAAAGGTTTTGAGAAGGAGCATGAACAAGGTTGTCATGGTATTGACACTTGTCATAACATCGAACATGGTCACATGCATATTTCTCCATGGAAGGCCAATAATACCCCATCTAAAGGAGCTTCTTGGCAATGGCATTATTACTAAAATGGCCTCCACATGATCCTTCATGAGCTTCACTAAGAGCTAGCTAGGCTTCATCAGAGTTAAGGCATCACAAGAGGATACCTTCAAAAGAATATCGATATAAAGTATTGCCAATTATAATGAATCAACATGCTCTTTTGCACAAAATCTTATATTGATTGTGATCTAAACCATCAAGAATCAAACCATCCTTAAGGAAATTAAATATGTCATTATACCATGGCTCATATGGGGAAGCTCTGATGGTCAAAACATCTAATGAAACAAGACTAGAACTAAGTGATATGGGCTCCCAAAGTTGTCTAATGATAATCGATGCTTGATCATCTTCCAACTCCAAGGGAAACAAGGATGCAATAGCAACCATGGCATCCACATGGTGGTTGGAGGATCTAGGGATAGACTCTATGGTTACTCGATCGAACATAAATAAAATCTTGGTGATAATCTCTTTGTAAGGTTTTAGCTTATCATCCTAAGTCTGATAAACATCATTAATCTGATTGACCACAAGTTGAGAGTCACCAAAAATTAAAAGAACTCTAACCTTCAAGGCTAAGGTTGCTCTAAGACCAAGGATCAAGGCTTCATACTCTATAGTATTATTCATGCAAGAGAAATGAATCTTGAAGGAAAGGGGGATGAGCTATTTTTGTGGGGTAACTAGAACAATTCTAGCACCAACACCCTTTAAGCATCGAGCTCCATCAAAAAACAAAGTCCAAGACTTTAGCTCTTCAACTTCTACACTAAAGCACTCATCAAGAAACTCGATGACTAAAGGATGGGCTGACTCTAAGGGAGCAAAGGCTAGCTGATCAACAATCACCTGACCCTTGATAGCCTTATAACCTATAAAGGTTAGGTCAAACTCACTAAGGGCTAAAACCCACTTAGCAACTTGACCTAAAAGGTGGGGCTTAGACATTAAGTAGCACAAAGGATCAAACTTTGCAACAACCAATATCTTATGGCTAAGCATGTAGTGTCTTAACTTCTAAGAAGCAAACACTACAACAAGGCAAAGCTTCTCTAAGGGGATATACCAAGTTTCATAGCTAACCAAGGTTCTACTGATATAGTAGATAGCTCACTCTTTATTTTGATCATCATGTTGAGCCAACAAGGCTCCCAAAGCATGAGTTATGGCTGCTATGTAAAGCATCAAATGCTTATCCAATCTAGGAGGAACTAAGATAGATAGGAAGTGAGATACCTTTTGAGTTCATCAAAATCTTGTTGACACTCAAAATCCCACTAGAACACTACATATTTCTTAAGAAGCTTAAGAAAGGGCTGACACTTATCAACTAACTAAGCTATGAACCAATGAATAGCTTGAAGCTTACCTTACAAGCTATGCAACTCGATTAGGGTATGAGGAGGAGGTATGTCAGTGATAGTCACTATCTTAGTAGGGTCCACTTCAATACCTCACCTAGACATGATGAAACCTAACAACTTGCTAGATGTGACTCCAAACACACACTTGGAGGGCTTAAGATGAACCCTGAACTACCAAAGCCTTTCAAAAATTCATCTTAGATCATGAACATGATCCTTTCGATGTATGGAATGACCTAGAAGATCATCCACATAGTCCTCTAGAATATCATGCATCATGTCATGAAAAATATAAGTCATAGCCCTCTGATATGTGGCACCAATATTCTTCAAGCCAAAAGGCATAACTTTATAATAGAAGGTACCCCATGGAGTAATGAAAGTTATCTTGGCCTAGTCCTTAAGGGTAACCATGATCTGATTGTATCCTGAGAAACCATCCATGAGCGAAAGCATTCCACATTTGGTAGTGAAATCTATGATCATATCTATGTTGGGGAGAGGAAAATCATCCTTGGGACATGCTAAGTTAATGTCCCTAAAGTTAGTACATATTCTGATTGTTCCTACCTTCTTAGCCATAGGAACGATGTTGGAGATCCAATCAGAATAGTCGATAGCTTTTATAAAACCAACATCAAGGAGTTTTTGGAGCTCCTCCTTGACCAAAAGGGTGACCTTAGGATGCATCTTCCTAAGTTTCTACTTAATAAGCTTAGCACTAGGCTTCACTACCAAATGATGCATAACAAGGGAGGGATCAAGCCCTAGCATGTCAACATATGACCAAGCAAAAATATCATGAAATTCCTTCAACAAATTGGTCAATTGCTCCTACTCATCCATGGACAAGGCTTTACCTAACTTAAGGATTCTAGGGCTCTCCTCAGAACCTATGTTAACATCTATGGTCTCCTCAATGAGAATATGAGACTCATCCTCATAAGGAGGTAGGGTAAGGATCACTCCTAGTTGCTCAAGGTCCTTGAGAGACATAGAACCAAAATCCTCTTGAGAACTAGAAGACTCGACATGCGCAACACAAGGGACTAACCCATCAAAGAAGAAGTTATTTTAAAGGATATCCTCATGATCCATATCACAAAGAGTATCCCCTTCAACATACTCCCTTAGGGTCACAACTAACTCAAGATGCACCAAAGTTACCACATTGTAAAATAGAATGTCAATGGGATAAGGTGGTCCCTCATCCTCATCACTCCACTCCAAGCCTTGATGATCCAAATATTCAGCATAAGTAATAAGGTGATCATCATCATCAAATGGTAAAGGTTGGTTTTTATTGGGTATGTAGCCTATGCCACATCTCCCAGGCCAAAGCTCAACTTCCAAAGGCTCTTGAATACCTTTATATTATGGCCCCAAACCTTTACCTATATATCCCATACTAGATAGGATTTACTTGGGAAGTGGGTAATCATTGGATAGATAACAATGGGTAAAATAATACTCTACAGGAAGAGGGTTGCTACCATAAATATTTTCTTTGAGGGATATACCCATGAAGATAAAGGTACACATGCCAATGTGTACTACTTCACCCTTCTTATGAGGTAAACCCATAGTCCTTGGTGAAGGTGGTAGCTTGGCTAAATCTAGAAGAGGCTCTTGAAGAAATGGATTGACCTGATCTTGTGATGAAACATTGATTAGTGGTTCCTCACTCACCTTTAAATTTTCAAGTTGCTTGGTGATGTGAGATGAAGAAACTGATGGACATAAATTGAGACTAGATTGAGCTTGCTCAACCATTGAACAATATTGGAATGGATGAGGGTCACTCAAAATGGTGACAAGTTGATATTTGAATTCAAACTTCAAACATTGATGAAGAGTAGAAGGGACAACCCTCATCGCATGAATCCAAGGGCATCCAAGAAGGAGATTAAAATATGTGGGGCAAGGTACCACATAAAACAAGGTATCTAAGATCTTAGGTCCAACCCTAAGGGGGAGAGATATAATATCATAGGCCTCTTGGGACTCATTGTTGAAAGCTTTGATGATGACATCAGATTTAATTAAATATTCCTCTTTTAATCCAAAATTTTGGAAAATTTGATAAGTGCATAGATTGAGGGAGGAACCATTATCTATCAAAATTCACTTGATAAATATTTCCCCAATAAATGTAGTGATGTAGAGGGAAGAATCCCCTCGCAAGTCTGAGGAAGGAATATCATCATCCAAAAATGTGATATGATGTATCCCAAGGGAACCTACAACATCAACTATAGCGCTAGGGGAAATATCTTGAGGGATAGATTGTTGACTTAGAAGCTTCAACAAGGCTTCCCTATGAATAGGAGAAGTTTGCAAAAGTTCTAAGAGGGAGATCTTGGTTGGGGTACTAGCTAACTATTGTTGAATGTCGAAGGAGACTTTAGGTTGTGGTTTCAACACTAAGGGTGGGTTTTCTACTCTTGTGCTCCTTTTTTGGGTACTCTTCAAAACTAAGGGTGGTTTTGAAGGTTGATTGGATGTAGAACTCATCTCCTACTAAGATCGTTGAGTCGATTGAGCTTGAGCTTGTTGCCTTGTAGTTGTTGCTATCATACCAACCATATTATTGTAGGGAGGTGGCACATTACGATATGACACTTGATTAGCTACCTATTGCCCATGATTAGGTAGGGGATCTTGGAAGATCCCCATATCTTGATTAGTTGTGGGTGCTTGTTGAGTAGGAGGTTGATTGTTTGTTGGAGGATTAGGTTGAGGACCCTCTATAACAAGGTGACATGCATCAATTAAGTCTTGAACCACATGTTTCAACCTCTTACATGAATTTTTCATGTGCCCCTCCACTCTATGATACTCATAATGTTGACCAAGCTTATACCAATTAGTCATGGTATCAAGTTGCCTTATGGGAGGTAACTCAATCATATTAGCTTCCAAGAGTTACTTTAGGACCACCAACATAGGTTGGTTGAGTCTTATAAAATTCCTTGGTGGGGTTTTTGAGGTTTGCTAAGCACCATATTTTGCAAGGTGTTAGCAACATTATTAATAGGTCTACTATCCATTACCCCATCACCAACTACATGCTTGTTCTTATACTAAGATTTTATGGTCCTATATTCTTATTTATTTGGTTTAATTTGACCTCTTCGAATAAGGGCTTGCTCTACCCTTCTTGCCAGATCTATTGCTTGGTCAAAAGAGGTAATAGTTGTTGTTTCCAATTCATAAGATATTTGCTCTTATAAATTTCCAATAAATATCTCTAACATGTCTCGAGGAGGTAAAGTATATCTCAATCATCCAACTAAACTTCTCCAATGAGACAAGAATTCTAAAAAACTTTCATCTTTACCTTGTTTCAACATATAAACATCTTTCATAGTCACATTTTTCTCAACATAAGCTCCAAATTGTTGAACAAACAATTTCATTGTCTCTTCAAAATTCCTCAAAGAATGATGAGGTAGTTGATAATACCATTCCAATGCCATACCACCAAGGCTCTTAGGGAACATCTTTAGTAACAACATGTCATCATATATAATATCATGGCATGTTGTCCTAAACATCCTTAAATGTTCAATTGGGTCCTCTATTCCCTTATAAATAGGTAAAATTGACATTGGAAAATGCTTAGGGTAGGGCCTAGAAGCGACAATAGGGTCTAAGGGTTGATTGCACATTTCCTTATAGTTGTAGGTGAAACTTGGAGGTTGAATCATATCCACTCTTGAGACCAATTGTTTCACCACATTTGTCAAACTTTGCATCTCAAGATTGTTGTTGTGCAATACCCCTAGGTTCCCTAAGGGAGGGTTATAGGTAGGTTATTGAAAGGGAACTTGGCCAATGTTGGAGGTATTAACATTGTTATGGTATGGGTTATGATATGTGGTATCTTGTTATGGAGGATAACTAACATTTGGTGGAATAGAAGCATGAATGTTGAGATGAGAAGAATGAGGAGGAAATTGAGCATAATCTTGAGATGCACTACTAGTTGGAGGAACTCATGGAATTCTTCCAATATTGGTGGTTATAGTAGTGACATATGTTGGTTTATGAAAAGGATTAATATGATGTGAAGATTCAAACAAAGGATTGGTGTGAATATTCTAAGGAGAAATGGTTGGAGGATGAGATGTCCCAACCTCTTCAAGTTGGGCTTCCTCATCCATAGCCTTAACCAAGGCATCCTTATGATGTTTCATGAAATTCTAGATATGATCATATGATTTAAAGGTGAGGTCTCCATTAGACCCCTCAAGAGGATCAAGGTCATTACCAATTTCTACATGTTCTTCCTCTTCTAGATTAGGATTCTCCCTATCAATCTGGTCATCTTCTTGAAGAATATCATCATATTCTAAAAGCCTTCACTTACTCCTAAGGTTGGGAGCCATTAGGAGAAAGAGAAAGGATAGAGGAGAAAAGGAGGATCTAAAAACTAGCAAAACACACAAAATATTCTTAAGATGTTTTTAATGTTTTCTAATTCTAAGCAAACAAATTTAGTGGTCTTGCTTAAATTTTTAAAAAAAAAACAAAAGGAAGAGGCTTCCTAATTTGGCCACTAAATACATGTTTTCACATTGGGTTCACCAAATATGTAGAGGGGGAAAACTACCCTACCATGTATGATTCTTGGTTGGATCCATTAGGAGCCGAGGTGACCATGGGGGTGTGTTATATTCTCTACACTCAGGGGCTTGGGGATCGAAGGGTTCACTAGGAATGGTTTAAGGACTCACTCCAAGTTTGAGATGGAAATGTTTGATGTGTATATTGAGAAAACACCTATGTTTGGCTTTTCTAAAATCTAAGCTATGGAAAATGAAAGAACAATGCAAGACAAACAATGATGCAAGAAGACAAGAAGCTAACCCTAGAATGATTCTTGATTTTCAATGATGACTAAACCCTAACTTGCAATAAAATAAATCTTTTCTTTTCAGCAAGGGTTTAAGAGAATGCACAAAAAAAGTTAACCCTAGAATGCAAACTATATGCTTTTCTCTTTTAAATGCCTAGAAATATAACCAAATATTTTTCCTTTATTTATGATCTAGGTTTAGAATAGAAATGGATAGAAAGCAAACAAAAAACAACCTAAGAAATTAACTTAGGGCACTTATATGATCCGATGGTTGACCTTAGCTTTTAACTTGCATCTAGATATATCCAACAACTTCACAACCTACAAAACAACTTCACAAAACCCTAGAAAATTTGATCAACATTTGGGGGCCTACTTAGGCCACTATATGACTAAGCTTGGAGGTACAACAATCAAGCCCCCTTGGTCCTTTTAGCTGACCATTTAAAAACAAAAGTGATTATTGACCTTTTGGAAATGAACAAGAAAAGATGCAATGAAATGAAATAATGCAAAAAATAGAATGCAAACAATAATATTATGACCTAAATGAAGCATGCAAACATAGATTAAGGGTTTGGGAGTGAAACTTTACCCCCAAACCTGATGAATCCAAAATCATACCCTATAAGGGGCAACCACAAATTTAGATCTACCAAAATCATGCCCTATATGGATGAGGTATGAATTTACAATAGAAGTGCAAGAACAATTTATTAATGCGAAATAAGATACAAAATATATAATTAATGATCTAGAAATAATAAAATGCAAGAAGAAACATAGTGGTAATGAAAGAACAATAAAAAGGATGAAGACCTCCACAAAATGGTAGACTCCTCCTCAAGGCTCCAACACTTATCCACCAAGAACAAAAAATCAAAGTAGAGCAATAGAAGAACACTTGATCTTGCTAGAGAATTTATTAACTTGCTAGAATACTTGCTGGGAAAAACTGTTAGCCAAAAATCACTTCTTCCAAAAATTTCTTAGGGGAAAAGAGGATCCAAACCCTCTATTTATAAGAGGTTTGGAGGGAAAAAGGGAGGAAAATGAAAAGGTAAACCTAAGGGAGGGCCGACGTCCTAGAGGTTGGCTCAAAAGTTGGGTTTTCTAAGAGAAAACCCTAACTTGCCAAAATCGTGCCCTATAATGGGCGACCATGATTTTGGAAAAACTAGGGAAAAAAGGAAGAGGGAAGGGGAAGAGAGGCCCAAACTTGTATTTTGACAAGTTTGAGGGTCTCTTTGAGGTTCTAGGGAAAATGACTCACTTGGGTGGGTCAATTTTCCATGTCTACAAATATTATAGGCATATCTCTAACTATGGGAAGTCTCAAGTGTACAAATAGAGGTGGTAGCCTATTGGTTACAAGATATCAATATCAATGCAAAAGGTTGTGTATGAAAATGGAGTTAACAAAATTATCTATATTGATCTATATTAAAATAATATTATCTAGAAGTTGGGTTCATCAAAATTAATTTTGATGATTCTTCTAAAGGAAATATAGAAAATATTGATGGAGGTGGTATTTCTAAAAATTATGAAGGAAAAATTATCCTCACTTGGAATCATATAAAAATTCAATTATGAAGTGTTTAGAGTCTAGGACACTTCTTATAGGGATCAATATTGTCATTAAAAAGGATGAAAATATATTTAAATTGAGGGGGATTCACAAATTATTGTTAATGCTATGAAGAAAAATAGATGTGGAGATTGAATAAGAAATAACATTATTTTTTATGTCTATCAACTATTGTTAGCTATAATATCTTGGAAATATTAGCATATCTATAGAGAAGGAAATAGCATAGCAAAAAATTTAGTCAATTGCAATGTTGATCTTTGTCTTAGCAAGATTCAAATCTTAGAATTGGCCAAACAAGATTTTATCTCTTAGTTAAAATAATATCAAGGAGTTGATTGCAAAAATATAGTAGTTCGATTAAGATGAAGATATTTGATAGAAAGGTAGATGAATAATATCTTTGATAAAAGGAAAGCTAAATATGGTTTAATTGACCTAACATGAAATATAATATTTTAATATATTGATGAGAGTGACCCTTAATAGAAGCCATACACAATTTATTAAAAAATAATTCCTTGAAAAATGATTAAATATGATAATATAACTAATTATAAAAACAAGTGGAAGATCATTTCACAATTTAAGAATTTTATTTCCATGTATTATAAATAGGGATGTTCTAACTTGTAGCAAATCTAAGATAAAAAATAGATAGAATATCAAATTTTCTTTGATCATATATTACTATAAGCAATTTTTTTTAAATTCATGCTTAATGATCATGTACCATCATTAGTGTTTAGATAAGGATATAATTAAAAATTAACATTTGAAATCATTATTTTTAGTTACACAAAAAATAATGTTAAAATTTTTGTATGATTGTATAAGAGATTGCAATCTTTTCAGGTACCATATCTAGTGTTGTGCATCCATAAATATTTATAACATGCTAAAGTGAAGTACAAATGTGAAATTGTAAGCACTTCTCATAAACTTAAATCTTGTATACGTAGAATGTGTTGTAAATTGTAAGCTACTCAATGCATATTCAATAATATAGAGAGTGTGTGTTTATATATAATATTAATTAGATGGGATTGAATTAGGGTCCACCCATATTACATCATGATCAAATAGTATAATTACAATAGCTTGGAAATTATGCATATATCTCTTGGCAAGATTCAAACTTGGGTCTCCTTGAAATTTGAGGAATTTAACTGTGTGATTTTACACTATTTGATACATAAAAATAAAAATAAAATTTTAAATATACTAAATTTCATGAAGTAGTTCTTTTATTTTATTTATTTATAAATTGGTTATATAAGATAAAAAATACCTCATTTGTATTACACCATGATTGGATAATCACATAATTTCAACAAACCACAGTGGTATTACAATAGTTTTTTAGCAATTATGCATACATTTCCAGGTTTCCATATTGAAAGTCAACATATTTAACCATGCGATCTCATACTATTTTATCCCATGAAGTAAAAACTATAAAACTATAAAATATTAAAATAAATAAACAAAAAATGACACTATAAAAATACAAAATCTACTAAAGTGAGCCCCATATTTATTATATTTATTTTAAAAATCTAAATTATCATGGTATCATAGTGAATCATATTATTAGGAGTCTCTTTATTATGAATGTGTTTGTCACAACACAAAAGTTTGAACTCATGTGGTGTTTATACATTTACTTCCCATTTACCATTGCTCCATAATGCCTAAAATGTATACTTTTATCATTATTTAACATAACAAAATTATCATCATAACATAGAACTATGAGTTACATGGTGTTATTGTTGAACCAGGGAGATAATTGTGGAAGTCAAGAATTGAAGAGGATCAAGGTAAGAGCTCCTCATAGAATTAGCATGAGGAGTTTGTGTCAGACACAAAAATTAAGATGATCAAACAAGGATTCCAATTTTGAAGACTTCATGTCCAAGGATAAAGAAAATATCTAGGATCTCCCACCAATCAAGCTTGGAACCATGTGAAGTCATCATAAATGTAGAATCTTGGCTACTACCTTCAAATTATTGGGAATTATCCATATAAAATAGATTTTGTAAACCTAGGAACAACATTGTAAAATAATAAAATTTGTAAAATTGAGAAAATTTGGTTGTCTCCAAAATATATCATTTGGCTTGTAGAAGAAATTCACTTATAAAATTGGATTGATTGAATTGTAGGAGCAATTAACTCACAATATAGACTGACTAGCTCAATGGAGTGATTCACTTGAAAAATGGACTGAGTGACTTAGTTGAGCAATTCACTCATAAAAATTGACTAATTCGCTTAGGGGAGTGATTTTCTTAGTAAACGGTATTGATAAGCTCATAAACATAAGTGATTTGCTTACAAAATATTATTTGGTCATCAAACCTGAGTGAATCAATAAAATAGTCATAGAGGTAAAATAATACATGAATCCTAAGGCAAATATTTTGGAAAGTGACTATTTGGTATGTAGTGGTGCACTAATTCATTTTGGAAGCCTTCTAAGTTATTTAGAAGCATTATTGGAGGTATGTAACATTTGGAGGTGTTATTTTTGCTAAAGTTACCAATAAATTTTTACTTCTACTAGGAGTAATTATTTTTCACCCCAAGTAACTCAGGGGTAAAATTTTACTATACATAGGCACCTAGGGTCCTCATTGTATCTATATTTTGGACATGATATTTTATATATACACTCTATGAAACCCACATTCGGCTTTGCAATCATGATTTTGTACTAAATTGGTACACCCTTATGCATTCCATTAGTGGCATCACCCTCATAGTTTTCTACATGTGCAGTGGTTGTGGCATGGCCCTTCTAGGCCAAATTGCCATTTTCTTATCAATTTCATAATAAAATGAATGGGTGGATATTCACATGCTCTCCTTGCTATAGTGTAAAATTCATATTTGCTCTTAATTTCTTGCACTCTAAACTTTAAAGATAGTTTTATTTTTGCATTTTACTTTACATACATTTTTCTTTCCATACTTTACTTTCATGCAAGTAGTTTAGATTGGTGTAGAGGTTCCATGGAAGGACAAAAAATATCTAGCATACATCTAGAGGTTAGGAGAAGCCATTGGAAATATTGTGCAACATTGTTGAAACTTAGATTGGGGGCGAAAAACTATGGGTATTTGTTTCACCTACCCACATGAGATGGCTAGTAATTAGTTTTCTTGCAATAAGAATGGCAATATTAGGCCAAAACTAGAATTTTTTTTATGCTTTTATACCTAGTTCAAAGGTCTAGTTGTTTGGTTTGAGTCAAGTGAGATTACTGAAAGAAAAACAAAAGCATAATTGACTAAGTCCTTAGATGGCCAGAACATTTAAACCTGGTTCAACTACAAAGAATTTTCGAGAATTTGCTACACAATCGAAGATAAGAAATATGTTAAAATTAGGTAAGTGTTGGATGCATTGGAAGATCTGTAACTGTTTGGATCCTGAAGGTATTACAAATATCTATCAGGTTGTTGGAAGATATCAGCAAGAAAATTTGGCTGTCATGAAAAGCATCATAAATTTTATACCCAACCAAATATTTTTAGGGTACCATAAGTCCATCGTAGTGCTTGAGGTTCAAGATAGAAAATTTGGCTAAGTATGAGGAACACCAAAAGTTTTGTACCTGATCAGAGCTTATCAGGGTCTCAAAAGTCCATCGTGTGGTCGAAGGATGCGAGAGTAGCTAAAATGGCCAAGTGTTAGAAGAGCCATAATATCTGTACCCGATCAAGTTTTGTGAAGGTACTAGATCTTTGTTGCACTGTCAAAAAATGAGAGTAAAGAGGAATTACCAAGAGTTAAACACATAAAAACTTATATATCCAATCAAAGCTCATTAGTATCTTAAAATTCTATCACATGGCCAGAGGATGCGAGATCAATTGAAATGGCTAAGTGTTGGAAGCACTGGAATATTTATACCTAGTCAAAGCCCACCAAGGTACCAAATCTTTGTCACACTATCGAAAGGTATGAATTCGTAAAGATTTATAAATAGCCTTATTTAGCACCCGATAGCCATGAATGAGCATAAGTAAGGTAGATCTAAGATTTGACCTATCAACATATGGATGGTCATCATCCCATGAAACATTTTGAGTGGGTTCACTTATCAAAATATCTTAACAACATCATTTCCATTAAGGCTATCATATAGATGATAGGGCAACTCAAGTAAAAGGGTCAATAAATATCAATGAACTAGATGCAAGTAGTAGGGTTGACATGACTTAACATACATTAGAACCCAACCAGGTCAGTAATCCATTATTGGGCAATTTAAAACAACCATACCTCCAAGTAGTGTGGTACGCTGGCAAATATTTTGATTTAATGATAATCCTTTTCTAAGGCAATGATACCTTGCTAACTAAATACATTGTAAAATACTATAAATACTAGAATGTAAAAATAAAAAATGGTCGACTCTTAGTATTTTACAATTTACATGTAAAATATAATGTTGCATACTAATACAAAGGGATTGTTGTCTGGCCTCTAGTTCAATTCAATTGTAGAATGTGTATGTATGAATGATTATCTATTTCTAATTTTATCCTGTTGAATGTTCATAGTGTTTATTTTACTTTCTAGATTTATGCTTATGATACATTGACTTGTTCTAGGATTTGTAATATAATAAGCTATAGCATAATAAAATTAAATATTCTATGATTGATAGTAAAACTAGCTAGTCTATTAGGTGATTCACTTATATTACTACATAATATTTTACTACTCATGTATCTTGATGTGGCCTAATCTACACCACTATAAGTTCTAGCTTCAGCTCTTTTAACTTCTTTCAACACCCTTTTCCCACCATATTTTAGGATCAGTTAGCTTGAACTTCAAAGGAACCGACCTCCTCCAGAGATTGACCATCAAAGCCTCATAGCTTTTAGGTCATTCAATATTGCTCAAGGTCTATGGGTGCACAACCTTATATAGATTTATAGACCAACATTTTTTGGCACACTCGGTGGGACATAATTCCCATAGTTTGGATAGATAAGAGTTTGGTTATACTCTACTCATTGTAGATATTCACATCAAATCACTTGGTGACTCTACTAAAGGTTTAACCTAGATCCATGATAGGTTACCTTTAAAATTTTAATATCTCAATTTGTACAACTTAAGCCCTTAATATAATATTTATACATGAAAAATAGAAGCATCTATACATGAAAAATAGAAGCATCTATACATGGGAATATTTGGTGGAAGATCTTATTGATACATTTTATGACTCCAAATATCCTTTCTTGTTGCTCACTCAACTCTCATTTATTAAACGAGCACCTCATGAAAATATCTTTGACTTCAATGTTTGATTTAAAAGAACATGGAGAAGAATTCCCCATGAGTTCTAGTCATCCCCCACCCAAGCATATCTTTACTACATTCATGCTTTTCATTCTAATATGGGCATTCTCATTCAACAATCTAAATAAAAAAGGTTCCCTCATATTTTTAAAGAGGTCATTAATGCTGAAAATATGCTAATTATGGTCGGTAAAATCCCACCTAGAAAAATAGATCACTCCATAATCTCGTCTGTTAGTCATTTTTTCACATCACTCTCTTAGGTAGTTACACCCAGTCCATGGTATGATTTTGGAGTTACATATCAAGGGAGCCCACTACAATTCAAACAACAATTTAAGGTAGTGATTCAAAAGATTATTGAAGAGGTTAGGTATATGGAGAAATAATTTTTTTCAATCTGGCACAAATGCTCCTAAAACTAGAATTTTTATATAGTCACATTAGATGAATAACTTATTATAAGCCAAAGAAAATAAGAATGATATCAAAAACGGGATATAATAGAACAAAAAAAATTTTAAGGAAAAGGTAATAGATACTCTATATCTAGATAGTTTGTTTTCACCAAGAAAGATCCATATCCAGGCAGGCTTTTGGAATAACACTCCTTAGTACCTCCGATTTATGAAAAATGTGATGAAATTAAATAACATGTGTTAGAAGACATAATGGATAGAGTCCTATGCTATCTCTACAATCCAGACCAATGGATATAATAATGATCACATTTCACCTCCCATGGACTAAATATTATCCAAAGGGATTCAATAAGACGAGTTACTATCTGCTCCAAAATCTATAAACCAAAAAAGAATTGAGGCCTATAAAAATCTAGATTTCCCATCCATGAATTTTGAGCAAAGAAAAAAAATGTGGATCAATTTCATAGCCTATTTAGAGGCTCTATTCCAGAACCAAAAGAATTTAGAATAGATTTATTAGTATCCAAGAAGGTCAACTTGATTGACATTTCCATTGGAAAAACATCAGAGGCTAGTTATACATCTACTGTAAGAACACCCTCCATATTTCCAAAAAAATATTCATCTCTATTTAATATTTCTCCTTTTTTGGTAAAGCATATACTACATAATTGCATAGTAGATCCAGAGTCCCAGTTTTCAATCATGCCATTAGAATTTTGTAGAAATTTGGTACTAAGCCTAGACACACAAGAACCAAAATTATTCTATTTTAAGGGAATTCCATTAGAAAAGGTGGGAACACTATGCAATTTCCTAATTATGGTTTATGGGCATACAAATTTAACTATGATCCAAGATACAATGATAGTATATGTGCTCTCCTTGGAATATGTTTATTCTAGGACTTCCTAAGATAGATAAGAGGTCATCTAATCTAGAGACAAGATCTGATGTTAATCCCATATACCCGAAAGATATTTAAAAAGCTAAATCAAGGCTTGCACCCTTTTTGCATTAAAAGTCTTACAAAACATGGGATGAACCTAATGGAGGAACCCATATGCAACATAGGGATAAAATCAAGAGGTCCATCAAAAGTAGGGTCAACTCAACATAGATTAACACATCCAATCTCTGATTGGTTGCCCTTTTCCATTTTAATGATTAGTTTTGAGGATCAATGGGATACAAAGCATTATGATTCTCACTATTTTTTTATAACAACTAAAAATAAAATGATAGAAGAAAAATAGGAATAGTAAACCAGATGGTATGTCATACAAGTAAACACTTGCTTGTATTATCAGAAGAGCTAACAACCATTTGCAGGAATGCTAGAATCATACGTGATTTCTTGTTAATCACTCAAGCTCAAAGTATGACATTTTTAGGAAAAGAGGTAAGGTCAAAATGGACCTCAACTGAGGTTGGTAACGATTGGAATTCATGGTAAATTGAACATAAAGAGCAACTCAGATTTGGTATCATGATCTAAAAATTGTAGATTCATAGGATGATCTAAAAAAAACCTTTGTAGTTAGGCATGGCAAACACATCATAGTTTTGTGTCCATAGCCAACAATTAAATAAATAGATATGGTAAGTGCATATTTGTGCAATGTATTACATCATCTTGCACATAGATTAGATATATCAAAAAGGGAGGGATCATTGTAGTAATTGATTGCAAGTTGATCAAATATAAAGTATAATAAGCAATCATCATAATACATGGGAAATTTTTATGAAAATTAATTTTGATGTATCATCAATTATCTTCAGTCCAATTTCTACACTCTTCCATTTTCTTATTTTCTTGCTTTTAGTGTTTTGACTTTGCAGCACAAAGGATAGGTGTCGAATAGTACAATACTCATACAAAATTCACCTGAAAATCTACCTTGATGTGATCCAATGACTATTGTAGCTAATAAGTATAATAATGAACCATATCATAAAAGGAAATGATCCCAACCAAACACAGTGCCACAAAAAAATAAAAATATTAGTTAACATGAAATGGAAAGATGATTAGACATTTTATAGAAGGTTAAATTTATTGAGAAAAGCACTCTATCAAAGGATGTCAGCTGGTGGAACCACCATTCAAAATTGAGATCTATTTAAGCCTTCATATGCTATCTAAGTTGAAAGAATATATTATTGAAACAAAAATGAGGGTAGCAACATAAAATAACATCTACAACATGAAATATCATGGACAAAGAATATTCTTGATGGACTATGTAAGAAAGAAAAAAGGGTATAAGAATGACAAGTTCTTGTGGTAGTCTATCTATTCTTGAATCAACTGGTGGCTATAGTGGAGTATGCTCATGGAAGTGTAAATTTTGGGGTGTCCCATGAACCAAGTGATTGTGCTTACCATTTTATGGGGTGTCTCATGGATCAGGTAGTTCCTTTCACCCTTTTTTTATGGGATATTTTTAGGACTGCCTTCCCTTTCGTTTATTTTGTTTTTGGGTTTGCTTTTCTTCTAGTCCTTGCCTGGTAAATGTGTCACAAACTCCTTTGTTTGGTGGTAATTTTACTACCTTTTTTGCTTCCTCCTCTCCTATTTTTCAACCTCCATGTAATTTTTTGTTGCCTTTACAATTTTTTGTTGTCCCAATCCCTTTCCCCTCTTTTCCTCATTTTCATTACTTGCCATTTTTTTACACATGAATCTTATCACACTACCATCCACAATCTCCTTTACCTTATGGTAATTACCAATTGTAATCCCCCAAGTCTTTCTTCTAGTCCCTTCTTCCCTTTCCCTCATATTAGAAAGTGCTAAAATCAAAATACAACTACCTGGATTCTTTTTCTCCACAAAGTGCAAATCCTCTTTGAGTCACCAAGAATGTGGGTATTTTTTGTACCTATCCACATGAGATGGTTGGTAATTAGTTTTATTGAAAATAAAAATGATAATATTAGGCCAAAACCAGAGTTTATCTGATACTTTTGTACCTAGTTCAAATATCTGGTTGTCTGGTTTGATCTAAGTGACTCTACTAAAAGAAAAACATGAGCATAACTGACTAAGTGTGTGGATGGCTGAAATATTTAAACCTAAATAGACTACAAAGACTTGTTGAGCATCCACTATGCTACCAAAAATAAGAAATGCACTAAAAAATAGCTAAGTGTTGGATGCACCAAAATATCTATACCGATCTGAAGCTAAGAGGTGTTCCAAATATTCATCAGGTTGCCAGAAGATATCAACAAGAAAATGTGGCTAAGTCATGAAAATTGCCAAAACTTTTATACCCATCTAGAGCCCGTCAAGGTACCAAAAATTTATCCTAAATTTGGAGGTTCAAAATAGCAAATTTGGCTAAGTATGAGGAGCATTAAAATTTGTATACCCGATCAAAGCTCATTAGGGTCTCAAAAGTTTGTCGCATGGTAGGAGGATGTGAGAGTAGCTAAAATGGCCAAGTGATGAAATTACCAAAAATTTATACCTAATTGGGTGTGTGAAGGTATTTGATCTTCATTACACTTCCAAAAAAGGAGAGTAAAGAGAAATGACCAAGTTCTAGATGCGTCATAAGTTTTGTACTCGATCGCAGATTTTTAGGGTCTCAAAATTCCATCGTGTGGCTAGAGGATGCGAGAGTATCTAAAATGACTGTGTTGGAAGCATAAAAATATTTGTACCTAGTCAAAGCCTTCCAGGGTACCCAATATCTATCACATCACCAAAAGGTATGAATCCACAAAGATCTATCAATAGCATTATTTATAACCTGACAACCATGAATGAGCATAAGCATGGAAGATCTAAGATCTAACCTATCAACATATGGTTGGTCATCATCCAACAAAATTTTTTGGGTGAGATCACTTCTCAAAATATCTTAACAACATCATTTCTATTAAGGCCATCATGTATATGATAGGGTAGCTCAAGTAAATAGGTCAGTAAATATCAATGAACCAGATGCAAGTAGCAGGGTCAACATGACTTAGCATGTAGCAAAACCCAGATAGATAAGCAAGACATTATTTGGCATTTACAACAACCATACCTCCAAGTAATGTGGTAGGATGGTGAATATTCTGATATAATGTCAATCTATTTGTAAGGCAATGATACCTTGCCAATTGAATACATTGTAAAAGACTATAAATACTATAATGTAAAAATGAAAAATGGTCGGCTCTTAAAATTTTACAATTTGCATGTAAAATGGAATGTTGCATACTAATACAAAGGGATTGTTGTCTAACCTCTAGTTCAATTCAGTTGTAGAGTGTGTATGTATGAATAATTAACTATCTCTAATTTTAGCATTTTGAATGTTCATAGTGTTTATTCTGCTTTGTAGATTTATGTTTATGATACATTCACTTGTTCTAGAATTTGTAATATGTTAAGCTACAACATAATAAAATTAAATCCTCTATGATTGATAGTAAAACTAGCTGGTTTGCTAGATGATTCACTTGTATTACTGCATAATATTTTACTACTCATGTATCTTGATGCAACCTAATCTGCACCACTATAAGTTCTATATTTAGATCTTTTAACTTCTTTTAGAACCTTTTTCCCACCATATTTTAGGATCAATTAGCTTGAAATTCAAAGGAACCAACTTCCTTCAAATATTGACCATCGAAGCCTCAAAACTTTAGGTCATTCAATGTTGTTCAAGGTCTATGGACGCAGAACCTTTCCTTAGAAAAAATTATAGACCAACAAGACTTTAGAAAATAAATTAAAATCCTATGCCTATCTAGATCCTTGTCATCCCTCTCCACCATAGAAGAATTAGAATACAATGTTTTTATAAGAAAGTGGAAGAGAAGATATACAAGTGCAAGTGCTCAAAAATAAAATCCTCAAAAAATGAAGAGAGAGACCCATGTGGAAATTTTTGCTTGATAATAGAGATCATACAATCATCTTGAATCTCTGCTTGATCATAATGAGCATATGTTTGCTATAGAATCTACTTAATAGAGAGCATACAATCATCTTGAAGCTCTTCTTGATCATAAAGACCATACATTCACCAGATGCTCTGCTCAAGAGCACATAATTAATCCAATGGAATGGAGAAGTGACTATAACTCCTAGGAGTACCCATAGCAAACAATGTTATAAGGACTATGATAGTAAATATCTTCAATCATATTCACAAAAAATTGCTTGTTCCTCACATCATTAATGCTTCATGAATGCCTCAAACTGTAATTGAGTCATTGTGGAAAAATGTGCAACAAAGAGAGGAAGAAAATAAAAAGGTACAAATCCTTACAATCCATGACAAGGCATAGAATGGAGTGTCGGGTACCATCGAAAATGCACTCCTTATTACAAATTCATAATATGTTCAAGAAAATTTCAAAAACCTAAGTTGAAGGATAACAAATCCTTAAAGGCTTCAAAAGCTTAAATAGCCAAGAAGCTAAAGTGAAAGCTAATGCAAAATTGTGCTTTATGTGATGTTGCTCAAAGGAATATTGTAAGTCTTATAATGAGCCAAGATAAAAAACCCACTAAGAGATAAGCCGCTAGGGGTAAACACAACTCCAATGTGTAGAGTACCCATGTGTTATTCATGATCACATAAAAAGGGCCATGGTATTGTGAAGGAAATGCATTTCAAAATTAGTCTCTAAAGATGAAAGTGAATTTAGGAGTGTCAGGTTCAACTAAAAATGCACTCCAGATTACAACAATTTGTTTTTGAAAGTAGATTTGGACAACCCAAAATTCAGAGCATCATAGGTCAAGAAACACCTTTTCAAAATTTTAATTTATAGTCCTATTGGAACTATCTCAAAAAGAGCTTTCCAATGACTATATGTAAGGCTATACTTAAAAATAAGAATGTCTCAGAAAGTGAGAAGAACAATAGGGATCTCTGACAACAAAAATAAAAGGAATAATAATGTCCCATTTCAAAATATTTTTCTAAAGATTAAACTTTTAAACCCTTATAAAAATATTTAATAAGCATACACAACGCTAGGTGTGGTCAATAGGGAGTGGTCAAAATGTATGCAAGAAATCAAACAAACACAAGTGCCACTTGGTGCATATGCAAATCCTAACTATATCTAGCTCACGGCTAGTCAAGTCGCATCCAACATGACCTAGCTATCATCTTAATGGGAAAAATACCTTTTAAAAAGGCATACAACCTTTATTTCCATAGATGTAGGATAAAATGTGATAAAAACATCATACCTCCTTCCTACCTCCATGAAATTCTGCTTGCATCACACCAAATTTCTCGTCACTACATAATCGACTTTCAATGAATGAGGCAACTCTAGACTAGTCAACAATATGGTAGGGATTAGGAGGGCATTGATGAGTTGGAGGGAGCCATAGCCAATTTTATGTGGATGAGCACATATTTTTTATGGGAATTAAGCATATAATTTCAAACATATAAATAATAGATGGCATTGAATGCACCATGGGGGGAAGTTAATACTTTCCCCACCAAAATGAGTGACTTCATCTATAGAATAAATCTCCATCAATGTGTGCTGAAATTGTTGAAATGACTATTACATGGGAGGTAGTGATTGAAGGATGTGAATGGATGACCATTGATCCATGTTTTAGTGCCACTAGACTTGGATGGTGGACATCGATTGAAGACCAAACAAGTGCTCATGTAGGCCATGACATGGTCATTGATGTCATTGGTGCAGTTAGGATGACCCAAATTCAATCCCATCAAATCAACCAAAATGTGGGAAAAATAACAATGAGTGATTGTTTAAGTTCGAACATCGAGCCAATGAGAAGGATGAAAAATAGAAGAAAACCACCAAGGGTGATGTCAAGGCTGCTATAGATAGCAGTGGAGTCAAATTTTAGTATCAACAAAAAAAATATGAAATATTGATGGAGTCATGTCATGTAAACAAACAAAACCAACAGGGGTTATTGTATGCTCACATTGTAGATCTATTGATGCAATGCAGATCAAGCATATAGGTGATCACATCAACTGGTGATGCTAACACATATGCGACCATAGCAAAATGATATGGCTATAAAATGCCACGTATGCAAGCATGCATTGAACCATAAAAACCCTGATTCAAACTATGAGTCCTCTCTTGTTATCTGGTCTTTGGCCTTAACCTTAGGTAGATTAGTCTAAAGGGACTACATTGAGGAAATCAAATTAAGAATTTGTAAACTAGAGCTTCCTAGATAAACTAAGAGCTACTTTCCCACAAGACTAATCTCAAGATCTAATACCAGTGCAAAGTTTTTAAAATCCAACTGGTAAATTTTATTAATTTACAAACTTAAATAGGCATTAGAAGAGGCCAAGTTACAAAATATTTTCCAACAATTAAAAATTGACAGCTTAAAAACTACCAATAATTAAAACTACCGATATTTACAATCTCCATATTTATTAAAAATATAACTTGACTTTAGAAAATAAATTAAAATCCTATGCCTATCTAGATCCTTATCAATCTCCCTTGGGCATTAACTAATTAAAGTCCCCCTATGAAAATTATTAACCAAAATATCATATATCTCTTTGTATTATATTATATATTCTAGGTACACTATCATCATAACTTAAGTGTTTGTCCTATATCTAGCTTTGATACAACTTGGAAATGATGCATTTGTATATATAGCCAACATATTTTACCATCCCCTCTAGTCACTTCTCTTATATCATGCTCTTAAGAAACTATTTAGGGATAAGATAAATTATTGTACATATTCTCACACATATTTGTTGTACGCCTAAATGCTTATCTTATTCAGGCCCTCAAGACACCACTTATAAGTAAAACAACAACTTGTATATAAGAATTTTCTTATTATATCATTATGAGTTCTTGTCCATAATCAAGCATATAGGCCACCACTTAGACATAAATTGAGCTTTTTTAATACTTTACGTATTCTAGGTGTTTTTCCATTATCAAGATATTTAAGACCACGACTTGGATATGTGCTACAAAATGACTTAGTTATTTTTGTTGGATTTTTAAGCCTTACTATCAAAAATATCATAGATCCCACTATAAAATAGCCACAATATTAAAGTAAAAAATAATAATATAAGAGTAGAATAATATATGAGCAAATTAATATGTATATCAAGGCCTATATAATAAATAAAATAATTTATATACTAAAATATGAATGTAAATAGCCTAAAAAATTCATGAACTATGCATGAAGAAAACTTACAATATTAATTGCTCAAAAATGTATACAAGCTTTATTCCTTTTCTTCCTATTACAACATTGTAATTTGATATTCAAATTAATATTGGTTTGCCTTCTCATGGAATATTATCTCTATAATATAGACATAGTAATGTGAATCTTCAAGTACTTGACTAATTCTCTCCATATGACAAGTCTCATGACTCTTGGCTTGTCATATTACCACTTGCATACAATAATCTTCATGGACTCTGGACTCTAAGACACTTGCACACATCTACATGACTCTTACACTTTTGCATGTACTACTAATCTAAGACACTTGTATAAATCCTCACATTACATATTTACACTTTTACATACATGATTGTGCACATTCTCTCAATCTACACTTGCACTCTAACTTACATGACACATGCATTTCCTACACATTGCACTCTTACATGGCACTTGTGCATTTCCTACACATTGAAAATTACATAAAAGAGGAAATATAAATCATATTTCTAAACTATAGAATCAAACCTAATCTACTACATATTGTCATGACCCTCCCTGGCTGACTTTATGGCACCGAAAAAATAGTGTATTAACCTAAGATGTGGTGATACCTAGTTTGAACAATTGAACCAACTATGTGATATTTAGTTGATTTATAAGGGCATGTTATCGCTAACATATTGCCAAGTGTGCAGGATCAGGTACACTCGTAGGTGGAACAGGTAGAGTTACCCACCAGAAATGAGGGTACCAAAGATCAGGGGAAATGATGATTAAGGTACTCGGAGGTAACATGGATAGATACCTTCATATAGGCATGCATTGATGGAAGGGATAATCATCGATGGTTGATCACCTTGAGCTTTAGTTGATAGCCTAGTAGCTATCATAAAATCTCTAGCTAAGATGGGTGATTGGATCGATGGAAAGACTCCCTCTTTGATTGATGGTATAAATGTGTTTGCTCTCTACTGCATCATAACTTGAATGGTTTGGTGATTTAGTTTCTATATGGGAACCACTGCAAGATGATTATAGATGCATAGGGTTAACTGCCATATTGGAAATGAAAACAAAGCATCCTTCTTGTGAAAGAAAATAAATTAAATTCTTATGTTGAATTTAGATGCCTTTAAATTAATTAATGAAGTTAAGAAAATAATGATTGGCTCATTAGAGCTCTTTTGTAAGCTTCATTTGTGATTAATTAAGGAGTTTTCATTTAATTAATTAAAAATGGTTATTTTAATTGATAGTGTTTATTTTAATTAAAAGTGGTTATGATATTTTAAAATTAATTAAAAATGATTATTTTAATGATAAGGGAGAATTCATTAAAAGGGGTTTAATTAATTAAAAATAAATGAAAGAGATATTTCATTTGAATAAAGAGAATATATAGATATTATAAATATATTTGAATATTAAAAGAATAAAAAATAAAATGTCATGATCCCTCTCCTACATGGTGCAACCTATGGAAAAGCCTACAAAGCTATTTATTTTCCAAAAATGGAAAATATGGGAATAATGCACAGAGGTTAGGGGGTGGGCATTGAAGGGAAGGAGGCTCAAGACGATGGTGGAGTTTTCGAGAAGGTGATGGAAAAACCACCTAGGTAGATGGGCACGCAAGGAGGCAAGGAAGGGAGATGAACGAGGAGGAAGAGAGAAAGAAATGGGCAAGGATGGGAGATGAACGAGGAAGGGAGGAATAGAGGAAGTAAGAGGAAACACACCAGGAGCTGATGTTACCAGAATTTCATCACAGTGGAGACCTACAGGTTGGGTTGTTCTAAGCCTGGATATGGTTTAAAATTATATTGGTTAATTATGAAACCACCCTATGTGTGTGAGCTTGGAGTCTGGTAGAGTAATGTAAGCACCTTGCTTTACATTTTGGTTATGTGGTGTTTGGAACTACTCTGTGTTCCTTGTGGAAGCACCTTGCTTTAAGTTTTGGTTGTGTGGTGTTTGGAATTGCTCTATGTTCCTTGTGGAAGCACCTTGCTTTACTTTTTGGTTTGTGAATCCTAATTATTTTTGGTTGTTTTGTATTTGGAATTACTCTATGTTCCTTGTGGAAGCACCTTGCTTTACATTTTGGTTGTGTGGTGTTTGGAATTGCTCTATGTTCCTTGTGGAAGCACCTTGCTTTATGTTTTGGCTGTGTGGTGTTTGGAATTGCTCTATGTTCCTTGTGGAAGCACCTTGCTTTATTTTGGTTGTGTGGTGTTTGGAATTGCTTGTATCATGTGGAATATTGTGCACTATGTGTTGTTTGGAAATGATGCTATATCCTATGGAATACCATGCGCTATGGCAACACTAGGTGTTGTTTGGAAATGATGTTGTGTTCCTTGTGGGAAATATCATGTGCTATAGAAAGCGATGTGTGTGCTTGTAGTTGCCTAAGCAACGTCAGATGCTCTGTACTATTGGAGCAACATTGTGTAAGTCGAACATCATGTTCAAAAAAAGGAAGCCACCTTAGGTCTAAGAAGTGCAGGTTTATGAGAAACCAATTAGCACCATAGTTGTTCAGTATGCCTTGGAAGGCGTTAGCACTAACTGTAGGCCTTGCTTTACGTTTTGGTTGTGTAGCTAGGATTAATTAAAATTACCCTTAAAATTATATGAGCTTTATAAAATAGGGTTTTAATGGAGGAAACCTCTGATTTATATGAAGTTATATAATAGGAATTTTAATTAAAAGAAGCTTTGATTTATATGCAGCCATATATTATGCTTTTAATTGAAGAGACCTTGGATTTATATGAAGTTATATAATAGGGTTTTAATTAAAATAATCTTTGATTTATATGCAGTCATATATTATGCTTTTAATTGAAGAGACCTTGGATTTATATGAAGTTATATAATAGGGTTTTAATTAAAAGAATCTTTGATTTATATGCAGCCATATATTATGCTTTTAATTGAAGAGACCTTGGATTTATATGAAGATATATGATTGGGTTTTAATTAAAATAAGCTTTGATTTATATGCAGTTATATATTATGCTTTTAATTGAAGGAACCTTTGATTTATATGGGATATGTAAATGTTAGGTTTTGATTAAAAGGAACCTTTGATTTTGTGGAAAGATACTGAAGGTTTTAATTTAAAGAGAACCCCTTGGATTAATGATTATCTTAGGAGATTTAAACAAAATGGGATGAAGATTTATTCTTTAAATTGAAGTTATGGGGCTTTGGTTTAGAGAATGAATAAATGATTGTTCTGGAGATTAAGGGTATGGGACTTTAATGCTCTAGGACATGAATGAATTTAATTTAAATTTTAACCTTGATCTAAGTGATAGTATGATGGGTGACTCTCCAAAGGGATTTGGGGAGGTGAAAATAAAAGTAAGGGTTCTTTTATGATGTCCATTATGCATTAGATGGTTAGAAACTTAAATGGAAATATTGTATAGTTGCAATTTGGAAAAGTAAATGATTAGATGCATTTAAAGGTATGCCTATCCTGAACCATGAGTATCCTGATCCCCTACTACCCTCCAAGAACCAAAGGGAAGCAAGGAGAAGCAAGGAATGCAATGGAGACAAGGAATAGGTATTTGTATCTTACGTTGATTTACTTATGTTCAATAGAATAGAATTGTGGGGAGATATCCTCAATGCAGTTAATGTGATACCTTTGAGTAGAAAAGGCTTATTATGCAAGAAGTAATGAGATAATTGCTATTGGGTTAGTGAAAGTAATTTTACTATATTTTTGTATTTGTTTATGTTATGTAGTAGATTCTATTTTAGTGTGAGCTTGCTTTATTTTACCTATCATTGTTTGATTGCCTTCTGATGTGGTAGCAACTAGTAGAATTATTGTGTGATTGCTTGATGATAGGAATTCTAGCATAGAGTTCTAGGGTGAACTCAGAGGGAACCTAAGGGAATTGAGAACCCCTTAGGGTGAACATAGGGAACCTAAGGGAATTGAGAACCCCTTAGGGTGAACATAGGAGACCTAAGGGAATTGAGACCCCCTTAGGGAGATAAGGACTAAGTGGTGAAGAGATTACATCAGAGTTAAGATAGCTCATCATGGAGATGATATGGATAGCTTAACTCATGATACTCATAACATACCTACACATAAGGATTTGTGTATGGTATGGAGATACGTGTATACCTTCGATGGACTGAAGGTGATAGGTCTAGCTCATCAAGGATGATGGGACAGATGGACTTATCCATAGTAACACATTATATGCCTACATAGATGGACTTGTGTTAGGGTACTTTATGGGATGTATCTTCCAGGGAAACTTAGGTGATCAAAACTTTAGGTTATAATAGTGGGTTAGGGGTCATGAAGGGTTCATGTATCCCTCTCCCTAGGCAAAAAAAAAACTTTTCTATTTTTGTATTTTTCTATTTGTGTATTTTTGGGTCATTACATTTGGTATCAGAGCTCTAGGTACGAGGGTATAGAGCTTATATGTGTGCTAAATGGAAATTAGATGTGTCCATTGAAGGCTTGCTTAAGGAAAAAGCTAAATTTGGGATGATCTAGGATACCCCAAATGCTAGAATCTAATGGGAATTAACCCAAGGGAGTGAGGAGTGTCAGGATGCCTTAGTATGGGCTTTGGTATCAGTGATACATCCCAACCTAGGATATTACCCTAGTTAGGTTGTTGATGCATATAGCAAAGAGAACTCTGTATTATGGCTTGATTAGAGATACAACTTAGTGTGAAACTATAATCTAATCCCATTTCTTGGATGGAATCAGGTTAAGATGCCACCTAAGACCAGAAGAGGGAGGCCTACACCTAGAAAAACTTGGAAAAGTAATGTCGAAGAAGAAAACTAGGATGAGGAACCAATAAACCCCAATAGGGAAGTAGAAGACCTCACCGCTATAGTCACTGCTATGCAGGATCAGATAAGGCAGTTGCTCAAAATGGCTACACATCAGAACTCACAAGTTCGAGGCTCGGAGGCTAGCCTAGATAATGGACTAACTATAGAACAAGTACAAGCCAGAGCCTTAGCAAAAAAGGAAATAACTAGGGACATGAAAAACATTAGTATCTCCAAGTTTTATGGAGAGGGTGATGGGGATGCAGTGGAAGCATGGTTGAGAGAGGCAGAGGTTCATTTTATAGTAAAAGGGTACTCATCTGGAACCCAAACACTTTGGGCTATGATTAACTTAGAAGGGGCTGCTCTGGAGTGGTGGGAAACCCACTATGAGGAAACTAAGATTGAACCCATCGATACTCCATGGGAAGAATTTATAAGTATATTCAAAAAGAGATTTCTAATAGAGCATTTCTATGCCCTAAAGTTTGAAGAATTTTCTAGTCTCAGACAAGGAACCAACATAGTAGAAGTGTACTATAAGAATCTGGTAAGACTATTCAAATATGTACCTATTTATAATGAGAAAATGTGAGTTCATAAATTCATTCTTGGATTGGAATCTATATTAAGGCATGATGTGGAGATGTAGGAGCCTAAATCATTGCAAAAGGTATATGACCTAGCAAAGAAAGTAGAGTCACACTTCTGTTATAAGTATGATGCTCTACCCGAGCAAGCGTGACAAGAACTGAAGAAGAGGAATAGTAATGAGTTTGTAAAATGGGAGGCTGAGCAAGATCAAAAAGCCAAAAATCCCCAAAATCCTATGAAGAAACCCTATGGGAATCAGAACAAGTTCAAGAAGAACTTTCGTAAGAAGGATAACAAGCCCAATAATACGAAACCTCAACCATAGAAGTCGCATGCTCCAACTCCAATAATTAAGAATGGGAATGAGAAACCTGAGAAACAACAAGGACCCAAGGAAGGGTGCTACAATTTTTGAGGATCTCATTACTATAATCAGTGTCCATATCGAGCAGGGACTAGCTCAGCTAGTGCAAAGGGGAAGGAACTAGAACATCGGATCTATGCCACAACTAGGAAGCAGAAGCTAGAGGGACAAGCCACCCCATTACTTGTGAAAGGTAAGGTTTTCAATAAGCAAGTAAACATTTTAATAGATAGTGGAGCCACTGATAGTTTTATTTCATCTAGTCTAGCAAGGACTGTATCGAAAAGGCCTAGGTATTTGGCTCAAGGGTGGAAGGTTGAGTATGGTTCTAGATAGACCTACTCGGTAAACCAATGTTATCCTATGGTAGGAGTTACTCTATCTGAAGGGACTACAGAATTTTGTTTATATGTAGCTCCCCTGCATGCCTTTGATGTAATTCTGGGGATGGATTGGCTATAGGCTCATAAAGCCTTAGTCAATTTCTAGGACCGCTAGATTGAGTATTCAGAGAAAGGTGGAGAAATACTAAGAATTCATAGTGATCAAGGGGCTTTTGAACCTCAAATGTTGTCTGCTATGCAATTGAAAAAGGCCCTAAAGAGAGGAGGGATAGTGTATGTGGTAAAACTCAATGAAGTGGAGGACCAAGAGAAAGAAGAAATACTAGGACAACATCCAATTTTATAGGATTTTTAGGATGTATTTCTAGAGGACCTACTTGGGTTACCTCCTATACGAGAATTTGATTTTACAATTGAACTTATGATGGGAGATGAACCTATTCATAGGTCCCCATATAGAATGAATCCTACTAAAATGCATGAACTGAAGGTTCAATTGCAAGGGTTATTGGAAAAGGGTTTGATAAAACCAAGTGTGTCACCATGGGGTGCACCAGTTCTATTCATGAAAAAGAAGGATGGTTCGCTAAGATTGTGTATTGATTATAGAATGCTAAATAAGGCTACAATCAAGAATCAATATCCTTTACCTAGGATTGAAGATTTATTCGATCAACTGAAGGATGCCAAGGTGTTTACTAAGATCGATCTGAGGTCGAGGTATCACCAGTTAAGAATTCATGAGGAAGATACTCACAAAATGATATTTAAAACTAGGTATGGGCATTATGAGTTTACGGTTCTACCCTTTGGACTGACTAATGCCCCAGCTACTTTCATGAACCTAATGAACAACATGTTCTAGAGACACTTGGACCAGTTTGTCCTAGTATTCCTAGATGATATCCTTATATACTCTCGAGATAAATAAGAGCATGATAAGCATCTTAGGATCATGTTGGAATTGTTGAGAAAGAATCAAATTTATGGAAATCTGGCCAAGAGTGAATTCTATGTTTCAGAGGTAAGATATCTTGGACATGTTATATCGAAAAAAGGGATTGTTGTGGATCCAAAAAAGATAGAGGCTATTCTGAATTGGCCACCCCCTACTAATGTCACTGAAGTGTGAAGCTTCATGGGATTAATGGGCTATTATAGATGTTATATAAAGGACTATTCCAAGATTGTTGGACCCATAACGAACCTTCAGAAGAAGGGGAAAGAATTCAAGTGGTCAGAGAAGTGTGAAGTTACCTTTGAACTATTAAAGCATAAGCTTACTACTGCACCGATACTAAAGGTTCCTGATCCTCAAGGGGACTTTTTAGTATGCACTGATGCATCAATAGATGGGTTGGGTGGGGTACTCTCACAAGAGGATTCAGTAGTGGCATACACTTCAAGGAAGCTCAAAAAGCATGAAGTTAATTATGCTACGCATGATTTGGAGCTAGCTGTAGTGGTGCATGCTCTAAAGGTTTGGCACCACTACTTGGTGGGAAGGCCCTTTGAATTAAAAATAGACCATCAAAGTCTATGGTATATATTCACCCAACCAATACTTAATGCAAGATAGAGAAGATGGGTGGAATTCCTCATTGAGTATGATTTTGAGATTGAGTACATAAAAGGAAAGGAGAATAAAGTAGTTGATGCTTTAAGTAGAAGGAAATATATAGCAGCTATCACTAGAATTCACATGGATCTGATGGATCAAGTGAGATAGAGGTAATCTCAGGATGAGTATTTCCAGGGAATTCGAGTCAAGATGGACAAATATCCTGAAGGAAATAAGGAATTTAGTGTGAAGGATGACTTTTTGTGCTATAAGGGAAGGGTCATCATACCAAAGATAGGTGATTTGAGGAACTTGATAATGCAAGAAGCTCATAGATCTCCTTATTCTGCTCATCCGGGAGGGGCCAAAATGTGAGAAAACATGAAAAGAGCCTTCTTTTGGGTAGGAATGAAGAAGGATATCATATATTTTGTTGCTCGATGCCTCGAATGTCAGAAATTTAAGGCAGAATGCTAGCATCCTGTAGGGAAACTTCATCTGCATGAGGTACCTATGCAAAAATGGTAGGTTATATCCATGGATTTTATTGTGGGTTTACCCAAGACTCGGTACCAACATGATGCCATATTTGTAGTGGTCGACAAATTGACCAAGGTTACCCACTTCATACCGGGAAATACTAAGGATGATGCTCAGGTAGTGGCTAGAAGATTCATCAAAGAGGTATTCCGATTGCATGGGTTTCCTGAAGTAATTATCTCAGATAGAGACTCCAAATTCACTTCTAAATTTTGGAAATCCCTTCATAGTGCAGTTGGTACGAAATTGAATATGAGTTCAGCATACCACCCCAAAATCGATGGGCAAACGGAATGGGTAAACCAAGTTTTGGAAGACATGCTCCGCATGTACTGCATGGATCACAAGTCTCAGTGGGAATATTGCCTACCTTTGGTAGAGTTTGCCTACAATAATGGATATCACTCCTCGCTAGGAATGGCACCTTTCGATGCCTTGTATGGGTGAAAGTGTAGAACACCATTGTCTTGGGACAACCTAGAGGATCGAGTTGTGATTGGACCAGAAATGGTTAGGGTAATGGAAGAGCAGCTAAAAGAAATTAGGCAAAGGCTTAAGGAAGCTGCGGATAGACAGAAGAGTTATGCGGATCTAAAAAGGACTCCCAGAGAGTATTCTATTGGAGATAAGGTGTTCTTAAGGGTTAAGCCAAAGAAAAGTGCTATCAAATCCATGAAGTTGGATCCACATTTTGTGGGGCCCTTCGAGATCACGGAAAATATCAGTCTAGTTGCATACCGACTTGCATTACCACCTAATCTATCCAAAATCCATGACACCTTCCACATATCCTTGCTTAGAAAATATGTTGCTGACCCTGAACATGTGTGGGATGTTTCTAAATTGTAGATGGCAAATCTGGAGGCCATTGAAGTACTACCGATGAATATTCTTGAGTTTCATTCCAAATCTCTATGAAATCAGACTCTTGAATAGTGTAAGGTCCAGTGGGACCAGTTCTCTGAGAGGAATGCCACTTGGGAGAAAGTGGAGGTTATGCAAAAATATTTTTCCTTTTTGTTTGAAGCTATATGATGTAATAATTTTACTTTCTATTAAACAACAAAAGGAAAACTGGAAACACCGAGGATGATATTTAATCCTAGTGGGGGAGGATGTCATGACCCTCCCTAGCTGACTTTATGGCACCAAAAAAATAGTGTATTAACCTAAGATGTGGTGATACCTAGTTTGAACAATTGAACCAACTATGTGATATTTAGTTGATTTATAAGGGCATGTTATCACTAACATATTTCCAAGTGTGCAGGATCAAGTACACTCATAGGTGGAACAGGCAGAGTTACCCACCAGAAATGAGGGTACCAAAGATCAGGGGAAATGATGATTAAGGTACTTGGAGGTAACATGGATAGATACCTTCATATAGGTATGCATTGATGGAAGGGATAATCATCGATGGTTGATCACCTTGAGCTTTAGTTGATAGCCTAGTAGCTATCATAAAATCTCTAGCTAAGATGGGTGATTGGATCGATGGAAAGACTCCCTCTTTGATTGATGGTATAAATGTGTTTGCTCTCTACTGCATCATAACTTGAATGGTTTGGTGATTTAGTTTCTATATGGGAACCACTGCAAGATGATTATAGATGCATAGGGTTAACTGCCATATTGGAAATGAAAACAAAGCATCCTTCTTGTGAAAGAAAACAAATTAAATTCTTATGTTGAATTTAGATGCCTTTAAATTAATTAATGAAGTTAAGAAAATAATGATTGGCTCATTAGAGCTCTTTTGTAAGCTTCATTTGTGATTAATTAAGGAGTTTTCATTTAATTAATTAAAAATGGTTATTTTAATTGATAGTGTTTATTTTAATTAAAAGTGGTTATGATATTTTAAAATTAATTAAAAAATGATTATTTTAATGATAAGGGAGAATTCATTAAAAGGGGTTTAATTAATTAAAAATAAATGAAAGAGATATTTCATTTGAATAAAGAGAATATATAGATATTATAAATATATTTGAATATTAAAAGAATAAAAAATAAAATGTCATGATCCCTCTCCTACATGGTGCAACCTATGGAAAAGCCTACAAAGCTATTTATTTTCCAAAAATGGAAAATATGGGAATAATGCACAGAGGTTAGGGGGCGGGCATTGAAGGGAAGGAGGCTCAAGACGGTGGTGGAGTTTTTGAGAAGGTGGCGGAAAAACCACCTGGGTGGATGGGCACGCAAGGAGCAAGGAAGGGAGACGAATGGGGAGGAAGAGAGGAAGAAACGGGAAGGAAGGGAGACGAGGAAGGGAGGAATAGAGGAAGTGAGAGGAAATGCACCAAGAGCCGACATTACCAGACTTTCATCATAGTGGAGACCTACAGGTTGGGTTGTTCTAAGCCTGGCTATGGTTTAAAATTATATTGGTTAATTATGAAACCACCCTATGTGTGTGAGCTTGGAGTCTGGTAGAGTAATATAAGCACCTTGCTTTACATTTTGGTTATGTGGTGTTTGGAACTACTTTGTGTTCCTTGTGGAAGCACCTTGCTTTACATTTTGGTTGTGTGGTGTTTGGAATTGCTCTATGTTCCTTGTGGAAGCACCTTGCTTTACATTTTGGTTGTGTGGTGTTTGGAATTGCTTTGTGTTCCTTGTGGAAGCACCTTGCTTTACATTTTGGTTGTGTGGTGTTTGGAATTGCTTTGTGTTCCTTGTGGAAGCACCTTGCTTATTGGGGTTACTTTCCTTTTTTATTTTTTTTGTTTTGAATTGCTCATGTTCCTTGTGGAACACCTTGCTTTATTTTGGTTTTGAGCCATGTTTTGAATTGAACTATGTTCCTTGTGGAAGCACCTTGCTTTATGTTTTGGTTGTGTGGTGTTTGGAATTGCTCTATATCCTGTGGAATACCATGTGCTATGTCAAAATTGTGTTTTTTTTGGAAATGATGCTATGTCCAGTGGAATTCTGTGCACTATGGCAGTGTTGGGTGTTGTTTGGAAATGACATTTTGTTCCTTGTGGAAAATATCATGTGCTATAGAAAGCTTTGTGTGTGCTTGTAGTTGCCTAAGCAACGTCGGATGCTCTATACTATTGGAGCAACATTGTGTAAGTCGAACATCATGTTCGAAAAAGGAAGCCACCTTAGGTCTAAGAAGTGCAGGTTTATGAGAAACCAGTTAGCACCATAGTTGTTCAGTATGCCTTGAAAGGTGTTAGCACTAACTATAGGCCTTGCTTTACATTTTGGCTATGTAGCTAGGATTAATTAAAATTACCCTTAAAATTATATGAGCTTTATAAAATAGGGTTTTAATGGAGGAAACCTCTAATTTATATGAAGTTATATAATAGGAATTTTAATTAAAAGAAGCTTTGATTTATATGCAACCATATATTATGCTTTTAATTGAAGAGACCTTGGATTTATAAGAAGTTATATAATAGGGTTTTAATTAAAAGAAGCTTTGATTTATATGCAGCCATATATTATGCTTTTAATTGAAGAGACCTTGGATTTATATGAAGTTATATAATAGGGTTTTAATTAAAAGAAGCTTTGATTTATATGCAACCATATATTATGCTTTTAATTGAAGAGACCTTGGATTTATATGAAGTTATATAATAGGGTTTTAATTAAAAGAAGCTTTGATTTATATGCAACCATATATTATGCTTTTAATTGAAGAGACCTTGGATTTATATGAAGTTATATAATAGGGTTTTAATTAAAATAATCTTTGATTTATATGCAGCCATATATTATGCTTTTAATTGAAGAGACCTTGGATTTATATGAAGATATATGATTGGGTTTTAATTAAAAGAAGCTTTGATTTATATGTAGTTATATATTATGCTTTTAATTGAAGGAACCTTTGATTTATATGGGATATGTAAATGTTAGGTTTTGATTAAAAGGAACCTTTGATTTTGTGGAAAGATACTGAAGGTTTTAATTTAAAGAGAACCCCTTGGATTAATGATTATCTTAGGAGCTTTAAACAAAATGGGATGAAGATTTATTCTTTAAATTGAAGTTATGGGGCTTTGGTTTAGAGAATGAATAAATGATTGTTCTGGAGATTAAGGGTATGGGACTTTAATGCTCTAGGACATGAATGAATTTAATTTAAAGTTTAACCTTGATCTAAGTGATAGTATGATGGGTGACTCTCCAAAGGGATTTGGGGAGGTGAAAATAAAAGTAAGGGTTCTTTTATGATGTCCATTATGCATTAGATGGTTAGAAACTTAAATGGAAATATTGTATAGTTGCAATTTGGAAAAGTAAATGATTAGATGCATTTAAAGGTATGCCTATCCTGAACCATGAGTATCCTGATCCCCTACTACCCTCAAAGAACCAAAGGGAAGCAAGGAGAAGCAAGGAATGCAATGGAGACAAGGAATAGGTATTTGTATCTTACGTTGATTTACTTATGTTCAATAGAATAGAATTATGGGGAGATATCCTCAATGCAGTTAATGTGATACCTTTGAGTAGAAAAGGCTTATTATGCAAGAAGTAATGAGATAATTGCTATTGGGTTAGTGAAAGTAATTTTACTATATTTCTATATTTGTTTATGTTATGTAGTAGATTCTATTTTAGTGTGAGCTTGCTTTATTTTACCTATCATTGTTTGATTGCCTTCTGATGTGGTAGCAACTAGTAGAATTATTGTGTGATTGCTTGATGATAGGAATTCTAGCGTAGAGTTCTAGGGTGAACTCAGAGGGAACCTAAGGGAATTGAGAACCCCTTAGGGTGAACATAGGGAACCTAAGGGAATTGAGAACCCCTTAGGGTGAACATAGGAGACCTAAGGGAATTGAGACCCCCTTAGGGAGATAAGGACTAAGTGGTGAAGAGATTACATCAGAGTTAAGATAGCTCATCATGGAGACGATATGGATAGCTTAACTCGTGATACTCGTAACATACCTACACATAAGGATTTGTGTATGGGATGGAGATACGTGTATACCTTCGATGGACTGAAGGTGATAGGTCTAGCTCATCAAGGATGATGGGACAAATGGACTTATCCATAGTAACACATTATACGCCTACATAGATGGACTTGTGTTAGGGTACTTTGTGGGATGTATCTTCCAGGGAAACTTAGGTGATCGAAACTTTAGGTTATAATAGTGGGTTAGGGGTCATGAAGGGTTCATGTATCCCTCTCCCTAGGCAAAAAAAAAAACTTTTCTATTTTTGTATTTTTCTGTTTGTGTGTTTTTGGGTCGTTACACATATTTACAATTGTACCATGAAGGTGCCATGCGGGTACATTAGCATATACCAAATAATGTAATATTCCTAAAGACCCCTTTGTATTACATTATTTGGTTATTGAGGACTTTGGTCTTCAATATTGGTCTTCATATTTATCTTTAATCTTGGTCTTCATATTTGTCTTCAATCTTGGTCTTCATATTTTTCTTTAATCTTCATGTGACCTTGTACTATTCATGAACATCTGCTTCTTTGGAATATTCTTCATCATCTTGAATATTGGGTTCATCCATTGATTATATTTGTAGGAAAAATTTGGACTATAATGGATTCATTTCCTTGTATCCTATATTTCTGAAAATGCAAGAAATTTATCATTAACCTCATCTTGAGATAAACATTCAACAATTTCTTGAGAAAATCTAGTTGAATCTAGGGCATATATTACATTATTGATTAAACCTATAGCTTTAGTTTTGTTTTGATACTTGATCATGCATTTACTATGTTTGTTTATATATTTGAATTCAACTAATCTTCCTTTTTCAACCATTTTAGTAATTGAAATAAGATTGGTTGATATTCCAGGAATATATAAATCATTCTCTAGCATAAAATATGAAAAAAATATGCTACATATTACTCTACCAATTCCTTGAACTTGATATATCTTATCATCTACAATTTTTAGATAGATATTATCCCTGACATTTAAAGATTCAAACCAATCTAAGTTTCTAGTCATTTGATGACAAGCTCTTGAGTCTATATATCAAACATCTTTTTCCATTTGAATGCTTTGATGAGACTCAAGGGATATTATCTTACATCTTTGATAAGAGTTTTGAAGAACATTTTTATGTTGTTTTCCATTGTATTCAAAAGATTATTTTTGATACAAATTTTATTTTTGAACTTTTCCTCTCATAAAGAATTTTTTTACACTTTGATAATGTATTCTATGTTTAAAAGTTCCTTTTTTCCATTTATTCATCCTATGTATTTTAAGTTGATATCCTTATATCTCCTAAGTAAAAAAATAATAATTCAAATATGAAATTTGTAAATTATAATTTTCTAATCCTTTGATGTTGCAAATTTTCAAAATACTTCAAATGTTTCAAAAATTCAAAGTTTTTCAAAATTTCTAAAAACTTTAGAACTTTTAAATAACTATCAACCTTCAAAATTTTTAAAAATTTACTCCAAATTACTCCAAATACCATTAACTAAGATATCATTGAACTAATTTCACAACTTGGAGGAGGATGCGATGTTGAGAGGGAAGGGAGCTCGAGGATGCGGGAGAATGCCTACGAATGGCGGTCGAGGGTTGGGGGTTAGGACGGGCGATATTGAGCCAGGAGATGGCTTTGTTATTGATCGGGTGGGAGATTCTTCGCCGAGAGAGACAAAAGTGAAGTTCGGAGAAGGTTTACGAAGGTTGTCGCGTGATAGGTCCCATGAGGACTTGGTAAAACTCGAGCATGATGCTTCACTATCGGGTTTCGAAAACCCACTTTTCTTTGGTGAATCATTCGAAGAAGACATGAATCTTTCTGCTCTGAAAGAGTTATCGAAGCCATCGAATGAGAAAGTCTATGCTTCAAAGAAAAAGGTGTCTAGAGGAGGAGATCCATGGCTGCCTACGAAAACCTGTGAGCACGATGCTGCGAACTCTGGAAGCAAGTGGGTGGACATGGCTGAACAGGTCGGCTCAAAGGTTGTAGCGACTAAGAAAAATGTGGATGGTTCTGAAATGGATAGTGGGAAGAAAATTTATGTTGCTCTTGTCAACAGGGTTCATAACCTCGACCCTACTTTTCTGGTGAGTCTGAGTAAGGTTGTTGCACAGTCTGCAAAGGATTCGAATACACTTTCTTCTGACCAAGCCTCGCAAGGTAAGGGTGGGGAAGGTAGGACCTTTGTTGAGGTGTTGAAGGAAGCGCATGAAGGGGACTCGATGATCAAAGGTTTGGATGCCGAAAAGTATCATTTAGGAGAATATGGAGGCAAACAGATTGATTTTAGTGAAGGGTTTGGTCATTTAAATGAAGATGAACCAGAGGAGGATTTGGCCTTGAAATTGGATCATTTGGATTCGGTCATGGCTGATGAGGATGATGAATTTACATTCTTCGCTACTGATTATGATGAGTATAGGAGCATTCATAAGGATCTGGAGGCAAAAGGTATCATCCTTTTTTTCTTGCGTAGGGTTCCAGCTGAAGCTGACTTTCATAACTGGATCCGACTTAACTGGGAGGCTAAAGGGTTACATGTGAAATCCTATTGGGGTTTGGGTGGGTGCTATGTTTCAGTGTTGTTCGAGAGGGTAGATACAACTAGGCATATCTTGCAGTTTGGCACATGGAATATTGTAGGATCTATGACTTTTGTGTAGACATGGCACCCAAATTTTGATCCGAGGGATACTTCTCAGGCCCATTACCCCCTTTGGATCGAGTTTGTGGCCATGAAATCTGAACTCAGGTGCATGTTGAATTCAATGGCTCAACATTTTGGAAAGATCCTTTTGGATCCGATAGGGAGTAAGTCTCTTAGGTTCAGCCCACGTGTTTGTGTTGAGGTGGATTTGACAAGGAAACTTCCTCAACAACTCAAAATTATTACTCTAGAAGGTCCGATGGTTCAAGAGGTAAGATATTTGAATTTACCTAATGCATGTTTTGGGTGCCAGTCACTAGATCACATGATTCAGAATTGCTCATATAAAAAGAAACAACCTAAGGAGGTGGAAGAAGACACTAAGAAGGAAGAACCTAAAAAATCAACAGAATAGGAAAATAAAAATAAATATGAGAAGGAAGTTGATGATGGTTCGAGTCCTCAGAACAACACTTCCAATTCCTCTATTGGGCAGCAGGAATGGAAAGTTGTTCAAAAAAGAAGGGATGTGCATGACTCTCCTGCTAGGCCTAATAAATCTAGGAGGGGACCAATTTCAGGAGATAACTTGAGTCAGACTCATAGGAGAAGTTCTCCAGTTTCTAGATATGGGAAAGCGGATAATATTGTTGAGTTTGGGGTTCAGGATGGATCTTCTCCAAGTGGTACTCTGTAGATAGCAAAAGAAAGCATTGATGGGGGAGGGAATCGGTTTCAGGTTCTTGATTCCTTAAGTTCTCAATGAAGTTTGATATTGCTTCATGGAATGTGAGAGGGATGACTATCCCCACTCGTAGGAGTTTTGTGAGTAGTTTTTTGAAATCTATTTTTGTTGATGTAGTCTATCTTCAAGAAATTAATATTGTTGGGTTTGAGTTGCATAACTACCTAAACAACTCATGGAATGGCACTTGGTGGAGCTCTTCTCATCATCAAGGGTCTGGGGGTGTTGTTTTGGCTGTTAGACAATGGTTGGCCTCTCTTTTGCTAGATCGGGGTGAGGACCCGGAGGGGCGTATTGTTTGGGCTACTTTTGCTTTGGCTGGTCAAGTGATCGGAATATGTTCAGTCTATGGTCCTAATGCTGCTAATGATCGAGCTCATTTATGGGATTGGATGTAATTTAATCTTCCTGAGGCATGTTGGTTCCTGGGAGGGGATTTCAATATGGTTGAGTGGGAAGGAGATAGAGAGGGTGGATTGGGTTGTTGCATTGTTGGCACAGAAAAGGATTTGTGGATGAAATTGAAGGTTGCTCTTCAGGTGTTCGATGTGAATTTCAAGCAAAAATAGTATGAGTCTGGTGGTTGGTTTACTTGGTCAAATAGAAGAGCAGGTGCAGAAAGAATCTTTGTGAGACTTGATAGATTTTATGTGGACAACTTTTTTACTTGTGTTGGCAAAGGAAAGAGGCCCATGGATGTTGATCTGGGAGTTACTGGCTCTGACCATGCTCCTATTTCTACATGTGTTCACATTGGTGTGATGCTTGTTGAGAAGAAAAATTTACCTTTCAAATTGAATGTCTCGCATCTTGATTCTATAGATTGTAGAGAGTTGATTCATTGTGTCTGGAATCTGGAGCCAAGGCCTTCTGGGAAGGGATGGGTCCCTTGGTGGGATGTTGCTATCAAAAGGGTGGTTAAATTTTTAAGGGGATGGGGGAGACTTCTGGCTAGAAAAAGGAGGAGAAATATGAAGTCTCTCAGACAGAATCTTGAGGATGACAGGAGGAAGTTGGAAGTTGATCCTTTTAATTCTTCCTTACAAGAAAAAGTTGTTGCTCTAGAGGGAGAAATCAGGAAAATCGAAGATTATATTGGTAGAGGAGTGCAAGTGAGAAGCAGGCTCCATTGGATGAAGGAAGGAGATGCTTCGACTAAATTCTTCTTCAATTACATTCATAAGAAGAATGCTTTGAAAAATATTTTAATTCTACAATGGGAAGATTGTACTCATACTGAGGAGGAGGGAGAGATAAGGGAGCTTTTTGGTAATCACTTCAGTAAGATTTTTGCGGTATATGAGAGCACTGTGGATGTTCAACATGCTAGGGAGTTGATTAAAGATTGCATTCCAAAAAAGGTTTTCAGCTTTGAGAGTGATCGCATGGCCGTTGATTTTTCCAAGGAGGAATTGTTTGGTGCTTTATCTAGAATGAAGAATGGTAAGTCTCCCGGTCTTGATGGTCTTCCAACAGAATTTTATAAGTATATGTGGGATTGCATAGGGGAAGACTATACTAAAATGGTACAGGAAGTGTTTGAAGGGGTAGGATTTTCTTTTGGGATGAATCAAGGTGTGATTAAATTAATCCCCAAAGGAAGTAATAAGGACAAAATTGGTGGTTGGAGACCTATTACTCTTTTGAATATTTCGTACAAGATAGTTGCTAAAGCTTTAGCTTTGAGGTTGTGAGACATTGCTGCCAGAATTGTTAGAGAAGAACAAACTGGGTTTGTGAAAGGGAGATTTATCCTGGATACTATTCTTTCTATCTGGGAGACGATGGAATGGGTGGAAGAATCTCAATAGTAGGCTCTCTTCTTAAAAATAGACTTTGACAAAGCCTATGATAGGGTTGATTGGATGTTTATCTTTAAAATGTTGGAATGGCTTGGGTTTAGTAGATCTGCAGTTCAGAAGATCCGTATGCTCTTCTCCTCAGCTTCTACCAAGGTGGTGGTCAATGGGAGAATGTCAGAAAGTATTCAGCTTTTCAGATCAATCAGGCAGGGTTGCCCTTTGGCTCCATTGTTGTTTGTCTTGTCTATGGATGCTTTGGGGTATATGTTGGAAAAAAGAGGTCATCTGGGCTTATTAGAGGCATCGCTCTTCCGGAGGGACATCTTCTAAATAGTCATTTTGTTGATGACTCTTTCCTTACTGTGCAGCTGGATAGAGATTCCATTTTGGGTATGCAAGATTATCTTCAACAATTTTGTCTTGCTTCTGGGGTAGTGGTGAGTGAGGCTAAATCAGATTACTAGCTGATAGGAGCTGAGGATATGCCTGGTGGGATTAACATTGGCTGGAGGAAAGTTGATGATGGAGAAATTATTAGGTATTTGGGTATTCCCTTTGGTAGGAGGATTTCCCTCAAATCTATGTGGGATTGGTGCATGGATAGGTTTGAAAAGAAGCTTCAGGGTTGGAAAAATAAGTTGATTTCTTTTGCTGGGAAGCTCACTATTATTAGTAAGATTCTCCAGACTTGTCACATGTATTACTCCTCTTGTTGGCTTCCTAACTTGACTCAATATAGGAGGTTGGAGACTTGCATTAGGAGTTTCTTGTGGGCTAATATGGATGGTTCCAGGCGTGTTCCCCTTATTGCTTGGAAATATTGCACTATTCCTAAGAAGGAGGGTGGTTTGGGGATTTTGGACATTCAGGTGCACGGAAAAGTTCTTGCTTCTAAGTGGATTACCAGATGCCTGGAGGGTAATTTTGGATGGCAGCGGTTGTTGAGATACCGGATTCAGACTTGTATCAATCTTGATGGGATTCATGGGGCTTTCAGCTTTGAGGATATTGTTGGGCATCCTAGTAGATTCAAAATTAGAGGAGGCATCTTGATTAAAAGGATTTGGGAGGCCTGGAAAGAGGTTGTTGGAATGGTTAAATGGGATTTTTTGGATGATAGGAGAGGTTGGACTCTTTCTTCCAAAGCTATTTGTCTTTGGTAGAAAAATGATATGTATGTTGTGGATATGCCTAATCTACAATGTAAGAGGCTTAGCAAGAAAGGTCTCTTTAAATGGGCTGATCTATGGGATGGGAATGTTGGGCAGTGGATTCCTTGGCAATAGTTGCTTGTTAAGTTCAAATTAAAACCTTCTGATAAATTTGTTGTTCAACAGATTCAAGGCCTTCTTCCGTCTGAGCAGCTATATAAGCTTTCAGGTGGCCTTTCGGGTCCGATTTGGAAATACTGGAGGTGGAATTATGGGAAGCCAATTTGGTGCTTTAAGGCTTCTAAAATTTATCAACTGATGCTTCCTAGTATCCCTCTTGGGGACATATTGAATGGTAGATGGGGTCTGAATTGTACATGCAAGAAATGGAAGAAACGGTTGTCTGGAGTTTGGAAATTCAGGGTCTCAATGCAGCTAAAGGTTTTTGCTTGGTTGGTGATGATGCAAGGTCTGCAAAGCAAAGCTCGGTTAGTCAAATGGATGCGTATTTCTGATGCTTGCGCTAGTTGTGGTCGGAGTGAAACTATTAAGCACATATTTTGGGAATGCCCAAGAACAAGGAAGGTTTGGAGAGCAGCGACCTGACTTTATGGCAGTGTTTCTCAGGGACATCTTGGGTGGAAGAAGGTTGTTTTTGGTGACTCACTTGATTGTGCATCTCATAGGAGGGTGTTTTGGCATGTTATCAGGATCTCTATTCTTTTCAGCATTTGGAAGGATAGATGCAGCTTGGTTTTCAGAAATGAGGAGGCCCCTGTTGATGCTACTATTAGTAGAGCAACTAGTTTTGTTTCTGGTCAAATTAAGGTTTTTAGGGATGAAATTTTGAAAGACTACCTTAGAATAGATAAAAGTGCTAGATCTGATTGCTTGCTTTTATTTCGCAAGCTGATGTAATGGCTCTCTATTTTTTGCTGATGTATTTTTTATCCATTCTTTAATATGAAGTATTTATTCAACAAAAAAAAAACTAAAATATCATTAACTCCTTATATCTCCTACTCTTTTAATTTTTGACTTCTTTAAATATTTAAAAAAATAAATAATCAAAGAACTTAAATTAACCCTTATTCCTCCTTATAACCTTAGCGCTAAATATTATTCAAAAACTATTAATTCCCTCCAAAAATGTTTAGCATTGAATATAATATAATGGTAGTTACCTGAATATGCTCAATGAGATTATAGTTGAGCTAATTTCATAATCAATGTTGAGGTAACAACAAATGCTTGTTCACCCTAATGTTCTCAGCTATCATTTGCATGTAATGTAACGCTGCTCTTCCTTATTTTTCTTGCTCATCCAATTATTAATTTCATAGCTAATTCACTTCACCTTGATCTTTTATCTCAACTTCACCTTCACTTATTCTATAGATGATTTCGTAGGTGGTTTGCTTCACCTTGAGCCTTTTCCTTGGGTCCTCTCATATTCATCTTGCTTTGCAAATGGTTTGCTTCACCTTGAGTCTTTATCTTGGCTCTTATCCAATTATTCACTTCATTATTCTCTTTTATCAGTGCGATCTAATCTATCTTAGGTACCTGGTGCTAACTTACCCTCGATGACCTCTTCCTTAGGATGCTTGATTTGGCTTGACTTAGGTGATTGGTTTGCCTTCTATTTCTCTACTTACTTCATGGTTGGTCTACCTTGATTTAGATTACTGGTTTATTTTTCCTTTATGGATAGTCCACCTTGATTAAGTCATTTGGTTTACCTCTTCCTTTACTACTCTAGAAACTTATGCTATCATAGAAATTTTTCTTTTAAGCATAGAATCTATCATGTGTTTTCTTTGAATGTTGTGTATACTTTCTTAATTCTTGTATATGGTTCTACAAATACCTTATGTATATATGTACATAGGCTATTTTTGAATATTTATTTAAGCCTCTTTAATAGTGTAAGCTTCTCTCTACCATTTTTTTTCAATAATGCAAGTTTATCTTCTTCTACAATAACATTAATATCTTCTCCTTCAATGGAGGTCTCTCTCTCAGGCCTTCTTTGGCTTTATTCAATAATTTAGGTCTCTCTCTCAGCCTTCTTCACTATAGGCTTCTCTAGCCTTATTTTCTAATACAAGCCTCTTGGACCTATTCTTTAATATAGGCTTCTTTGACCTTCTCTTCTTCTTTTTGCTTCTTGATCTCTGATATCTTCTTTGTACTATTGCTCCACTTCTTTCTCTTTATTCTATTTTCTTTATGCTTTCAAATAAGTTAAGGTTAATTCACTTTTGACCTAATTCTTCGCCTTTCTATATTTATCCTTCTATGCTCATAATCTAAACTTCTTCTCTATCTCTATAGGAAGCTTCTCAACCTTTGTAGCTTAATATCTATTGTATTCTTCTTTTAATATGGAATCTTCAATGTCTAATTTCACACCTAAGAACTCAATATGATTCTCCTCCTTACTAGAGAATCTAATATAAATATCAGGGTGGCACTAAATATCCTTGAATGACCAATTATCTCTTGATTTGATTCTACCGCAATCTTAAATTTGTAATCCTATATCTTCAATATCCAAATTTTCTCTAAGTTGGCTTCTCTATCAAATGTCCAACTTTTCTCCTAAGTTGACCCTTTCTATCAATATAGTTGAGTCCTAGTCTTCACTGGTTTTCCTTCAACCAAGTGGAAAGAACCTAGCCTATAAATTAGGGTGATTGAATCCTAGTCCCCTCAATATTCTACTCAATAATACCTTTAAAAATTAGATTCCAAGTCTACACTACCTTCAAAGTGGATAGACTCTAAATTAATTTTATCAAAAGTGGACAAAATTAATAATGGTGGCTCAATAAAATCTATAAAAAATGGATAGAGTCTGGTGGTATCTCTAATACCATTGTTGTCTTTTTAAGCCTTACTACCATAAAATATCATAGGTCCCAATATAAAATATCCACAATATTAAAGGTTAAAATAATAATATAAGAGTAGAATAATATATGAGCAAATTAATATGTATATCAAGGCCTATATAATAAAGCAAATAACATTCATTTATATACTAAAATATGAATGTAAATGGCATGAATCATTCATGAACTATGCATGAAGAAAACTTACAATATTAATTTCTCAAAAAAATATTTAAGCTTTATTCCTTTTCTTCCTGTTATAATGTTGTAATTTTATACTCATATTACTATTGGATTTCCTTCTCATGGAGTATTGTCTCCATAATATAGCAATAATAATGTGACTCTTCAAGTACTTGACTATTGCTCTTCATATGACAAGTCTCATGACTCCTATCTTGATATATTACCACTTGCATACAAGACTCTTCATGGACTTTTGACTCCAAGACAATTGGACACATCTACATGATTCTTACCCTTATGCATGCACTCCTAATCTAAGATACTTGTGCACATCTTCACATTATATATTTTTACTCTTACACACATGAAACTTGTACACATTCTCTCAATATGCACTTGCACTCTAACTAACATGACACTTGTGCATTTTCTACACATTGCACTCTTACATGATACTTGTGCATTTCCTGCACATTGACACTTACATAAAATGGGAAATATAAATCACACTTCTAAACTATAGACTCAACCCTAATCTATTACATATTTATAATTGTACCATGAAGATACCATGGAGGTACATTAGCATGTACCAAATAATGTAATATTCCTCAATAATTTTAACATCCCCAACACTCTTGGCCTCACATGTTTAGAATAAAATAATTTCTTTCATCCCTCTCTTGCTCATCTAATCCTTATTTTTTCCATAGTGCTCTCCAATGCATTTGTGTCGCTCGAATGCAATTAGGTGATGCATTTGCAATTAAACTTAGTTTAACTACTTAGAGAAAATTAATTTTGCACCACCCAAAATACATGAACATGACCCCATTAGTATAAACTTGCTTATTGACCTTATATTTGAGGTAAATCATCTTCATGCATTTTTGTGCCACCCAACCATAGTTAGATAGTGCATTTGTTCCATCAAGTATTTTTACCTATTTATATCTTCCAAATGGCAAGAAACTCATCATTTCTCATCCTAAAAATTATCACAACCTCTTAAAATTTCTAAAATTTCCACTGCATATTAAAAATTTCACATCAAATAATATCTACTACTTTTCACATCAAGTCAATCAAGAAAAAACAAATCAATTTGAACAAATAACCAATCGACTCATCAATGAAAAATAAATTGGATCAATAATTGTTTGTATATATAAAAAATGTATATACATGTATCTAGATTGGTGTGTCACAATCACAAAACTAGTACACTCAATAAAAAATTTGTAGGGCAGTGCATCACAAATTAAATATTTATTTACTCAACCTCCATGCATCCATATCTAGAACTAATAATCCAAGGTCTCAACAAGACGACCCTATGTCTCCTCCTATAGTTGGTACTAGTGGTGGTAATGGTGGTAAGCCCATTATCAACCTCTGTGATTGTTTAGTCATAGCATACAACCTCAATTTTGTCCTCAACGTCATTGAATATAGCTATCTATAATTGGAAATAATGATGACATGGTATAAAGTATGATAATGTGTCATTTGTTCCCCCTCAATATATGCATCTTGTTGGGCCACCTACACCTATGCTTAATCCTATGAAAGATAGCCTATGAGCACCTATACAACATTATTGCCTTTAGACCCTAATACCATGACCTAAGATAAAGTATCCATTTCTAATGCGAGTTGTTGGACCTATGATAATGCCTTATTATGCTCTTGCTAGTGCATAAATATGTGCGCAATACCCTAGTCTCACTTGTCCACTACCTAGTCCAACTTCTAATGCAAGCTTGCCATATTTGCTTGCTTGTCATCCATCTCAATTCCCAAGGTAGACTAAAGTTTGGTCACCTCACCTTTAATTTTTCCCACTCAATATATCAAAATATAAATATGTAATAATAAATCCTACCTCTCCATATCCTAGGCATCTACAGGACTTAGATAGGGTCCTACTCTTATCATCAATGGTGTCAATACCCCAACCATTTGAGATTGCCTAAACCCCACACCATATACCACCTAGGATGGTATGGTATAGCCCTCAAAGGGAATATTTCCATGGATATCATTCCTAATATTAGTGAAACCTCTTATACCCCTATCCCTAGTACCACCTCTACCACTCCAATTCCTTCTCCTTCATCAGGTTCTACCCCTAATATCTCTCACCTCTCCTCTCTCCTTCAAGTGGCCTCTTGATAATCCCATAAGAAATATTAGTCAATGTGTCTTCTCTTGGGAGCCCTTCCCATAAGTATCACCCTTTTCAACCTAAACGCTACATACCAAGGGGCATAATCCAACATAGTACCTAGGTCATCTTGCCATGATAACACCAAGATCAAATTGTTCTAATAGACCTCTATAAAAATAGTAGGATCAAGATGCCCACTAAACTCAATCGCTAAGGTGGTCCTCTTAAACCACCTTGGCTTCCTAGGGATCCCTTATAGAATATAAACTAGTGTAACACCCAATAAATTTTATGAAGCTCCCGATCACCTGAAATTCTCAATAACCATCACACTTTTCATACTTGTACCAATTGATAGGCAACAATATCTTATCGTATATGCCTTATACATGGGTACCAAAAGATATGCATGGATACTAGGTCATCTAGGTAATGCCTTACCACCTCCAATAAGACTTTTCTAGGTCTTGCCTCACCTTTCTCAAACTAATGGGCCCACCTATATGTTGTAGGTTGCTTATTATCCATAATCACCCCCAATAGCCTTGGTGGACACACTACCACTATATGTTCCCAAGCCTAAACTTAGAGTAATATATAACAATATGTAAGGATCTTACCCTTCCTATAAATCACTTGATACAATGTATTTTCATGACTTTATGATCTCGCATCATGGCAATCATAAACCCTTGCTCTAGTGTAACACCCTCTTGCTATACTCTCCTAGCAAGTTTCATGATACAAGGCAACTGAGAAGAATGATGTGTAATTTTATCCTCTACCCCTAAGCCTTCTTCAACCCCATCCCTAATATGATCATTTGATAATCAAGAATTCCTATCAAAAGCTCCATAAATTATCGTAGGATTCTACCTAAGATCATTGTTGTACCCCTGATGGTTACCCAACGGATTCTCCAAACATCCTTCAAAGTCTTTGTCATCTCACCTATTGGGAGATGGAATGTACTTACCTCTAAAAACCAATTCTCTACTAGTGCTACCAATAAGGTCTTGTCAAACTCCACCTTTGGCATCATATCCAAGTGGTATAAACCCATTGTCTCCAATAATTCATATTCCTCAACATCCAACAAAACCATCAATCAATCTAGCACCTTTGGCCACTGCTCCCTTAGCTTTAATATGCCATGCTATTATAGGCAGCAAATCCATATCTTAGAATAAGAATAAATAAAACATACAATGGCAAGTTTTGTGAAATTTTGATTAAAATGTACATATGATTTTGCATAGAATATATATTGGAATGAAATTTAAATTCAATAAAACTATGTGAAATGTACATGACATGTAATTTGATAAAAATCAAATTATACTTTCGAGAAATTATATAAACATTAGAAAATATAGTTACATGGTGGTAGTTCTAAATAATGCATTATCTCAAGAACCACTCAAGAATGGATTGGGCAGGTATTATAAGGCCCCCCCATTTATTTTTTGTGGTTTTTCATAGAATGGTTCATTGTAAAAATATAGATCTAACACACTTGGTTATACATTCTAATCTAACTCACTAAAATCACAAGAAGAAAATTTTGTTCAACATCGATATTTTATGCAAAATATAAGGAGATATCTTGATCATCCAATATTTTATTAGTACAAAGGCATAGTGATACTCACTTTGAGAATACTGACCACTGTAGACAGTCTCTCAAGTGGTCGAGATTGGCCAGATCTTGCAAAAAATGTGCCTTTTTATGAACCTGTCTTTTTCTTTACTAGATATATATATCCACGATTGGGGTTATCCTCTAGGGCTCATAACACCTAGAAGGTGGATGCATAATTACCCATCCATTACCATGGACTTATGTTCCTTTGATCTAATATTTGTCCTAGACTTTAAACATGCAAGGGGTAGTGTAAATATGCCTTGTGCCTAGTTGAGAGTCCAACTTCTTTGGGAGTCAACTAGGGACCACCATTACTCTGGCTCAGGACCATGTATCCCTTTTCATGGCATGATTGATGAGGAGTTGTCCCATACCGACTCATCACTGAGTCTTCTAGAACCAATATCTAGCTATCTTCTAGTACGAGTATCTTTCTAGCTATCTTCCATCCAAATGATGGACAAGATATCCATCACCATACTACTCACACAATGACTTAGAGGTGATGTTCCATACTACCCCTTGTTACTTGTTCTTGGTAAAAGTACCACTTGTTCCAAGTTGATTTGCCAAAAAATGGTCGTTCTCGATTCACAATGACTATCCTACTTGTAATCACCAGTATTGGGTGTTAAAGTTTTGCCATCCTTCTTGATGGGAAGTTTACCATCCTTCTTGATGGTTGGGGTAAATAGGGTATAAGAGGGTCTAACCCAGATTCATAGATTCCCTACTCATATTATTCTACCCATGGTATTATTCTTTCTTCGAGGTTAAATATGATTGAAAAGTAAATATGAGTGTAAATGCCATTAAATATAGATTAAAACATTAATGAAACATAAAAATTTATCTTAAAGAAGTATATAAAAATAAATAAATAAATAAAATAAATCTATTTAATAATTTGTTAGTCAAATAGTCAAAGCAATTATTCTCAATCTAACTTTAAAGTTTGTAATACCCTACTAACAAAAATATATTATAATAAGTTCTACAATTACTCAAAAGTAATAATAAAACATTTCAAGTAATTCAATACTTTTCAATATGAAAGGAACACCTCTACTAACATCGTTTACATATCTAAAACATAACACCTTAAGCAAATAAATGAATAAACTTTCAAATCAAAGGATATAAATGAAGCAATTATATTCAAGGTTATTTTTGTAGAATCTATATACAAGATTATTTAAGAATACTTTAATTATATTTAAAAAAAAAGTTTGATTTGTTCTAAATCTCAAGCGGTGACCCACCTCTTTAAAGATTATAAAACTATTTAAAGGTTCATATAAGCATTCATTCAACATAGCGTTGGACACCAATGATAAGGTATATGATTTTAGTGATTATTATCCAATGCATGTTGTTGTCTTACCTTCCACAGTTCGTTTCTTACTCTATTAGAGGAATGACTTCTCAAATTTATATATATTCAGATTTCATAGGCCGATTTGCTTCACAAAAACACCCTCAATTATTGTATAAAATATTAAATCTACTTTAGTATATGTTAAATTTATTTTCAATTGTAGTAAAAGAAAAAGTATTAACTAATCATAGTCTAATAATCTAATCGAAATTCCAAAGGTAATAAATCAAATCATGAATGTAACCATCTAAACCAACTAAGTATTTAACCTAGCTAATATATGTTTTCTAATCCACAATATTTAAACCACTCTATCTATTTTGAAGAAAAATTAATTATAATAGACAAATAAATATATATATATATATATATATATATATATTGGTAGATAAGATACTATAGCATTAATACCGGGTTTTATAGGTTGACCCAAAACCTTTTACAAAAATCAGCCTAGGGTTGTTGATGAACATATCCTTACTAAGGATCCTATATATGTAAAATCTACATGCCACCAAAGCCATTATATCCGGTAAGGCATATAGCCTATTATCAAAAAGAAACTTCCCATACAACATTTTGGGTATACCCTAAGAAAACACACGCATCATAATTACAAAAAAGAAATAGACACGGATCCCTTCCTTGAGACAATGGAGAAACAAAAAGCTACAGACACACATAGCAGAGTACTGAAAAAAACTCCCACAAGCTCTGTATTGATAGTTGCTCTTAATAATTCTTTGGTAATTGCTTTCTTTCGTATATGACATGCTTTGGTACCACATACTATCTTGGCCAATCAGCCTTGGAGAAGTGAACTTGTCTGGCTAGATTTATGGCGGTGGCTATCTGGTGGTCCACGTGGCTTTGGTTCGAAGTCTTATATTGTCGTTTCTTCCCTTCCCTGTGATTATCAACCAACCTCAAATTACTAAGATGCCTAGGAGCCATGTTATCTGATATGTGACTGTTCCCATTAGTCTTTGTGGTATTTCCAAGCAGCATCTACGAAGACTGACAGCTCAGATAATTTTTATTGTGAGTCCAATTCAAAAAAGAGATGGGAATACTCCTAGCCTTCGAACTTATAGTGCCTTCCCTATTGGTAAATTTTACTATCATTCTTGGCATTCTTTTTGAATAAGCTCCTCTACTTCACTCGAGACACCGTGTTCCATTTTGAAAAGTCATTCACCATCGACACCCAAATTGGCCAGCTTATTAGCAATTTTGTTAGCTTCCTAAAAGACATGTTGGGATTTTCTATCCTGTCTTCCCTGGAAAAGGATCCTAGCCTCTTCAACAATTGTTTTAATCCTCCAAGGAGGTGTTTTACAATTATTGAGGAGATTTATAACATGCATAGAGTCTCCTTCTATGATAAAATTGCCTTCTAAGTCTTGAGTCATTTGAAGGCCTCTCCACATAGCTCTAGCTTCAGCTTTGTTGTTCGTCCTTGTTACCAAATATTTGGAAAACACAAGCATCATATTCTCATTATGATCTCACACAATACCACCAACGCCTACTCTGCCAGGATTTTCCTTAGTTGCTCCATAAAAATTAAGCTTAAACCAACCCGTAGGAGGTGGAGACCACTTAACATTGGCTCTGGGGTTGACTACCCTAGGCACAGACTCATCTAACAAGGTTAAGCTTAAATATTGAGCAATCGTGATCTCCTGAAGATGAGGTTTATAGCTATCAAAAGGGATAAGGTTCACATTCTCGTTGGTAAAGGATAAGATCCTGGCAATGATAGTTTTATGATCATGGATAGACTCATTAAAGACTCTATGGTTCCTTTATAACCACACCTACCAAAGATAGTGATTGAGACAAATTTTCCACATGTATCTAAGTCTTTGGATTGAAAAGGGGTAATGCCACTGGATGAACAAATCAAGTACGATGGCTGGTTTAACCCATGAAATATTGAAGGCCTGAAAAACCCCACTTAGGATAGTCAAGGAAAAAGAGCACTCAAGGAAAATGTGATAAATGGTTTCCCAATTAGCCATGCACAGATAACAATGATTAGTGATACAAATACCTTTACGCATCATATTATCAATGGTTAGAATTCTTCCTTGGATAACCAACCATGAAAAGACTGCAATTTTTGGAATTAAATTTTTTATCCAAACTAAGTCCTTTTGGAGGACAAAATCCTCGTCATCAAGCAGAAGCTTGTAAGCTGATTTAACAGTGAACTGCTCATTTTTTGTAGGAGCCCAGGTCACTTGATCTTCCTTGGGTCTCATGGGGATAAACTATTTCCCGAGAATGTTACAAAGATCATTTGATTTCGCTTGAAATCCCTAAATTCTTATTTGTTTCCACTTCATTCTACCTCTGTCCTCAACCATATAATCGGAGACTTTTTTGCCAATGAGTTCTTCTATGATATCTCTAATTCGAGTTAAGTTAGGATATTGCATCAGTGGTTCATCCTTAGCCCACCTATCATTCTAGCAATTTATCCTCTCACCATTGCCTAAAACCCATCTTAAACATTTTTTGATGATTTCCTTACAATTAAGAATTGATTTCCAAAAAGCAGAACCTATGATTGGAACTGAGTCACTTCGAAATTCCATATTTTGAAGATACTTTCGTTTGATGATAGTTGTCCATTCATTTTCTTCACCAGAAATGAGACGCCATGCCTGCTTAGCTAGTAAAGCTAAATTTATATGAGCAATTCTCCTCGGACCTAAGCCCCAATTTTCCCTGGGTCTGCACACTTTGGTCCATCCTACAAGGTGTATCCTTTTTTTCTCCTCTGATCCAGTCCATAAAAATTCTTTTTGGAGTTTCTTAATTTTTTGTAAAACCTTCATAGGGGCTTTGAAAACAGAGAGGAAATAGAATGGAATGCTCTGAATAGAGGCCTTAGTGAGGGTCAACTTTCCTACTTGAGATAGAAGATGACCTTTCCATCCATCAAGTTTTTTTTGAATTCTTTCAATAACCCTGTCCCACATTGACTCTCTCGGAGAACCAATGAAAAGAGGGAGACCAAGATACGAAGTGGGGAGGTTTGCTATATCACACCCTAAAATTTTTGCAATCCTTCCTTACCTTTGAATGGGGGTGTTCAATAAATATAACTTGCTTTTACTGAAATTAACTTTTTGACTAGCAACATCCTCATAGAGTTATAGGATGTATTTAATTATTTTGGCCTCAACCACTGATGCCTTAGTTAATATAATGGTATCATCAATGAATTGTTGGTGAGAAACAACCCTAGTGAGAGATGTTGCCTTGATTCTTGATATTAGCCTTGAAATGCAAGCATTTTTTATGGTTTTGCCTAAAGATTTTGCCATAATGATGAATAACATGGGGCTGATAGGGTCCCCCTATCGAATTCCTCTATGACTTTGAAAGTAACCAGCAGTTGTTCCATTAACTAGAATCGAGAACCATGCTTTAGAAATACATTATTTGATAAAATTAACCCATTGGTGGTGAAAACCAAACTTAAGGAGGACAACAATCATAAAGTCCCAATTTAGCCTATCAAATGCTTTGTTCATATCAAGCTTGAGGGAAAAAACAGAACTGTTAGTCTTATGAGCAGAGTGCAGAGCTTCATGAACTACGATAACTCCATCCAATATTGACCTACCCTGGATAGAGCTTCCCTGGAATGGATCTATGATGCGAGTAGAATAGCTCTCATTCTATTTGCAATGGCTTTAGTTAGGATCTTGTAAGAAACATTGCACAGACTGATTGGCCTGAAGTCAGCCATAGATTTAGGGGTTTGCTTCTTAGGAATTAGAGAAATAAAAGTAGAGTTGATACCTTTTGGGATATGATTGCTTTCTTGGAATTATCTGATAGTATAAATTACATCCTCACTTACGATGTCCCAAAAATCTTGATAGAAACGAGGGGGAAAGTCATCGGGTCCCGGGGCTTTGTCTGGCTCCATGCTAAAAAAGGTTTCCTTAATTTCCTCATCAGAAAAGGGAGCTAGAAGCTTAAGGTTTATATCATCATTTATTATGCTAGGAATGGATTGCAAGAGAATATCTTTGGCATCCTCATTGCACTACGATTCCTGACCAAGGATAGAATTGAAATAAGTTACTACCTCCTTTTTAATTTATGTTAAGTCTTGAGTAATAGAACCATCTACTTTTTTAAAAAATTTTATCTTGTTATTGCTTCTATTTCTAAGCATGGTGACGTGAAAAAACTTGGAATTTGAATATCCATATTTCAACCAAAGAGCCCTTGATTTTTGCCTCCAATAGATTTCCTCACAGGCCAAAATGTTATGAAACTCTGCTAGTTTTGTTTGTTCCTCTTGCCTAGTAGTTTCATCAGCATCACCATGTTGGATCCTCTGATCAATTATCTTCAAACTTTCAACAACCTATTTTTTATTTTCAAAGAAGTTTCCAAAGACCTCTTTGTTCCAAGTTTGAAGCTTTTCCTTAACAAACTTAAATTTGCTAGCAAGTTTAAAGTTGCACTACCCCTGAGAGGCTGCTACCACCACTGACTTAAGTTATCTCTAAAACTAGAATGTTTGATCCACAGATAGAAATCTGAAAGGTTTCTTGAAGGACAAAGAGTTAGGGATCTCCAACAAAATGGGATTATGATCAGAGGTAATTTTAGGAAGGGCTTGCAGGGTAGAATCACCGAACAAAGTTGTAGCCTCATTTGATAGAAAAAACCTATCAAGCCTTTCTTGAATGAGATGACACCCTATCCACCGATTGCTCCAGGTATAATTTTCTCCTCTAAGTTTTACATCCATCAACATGTTGGAGTTAACAAAGTCATTGAACTCATCCATGCTCCTGATAGGTGGTCCATTTCCACCCATTTTGTCTGAAGGGTAAAGAGGAGTGTTAAAATCCCTAGCCAAAATCCAGGGGACATTATGGAAGATTTCACTCAGATTTCCTAAGTACTCCCATATTAGAGCTCTCCATTGAATTGAAATCGGGGCATAAATATTTGAAAGGATCCACAACCTGTTGTTGTTCATTTCCTTAAATAAAACACTAAGAACCCTATCATATTTCTAAATAATGGTACCTTCTACTATCCGGGGATCCCACAAAGTCATAAGGCCTCCAGATGCTCCTCTGGATGATTTGCAAACCATCTCCCCTTGATTCCATATTTTTTTTGCTATTTTTTTTATTGAATCTCATCGGTTTTTGTTTCTTGCAACATGATAATAGTTGGATTCACTTGATTTCTTATTGCACTGACTTCCCTATGTTTGGGCAGGCCATTGAGGCCTCTCACGTTCCATGAGAGGAACTTCATTTAGATTTTTTGGGATTTCTTCCTCTCCCCCTCCCTTGAGGGGGTTTTCCTAATTTGTTGTCTTCAAAACCTGGAATAACCTATTGAAACAAGGTTCTCTATTTTCCATTGGCAATGTCATTATCAGTTTTAATTTTTTGATGCTCAGCATTTGATATTCTCCCTCTTCTTTTCACTGCCAAAATCTATAGGAAACTTCACAGGTGCTCCTGGTTTGTTTAGGACTAAACTGAGGGGAGGTAATTTGTTGCAGAACTGAACTGCCATATTCCTCAGTCTGAAGAGTTTCACATATCTCCACCCCTACATCCAAATATTCTCCTTTTTTCTTGTATTCCCTGGTTTGCGGGATGGCCCCTCAATAGGATTCACTTGGATCCTAGTTATGATGTTAGGGAGATGAGATTTTTTATTTTCCAATGCCTCAACTTTCTTCATAAGTTCTTCAGCATTAGGGTTTGGCTTTGGGATGCCCACTGGGCTTGAAGTATTTCCAACATTAGGGTTTAAGGATCTTGACTTGGATGTGGATTCTAGAGATTTTGCATTAGGGTTTGGATTTGTGATGCCCACGAGGCTTACAGTAATTTCAACATTAGGGTTTGAGGATCCTGACTTGGATGGGGATTCGAGAGAGTCAGAAAGGTTAGCCTAAAGGTGTTGGGCTTCCATATTTTTTGATAATCCTCCTACTCCCATATTGGATAGAATTGAAAATTTATTTGAAACTAGAGGATTGGAACTTACTTGAGTATTTTGGTTGCCAACAACCTATTGTTTTCCTTTGTCTTGTTGGGACCCTACACCCTCTCTTTTCTTTTTTTGGTAGACATAGTTTGCCTAATTGAAATTGCCTCTACCAAGAAAACTCCTCAAATTTCCTCTGTCTAGCATTCCCTACTTTTGATTTTCTTTATTCATTGCAAGGTTAGGGCACTGATTGCATAGATGACCTTGATTTTTACATTCTGCACAGAATGCCGATCTATTCTTGTATTCTACCGACTATTTTCTATAGTATTCTCCATACTCTAGCTCCAAAAACCTTGGCAATTCATTATTCAAATTAGCATTTACGTAGATTCGTGCATGAGTCATCCTTATCCTAGCCAAGGTCGCATGGTCAATGGATATCAGGTCCCCTATAGTTTTGGCTATGCCCTACAACCAATATTCATTGAAGAACTAGGCAAGTAGACTTGGGAGACAAACCCAAATAGGGGTAATGTTAATATTTTGCTTTTTAGGGTTGAAATCTTCATCCCATCGTCTGAGAAAATATAGCAAAGATAATCTCTTTTACTTAAGGGATTCCACATATAAAGGTTTGCTTGTTTAATATAAACACATTAGTAAAATCTAATCATAATCGAAGTTGCTTTTTTAAAACAAAGGACTTAAATGGAAAAAAAATAATCTTCATAACTCATTACTTGACTTTAGTCAAAGTTTTTTCGAAGGATCTTAACAATTTGCATACACTTATAGTTTAAAAGAACATCTTTCGAGTGCCTACATTGTATATTTTTTAAAGCATGTTGTAGTTAATACTAAAATATGAATTTTGCATTCCCATTGCTAACTATTTCAAGCAATCAATGAAGTTTAAAGTGTGCTAAGAGATATCATTTTTAATGGACTTTTTGTTGTTCTCATAAGTTGGTTGGAACACTATTTACACATTGAGAGTATTCTATTTTTTTTACGTTATACTATGCTACACTCAACAACCATTAAATCTTATAAAGCATAGACTATAATCTTTAGGCCTTCTAATTTATTAATCTTGAGCATACAAATGATTAAACATTACTAAGGGTCTGTTATAATCATCAAAATATTGGAACACAAAATTAACTTCTTGAAAGGGACGATGACTTCTGCATACAAATAAAGTTGCACCAAATTCTCGTAGTCACTTGGTTAATAAGTTTTAAACTAGAAAATTTTATTATTAATGCTTGGACGTGCTAGAAGTTATGGACCATTTTTATGTACGATGGTGTTGCATCGACAAGCTTAAGGACTAAAACTTCTAGCTTTACAAGGATCGAAGGTTCAATATAGTGGTTTGGTGACATCCAGCCATGACGAGGACATGGATAAAGTTTTAAAAGAGTGGCTTACCATATCTATGGACATATTTCAAAATTAAATTATCTAAAAGAAACTTTTTTACCAAATGGTTCTCTCAAAGATACTTCATATTTTTGCATACCTAACCTACCTCTTATTTTTTAAAGGTTTATAACTAACAATTTTTCCATAGTATAAAGAACATTAATGCATCTCATTAAAAAAATGTGAATAGCTTAGACATCATAATTTTATGAAATGAAATATCATATCACAATTTTCCAAACTTGCTAATTAAATATTTAAAACATAAATACATCAATAGTGCCTCAACTACATGTTTATTTACACCACAATCTATACAAAAAATTATATTTTGTTTTTAAATAAAGGAAGATTAAAATTAAAGCTTTGGCTTTAATCCAGGGAACTTGTTTTTCAACACTTACCATAACCTAAGTTTTCAAAAAATATAAACGTATTTAGTAGAGATCCTAATACGTCTCAATATATTTTTTTTAAGAAAGAAATCATTCGAACCACTCAAAACAATATGAAAACATCCATGCCATAGAATATTATCTTAGATTTAATGCAAAGCAAAGGTTGCTACATTCTTTTCTCCTACCATAACCTTCCCAAAGACTTATGATGCTTCTCACTCTGGCTGACACATCTTGGTGAGAGTAGGAGGCATATTGGGATATGTATGGGATTATAATGGCCCCAAAATATCATGTATGCAACTTTATGCAAAATATCAACACAGTAATGCATTATATACTCACAACATAGGTTTATTGTTTCACAGAAAAGCAATATTCTAGTTTATCACACAATATGAAAGCTTTTAAAACAAAACAATTACAAAGTAGAAATATATTTTCTAGCCATATTTTCCTTACTCGAAAGCTAACCAATCCTTGCACGCTTTCTTTGAACAAAATTTACTATTTTCAAGGGCAATGCACAAACATGGGTGCAATAGGCAACAAGTTTTCTTATCCTATCATATTATCAAACAGAGAACAACGTCATATTCAAATAAATTATATAACACAAAAATATTAACCTTCCCCCCTCCATCCTATATTACCAGCCAGTACTAGATTAAAGGAATTGTTCAAAATAAATTTCAATTCCCACAAGCAAAGACATATAACTTAAAATATAACATTCATTAGATACTCATTGAACACATAGTATAATGCTACAATATTATCATATATTTCAGGAAAGAATATAGACAACAGGAAAATCTGACCTGGATATATTTTAAGTAGCAATTCAGGTCTTTCAATCCAATTTACCAAATGCAAGTGGCATAACATCTGACTGAACACACAAATATGGTTTAATCCATATTTAAATAGAATTCAAATACAAGGATTCCATGACACATAAGATAGGTCATGCATACACTCAACTTCTAGGTGGCATTACTCTACTTGGTCAATAAGAGGGTACTGTTTACATATACGTAGATAACATACTATAGAAAAGTGCAATGTTCTTTTTATTTTCATATTATTTATATAATATTGTTATATGCATATATGTTTTATTATTTTTATAATTTATTTTATTTTATTTTTATTTTACATAAAATGATATATTTTCCCCAATCAAATATAAAACAAGCAAAACTATGACACATAATCTTATCAAATAAAGCATGTGCAAGATGTAGACAACAGAAAAGATGCTCCTATATGAATGTATTTTGATGACCTTCAATGTAATCATGGACCATGGTGTTTTTCACACCTCCATAATATCCCTCCTTACCTCTTGTGGTCACTCCTACTCTTCCTACCTGAAGGAGGGTTCTCAGTTCTCTCAATTAGCATTCCCAAAGGATGGATACCTACTCTTGCAGTCATAAATCCATCAATAGTACCATATTATAGAAGTATAAATGCGATTTAAAATAATAGTAGGTCTAGTGGGTTGTTACATTCTCCCCCACTAGAAATAAACATAGTCCCTATATTTTGATGCATTGTTAAACTATATATAAAAATATATTCAACATTATGCTACTTCAAACAATTTCACATTTATTCATAAATTTACATCAGATAAGACAAAATATATCAATGTTCATTCAAAAAAATAACGAAAAAAATTTGCATGTCAACCACATTTTCCCATGTGGTATTCCTTCATTGATCAATGTACCATAACTGTTTGATTTTGAAGATAAGGATCTCAACTAGATGAACCTCAAGGTGATGGAAATCTAGCATCTGTAAGAGATAAACATTCCAAATATGTGAGGGATTAGTAATATAGTTTTTAAGGAGGGACACATGGAAGGTAACATGAATTTTTGATAGATTGGGTGACAAGGCCAACTTATAGGCGATAGGGTTGATCTTGCCAATGATCTCAAAGGGTCCCACAAATCTTAGGTTGATATTTGAAGATTTAATAAATAATTTAGAAGGTTTCACCCATCATAAAACTTTGTCTCTCACAAAGAATTTCCATGGTATCCCCTTAAAATAAGCATAGTTATTTTGGTGGATCGAGGCTTCTTTTAACTCATGTGATGTATTACTCTTGCCAATATTCGGTCTGATCATTACTGATTCTTTTGTATTATCCCATGATAAAGGTATCTTGCACCATCACTCATATAGGGCTTCAAAAGGAGCCATACCCAATGTGGCATGATAATTGTTATTATATGTAAAATCTACCAAGTAGAGATAATATTCCCAATTATTCTAGTGGTCCATGCAATATGTTCGTAGCATGTATTCTAGATCTTGGTTAACCCTTTATGTTTTTCCATCTATATTTGGTGATATGCAAATATAATATTAAGCTTTGAGCCAATCTACACCCAAAATGATATCACAGTCATGCAAGGAAGCAGTATACAAATGCTAACTAGTTATCTGCTGAGGCAAAGTAATTTTTGGATCAAGCTGATATTGGTAAAATGTGCATGTTTTTCTGACTCATATTTGATCTTCCACCCATTAGCCAAAAATCCTAGTCCCTTTGGTATGTCCCTCAAAATGTTAGTAGAAATGAATCTATCATTTTTTTTTCTATAAATTAGAATGCATATATTTCTATATTATACTTTACCATTTGAAAGAAAAGGTGTTGCTTATCCATCAATGTAGGGTTACCTAAGGTAGCATATATTTTGTGTGTGGGCTCTTCTAGTTCCTTCTTCTTATCGGCTCTATGTGGGCACTAGCTTGCATAGTGAGGGCCATGAAATATATAACATCCATCAGCATAAGCTCTATTCCTTCTACTATCTTCACTTTTACTGTGAGGATTTATTTCTTTCCCCTTATCTTGAGCTAGAGGTATCTGCTCAGTCCTTTCTAAAAAGCTTTGCTTGTTTTATCTATCCTTATTATCTCAAAACATGTGCTTGTTTCTATTTTGATTATAATTCTTAACCATGTTCCTCTCCTTAATTTGTTTATTTTGATCTTCATCCCACCTTTTAGGTCTTGCATTCTTCATTTTTTTTTAAGTCTTCATTATATTTCTTGGAGGTTCTTTGGTCTTAGGCCTTTCAAGCCATTTGGTTTATTTCCTCTTGTCGAGCCAAATCATAGGCTCCAAAATGATATTCGAGTTTCAAAAAACTGATTATGGATCCAATCCTTGGATGTAATCCTAAGATAAAATTTTGTACCTCGAGTTCTTCTCTACTGTCATACTCAGCCACATATTTTAATAGTTGTATATACTTCTGGTAAGACTCTTTTTTTTTACTTTCCTGATGCAAGTTGGAAAAATCTGCAAATTTCTCTATGTAAACATTTTTGGTTAGAAATATTTTCCTGAATTCCTTCAAAAATGTATCCCACTGAATATTGGTAGCTTTAACATGTTTTCTCTTCTTATAGCTAGTCCATTAGTCTAAAGCTAGGCCAATAATATGGACAACTTCCCATGATGTTTTTGACTCAAATGAAAGAGTTCATGGAATAATAAGTTTTGACCTCATTCAACCAATTCTCGGATGCATCTTCATCCCCATTACCATAAAATTTAGAAATCATAACCTTCCTTAGGTCCTTATTTAGTTCAACCCTGACCCTTCTCCTATTGGTTCCTCCTTATTCTACGGGTACTTCATCTTGCTTGACTTTGGACTCTTTTCCCTTAGTTAGGCTTTCTATTAGTTGTTGTTGTTGGACTATAAACTCCTACTACTGGGCCAACTAAGCACTTTTCTACTTCATGTGATCTACCATATGAGTTATCTATTGTTCCATGTGCTCCTTTTTTGGTCCATCTATCCTTAAAGTAGCTAAAATACTTTAGATAAATTTTTACCTTTCTAAAAAAGGTTCACTGACCTGTCGTTTTTTTTACTTTCTCACTGCTTTTCAGGGTCTTTCTACCACATATTTTCCCCTAGCCTCTCTTTCAGTTTCTATTCTAGTAATTTTTTAGAGTCCCTTTCTCATACCAATAGCCAACCCTACCTATTAGGATATTACAGGTTTCTTTGAGTAGATCTCTTAGTTTTGGTATCATTTTTGCCTGGATGTAAAACAACTATGTTAATTGTTAAGTTTAAATTATTCTAAACTTTCAAGGTTAACACAAATACTCCTATGACTTAAGGGTTTACGACCTAGGGTTTCACAACCTAGAGCTCTGATACAAACTATAACAACCCAGATCTAACACACTTGGTTGTCCATTCCAATCTAACTCACTAGAATCACAAGGAGAAAATTTCGTTCAACATCAAGATTTTATGCAAAACATAAGGAGAAATATTGATGATCACCCAATGTTTTATTAGTACAAAGGCATAATAATACTCACTTTAAGAATATTGACCATTGCATACGATCTCTCAAGTGATTGATATTGGTCAGATACTACAAAAAAGGTGACTTTTTGTGAACTCATCTTCTCCTTTACTAGAGGTCTAGGTTTATGATTAGGGTTATCCTCTAGGGCCCATAACACCTAGAGGGTGGATGCATAATTCCTCATCCCTTAGCATGGAGGACTTAGGTTCCTTTGACCTAATTTTTGTCCTAGATTTTAAACATGCAAGGGGGTAGCATAAATATACCTTATGCCTAGTTGAGAGTCCAACTTCTTTTAGAGTCAACTAGGGCCCACCATTACTCTGGCTCGAGACCAGGTATCCCTTGTCATGGCATGATTAATGAGGAGTTATCCCATACCAACTCATCACTGAGTCTGCTAGCACAGGTATCTAGCTATCTTCTAGTACTAGTATACTTCTAGCTATCTTCCATCCAAACGATGAGCAAGAGACCCCTCATCATACTACTTACACAATGGCCTAGAGGTGACATTCCATACCACCCCTCATTACTTGTTCTTGGTAAAAAGACCACTTGTACCAAGTTGATTTTCCAAAAAATGGTCGTTCTCGATTCACAGTGACTATCCTACTCAATATCACCGGTATTGGGTGTTAAAGTGTTATCATCCTTCTTTATGGGGACTTTACCATCCGTATTGATGGTTGGGATAAATAGGGTTTAAGAGGGTTTAATCTAGATCCATAGATTCCCTACTCATATTCTTCTACCCATGGTTTTATTATTTCTTCGAGGTTAAATATGATTGGAAAGTAAATGAGTCTAAATACCATTAAATATAGAGTAAAACATTAATGAAACATAAAACTTTATCTTAAAGAAGTATATAAAAATAAATAAAAAATAAAATAAATCTCTTTAATAAATTGTTAATCAAATAGTCAAAGCAATGATTCTAAATCTAACTTTAAAGTTTGTAATACCCTACTAACAAAAATATATTATAATAAGTTCTACCATTACTCAAAAGTAATAATAAAACATTTCAAGTAATTCAATGCTTTTCAATATGAAAGGAACACCTCTACTATAACGTCATTTACATATCTAAAACACAACACCTTAAACAAATAAATGAATAAACTTTCAAATCAAAGGATATAAACGAAGCAATTATATTCAAGGTTATTTTTGAAGAATTGCTATACAAGATTATTTAAGAATACTTTAATTATATTTAAATAAAGTTTGATTTGTTCTAAATCTCAAACGACGACCCATCTATTTAAAGATTATAAAACTATTTAAAGGTTCATATAACCATTCATTCAGCACAGTGTTGGACACCAACAATAAGGTAAATGGTTTTAATGATTATTATCCAATGCATGCTATTGTCTTGCCTTCCACAGTTCGTTGCTTACTCTCTTAGAGCGATGACTTCTCAAATTTGTTTGCTTCACGAAAACACACTTAATAATTGTATAGAATATTAAATCTACTTTAGTATACGTTAAATTTATTTCCAATTGTAGTAAAAGAAAAAGTATTAACTAAATGTCATTCCTTCATCTTTTAATAACCTAAACCAAAGTCCAAAGGTAATGAATCAAATCATGAACATAACCATATAAACCAACTAAGTATTTAACTTATCTAATATATGTTTTCTAATCCACAATATTTAAATCACTCTATCTATTTTGAAGAAAAATTTATTATAATAGACAAATAAATATTATATAGCAAAGATAATCTCTTTTACTTAAGGGATTCCACATATAAAGGTTTGCGTATTTAATATAAATATGTTAGTAAAATCTAATCATAATCTAAGCTACTTTTTTAACACAAAGGACTTAAATGAAAAAAAAAATCTTTGTAATTCATTACTTGACTTTAGTCAAAGGTTTTTCGAAGGAGCTTAACAATTTGCATACACCTATAGTTTAAAAGAATGTTTTTTAAGTGCCTACATTGTAGATTATTTAAAGCATATTGTAGTTAATATTAAAATATGAATTTTTCATTACCTAACCTATCTCTTATTTTTTAAAGGCTTATAACTAACAATTTATCTATAGTAAAATGAACATTAATGCATCTCATTAAAAAGAGGTGAATAGCTTAGATATCATACTTTTACAAAATGAAATATCATATCACAATTTCCAAACTTACTAATTAAATATTTAAAACATAAATACATCAATAACACCTCAAATACAAGTTTATTTATGTCACAATTTGTAAAAAAAAATATATTTTGTTTTTAAATAAAGGAATATTAAAATTAAAGCTTTGAATTTAATCCAAGGAACTTGTTTTTCAACAATTATCATAACCTAAGTTTTCAAACAATAGAAATGTATTCGATAGAGAGCCTAACATGTTTGAATATATTCTTTTATAAATAAAGCATTCAAACCACTCAACACAGTATTACAACGCCCATGCCACAAAAGATTATCTTAGATTTACTGCAAAGCAAAGTTTGCTACATTTCATTTGTCTACCATCTCCTTCCTAAAAATTTTTATGCTTCTCACTCCTGATGACACATCTTAGCAAGAGTAGCAAGAATATTGGGATATGTATGGGATCATAACATCCCCAAAATATCATTTATGCAACTATATGCAAAATATCAACACAGTAATGCATTGTACACTCACAATATAGGTTTTTTATTTTGCAGATAAGAAATCTTCCAGTTTATCACATGATATGAAAGCATTTAAAACAAAATAGTTACAAAGAAACATTATGTTTTCTAATCACATTTTTCTTACTTGAAAGCTAACCAATCCTTGCAGGCTTTCTTTGAACAAAATTTACTATTTTCAAGGGTGATACACAAACATGGATGCAATAGGCAAGGAGTTTGCTTATCCTATCATATTCTCAAATAGAGCACGACATCATATTCAAATAAATTATATAACACAAAAATATTAACCTTCCCCCATCCATCCTATATTACTAGCCAGTTCTAGATTAAAGGAATCGTTCAACATAAATTTCAATTCCCACAAGCAAATACATATAACTTAAAATATAACATTCATTAGATATTTATTGAACACACAATATAACGCTGCAACATTATCATATATTTTAGGAAATAATATAGACAAAAGGGAAAAACCTGACCTGGATATCTTTTAAATAACAATCTGGGTCTTTCAATCAAATTTACCAAACACAAGTAGTATAAAATCCGATTGAACACACAAAGATGGTTTAATCCACCTTTAAATAGAATTCAAATATAAATATTTCATGACACATAAGGTAGGTCATGCATACACTCAAGTGTCAGTGGCATTACTTTGCTTGGTCCACGAGGGGGAACTGTTTACACATACATAGATAGCATACTATAGAAAAGGGCGATGTTCTTTTTATTTTCATATTATTTATATACTATTTTTTTTTGGTAATTATAATAATAGATTAATTGTGGATTTTTATAAAGGATCCCAAAACCTTATGTACAAAATCAGCCTTGCTAAAAGATATTTCATGCCGGATGGCTGGGTAAATAGAGCAGTTCGTAAAAAAGATAGGGAAATACAAAATGCCCGAGGGCCCCAGAAGACGCGGACAGTCCTGGAAATCTTGATCTTGAAATACATTAAAACAGAATAATAGCCGAAGACAATATATCAACAAACTTTGGGAGAAGACCTATGATACAAATTCTTCATCATGAGGGAATATCTGCCTTGGCCAAACTGTCCACCTCGGTTGGGAAACGAGAACGCCAAACAACCAGGCACGTGGTCATCAGTCCTTTGTTGGCCAAGTGATCCGCCACCCGGTTACCTTCTCTGTAGATGTGCCCCGCCTCCCACCTGGCGCGTCGAGAGAGGAGCATCCTAGCCTCGAGGATGATATTCAGGACCCACCACGATGGGTCTTTGGAGCCACGAAGGTAGTTGATAATGTTTAGAGAATCGCCTTCAATAATTAAAGGCCTAGGATCATTCGATATGACCTGCAACCCTTTCAACACACCACGGGCTTCGGCAAAATGATTGGTCTGAGGGCCCAGATTTTCACAGTAGGCCAAGATCAGCTTCCCATTATGGTCCCTGACAAGCCCCCGAAACCAGCGGGTCCCGGGTTGCCTTTAGCAGCCCCGTCAAAATTAAGTTTGATCCACCCCAAAGGAGGTTTGGTCCAAGTGACCTCCCTGCGGCCATTCACTGAGTCAACTCTGGAAGAGGAGCCAAGGTCCAGTCTTTTGAAAATAATTGCCTCCCAAGGATTGTGAGGGCGGGAGCTGGGAATAGTTTTTGAATTCTCGACAGCAAAGGATAAGGCCCGCTGGGCAACAGAGGGAGCCATTCTAGGGATCTTGCCGAAGACTCTAGCATTACGCTCCAGCCAAATTTTCCAGATGGAATGGTGAAAGGCAGCCTCACAAAGGAATCGGAGCTTAGAATTCTTAAAGGGCTTGGGCCATTGGAGGAAGGCATCTTTAAGGGAGCGAGGGGAGCACCAGAGTACTTGGAAGGAAGACAACACACAGCTTAGGACCGAATGGGAAAAGGGGCAATGCAAAAATAAGTGATCGGATGTTTCACGATCAGCTAAGCAAAGATAGCACCTGTTGGGAATTGCAAGGCCTCTCTTGTGGAGATTGTCTATGGTAAGGGCTTTGTTATAAAAGGCAATCCAAGCAAAGTAATTTATCTTAGGAATAATCCCTTTCCTCCAAATTGCTTTCCATCGGGGGTCCACAGCAGCCTCACACGACAGAAGATCATAAGCGGACTTAACAGAAAACCGCCCATCCTGCGTGTTGCTCCAAATAATTCTGTCGTCTCTTATGACCGAAGGAATTAACATCGATTGGAGGACACTGTACAAGAAATTCACCTCATTATCAAACCCATCCACCATCGAAAGTTTCCATCGAGGGGGAAGGGAACTCCGGTCAATGCAATCCGAAACCTTGAGATGACTGTTTGGATCAATCTGGGCCCTCAAGCCAGCCAAGTTCTGATTTACAGTGAGAGCTTCATCTGTAGCCCACCTGTCTCTCCAAAAAAGGATCGTGGATCCATCCCCCAAGATCCAACGAGCACCCCTGTTAATCACCGAACGGCCCTGAAGCACCGTCTTCCAGAAAGCCGAAGCTTCATGAGGAGACTCAGCTTCCAGGAGAGAATTTTCCCCAAGATACTTTCTTTTAACTATATTGACCCATTTCGTCGGTGCATTAATAAGAATTCTCCAAGCATGTTTGGCAATTAAGGCAGTGTTCATGAGCCTGGATCTTCTCAATCCCATGCCCCCTTGGTCCTTTCGAAGGCAAACCTTATCCCACGCCACCAGAGGAATTCTGGATTTTTCTTCGCTGTCGGACCAGAGAAAATTCCTTTGAATCTGCTCGATTTTGGAATGGATAAACACAGGAAGCATGAAAACAGACATGAAATAGGTGGGAATTCCTTGAAGACAGGCTTTGGTGAGGGTTGCCTTCCCAGCTTGAGATAGCAATTTGCCTTTCCAAGTGCTGAGTTTCTTATGAAGCCGTTCCAAAATCGAATTCCAGATGTTCCCACCGCCTCGCCCATTGCAAACTAGCGGCAACCCCAAATAAGTTGCAGGCAGGGAATCAATAGTGCATTCGAGGATTATGGCAATGCGAATTTGCCTACGTAGAGGGGTATTAACAAAATAAATTTTGCTCTTCAAATAATTAACTTTTTGGCCAGAAGCCTTCTCATACCGGGACAGAATGCGCTTGATAGATTTGGCCTGAGTGACAGACGCTCCAGTGGATATGAGCGTGTCATCCACAAACTATTGGTGAGTGACAGGATCAACTCTGGAAGTAGGCAGAATGCCAAAAATCTTGCTTCGACGGAGGGCTTCATTCAAAGACCAGCTAAGGACCTCTGCCAAAAGAATGAATAAAATAGGAGACAGAGGATCACCTTGTCTGAGGCCGCGAGCACTCTGGAAGAATCCAGCGGGGGACCCGTTGATCAGCATAGAAAAGGATGGAGTGGAAATGCAACTATTCACAAGGTCAATCCAGTGATGATGGAAGCCCAACTTGCAAAGGACAGCACAGAGGAACCTCCTGTCCACTCTGTCAAAAGCTTTATTCATGTCTAGTTTAAGGAAAAGCGCAGCATTCTTGGAACATTGGGCAGTATGGAGGGTTTCGTGAATAGTAATGATGTCGTCAAGGATGTTTCTACCCTTAACGGTGCTCCCCTGAGCTGAACCTACCAAAGAGGGGAGGAGGGATCTCAGACGATTGGCAATGGTCTTGGTAAGAATCTTGTAGAAAACATTGCAGAGGCTTATGGGACGATAGTCAGAAAAACTTTTGCAGGCGGGCGACTTAGGAATGAGAGCTAGGAAGGTAGAGTTGAGCTTCGGATGGATGGATCTTGATGCTTGGATTTCTAAGATAGCCTCATAGACATCAGGCCCCACAACATCCCACATAACTTGAAAGAATCGGGGGGAACCCATCAGGCCCGGGGGCCTTATCTGGTTGCATGGAAAAAAGAGCATCCTTAATCTCGAAATGGGAAAAAGGTTCCAGGAGTTTAATACTTGCCTCATGGGGGACTTTGGTAGGGAAATTAGCAAGCAAGGATTTTTGAACTTGGAGGACGCTATCAGGAGGAGCACCCAGCAAATCCTGGAAGAAATCGACTGCTTCGCTTCGAATTTCCTCAATCTCCCTGGTAGTGCGCCCATCCTTACACAACACCTGTCTGATCTTGTTGGCCCCCCTGTGTCTCATGGTAGACGCATGGAAAAACTTTGAATTTGAATCACCGCTCTTCAGCCAGAGATCCCTGGACTTCTGACGCCAAAACGTTTCCTCACTGGCAAGAATGGAATGATAGTCCACCAGGAGGCTCCGTTCCTCCTCTCTGAGGCCTTCAGAATACCCTTCGACCTCCATATTTTCCTCTAAACTCTTCAAGCGCTCAGAGATGGACCTTTTAGACTCAAAAATGTTGCCAAAAACCTCCTTATTCCATGCCTTTAAGTTCTTTTTAATCATCTTAAGTTTTAGGGCCAGTCTTTTGGACGCTGAACCAACCACCGTCACCTGCCACCATTTCGAAACCAACTATTTGAAATCCTTGTGGGAAATCCACATGGACTCAAATCTGAAAGGGATCTTAAACCTAGGCCCGCCAGTGGCCTCTAACAGAATGGGATTATGGTCCGACCCGATTCTTGGCAAAGCTGAGAGAGTTGCAGCGTCGAGGAAGGGAATAGCTTCATGGGAAATGAGGAACCGGTCGAGCTTGACCTGGATGAGATTGCTCCCAATCCTCCTGTTGCTCCAGGTGAAGGACGCCCCCTTAAGTTCGATGTCTAGCAGATTATTGGATGAAACAAAATCTCTGAAATCCTCCATGCTACGGTTGGCCAGCTCAGCGCCTCCCTTCTTTTTAGAGGGATGAAGAGGGCAATTGAAATCCCCTCCCACAACCCACGGGAAGTCACTAAAACTTTCCCTCATCAGAGAGATGGTTTTCCACAACTCAGCTCGCTCCGAAGCAGAGTTCGAGGCGTAAACATTGGTCAAAATCCATGAAAAATTATCAACCTTGGAGTGAAACAGGACATTGATAGTCCTGCTGGAAGCCGATAGAAGACTACCCTCGACCTTGTCAGAGTCCCACAACACCATGAGACCGCCTGCAGAACCTATTGCAGGGCTGGAAAGGAATTTGGCCTTGGCCCAAATGGCCCTGGCAACCTTGACAGAGGCAGAGGCATCAGACTTAGTCTCCTGCAAAATGAGGATGGATGGGTTAGACTTCTTTCGGAGATCGGCCACCACCCTACGTTTGGCCGCTCCGTTAAGACCTCTCACATTCCATGAGAGGATTTTCATCTGGACATTTTAAAGACTTTCTTGCCTCCCTTTCCCTGCTGGATGGGAGGTTTTGGGACAGGCGAATCACCCACCAGGGAGTCGAAATCTTCTTGAAAAAGCAACCGCTGGGATCCATTTGCAATGTCTGCTGTCGTTTCCTTATCCCTTCTTTCTTTGTTAGGAGGTCGCCCCTATTTTCTTTCACAGCCGAAATCCACCCCTTGCTTTCGGCTTCTAGTGTTTCATGGACTAATGTTGCCATGTTGTTCGTCCCTCTTGCCCAGCAGATACTCTTCCAGCAGGGACTCGGGAGGTTTCTGGTTTTGACAAATAGGGGAATCGGCTGAGCAGACATACGGGAAGGAGACTGATCCTTTTCCACTTGAGGTTATGGTTGGGAACTTGCATTGCACAAAACGACGTCCGACTCGGGGAGAACCCCAGAAGGATCTGGAGACTCAGGCACTATCGCTACAGGGTGTTTCGGTTGTTTTCCTTCTTGCTCCGGGGGGTTGCCAGAAGCCCCACCCTTCATCCTCGGCTTTTGAAGAGGACAATTTGACTGAAGATGCCCCTGGGAACTGCATCGGGGGCAAAAGGCCGGTCTATTTTCGTAGTTAATGACTTGCTTATGAAGAACGGAGCCTCCAGACCGAAGAGTGATGGAGGATGGAAGGTTCGCCTCCAAATCCGCCAGGACACAGAAGCGAGCTTGGACAAATCTGGTTCGGGCCCGAGTGGGAGGGTCAATGGTGACCAACTCACCAATGGAACGGGCGATACCCCTGATAACATTTTCATGCCAGCAGAAAAGGGGAAGGTTCGGCAGCCTAACCCATATTGGGGCAATATTAATACTCTGGGTTTCGGGGTTAAAATCCATCCCCCACTTCCTGAGAAAGAGACTCCTGCGTCCCAGAAACCAAGGGCCCCCAACCAAAATTTTATAGTAATCCTCCGCATTATTCAGCCTAATTGCGAAAAAACCTCGGGATAGGGCAGCCAGCTCCATATGACCCGAGGTCCGCCATTTTCCTGCCGCCCACCTACGGATGGTCTCCATATCGGGACGCCCTCCAATAAACTTCCCGATTAGGGTAAATTTTTCAAATTCGATGAAACTTGATAGGATTTCCTCCGGGATGTCCAGTTCATCCCCGGACGGAAAGAGGTCCTTAGTGAAAATACCATTTGGGGTTTCAGAAGCCGCTGCCTCTGCATACGATTTCTGTTGGCAGTCTCTCCCTTTGTCAGGCGGATCCTTCCCGCGTCTGCCTCCATCTTCGGGTAACTCCGTCGAGCCTCCATTCTCTGACTGCCCTCCCTCCGCCTTGCTGCGGCCCTCCAACTTGTCGGTGCCCAGGTTCACAGTGTTGGCGCTCCCGCTCCCGTGCCCTCCCGTCGCTACCTTCCCGCTCATCGCTGCTCCACCTTGCATCATTATTTATATACTATTGTTATATGCATATATGTTTTATTATTTTTATAATTTATTTTATTTTACATAAAATGATATCTTTCCCCGATAAAATACAAAATAAGCAAAACTATGATACATAATCTTATCAAACAAAACATGTGCAAGATGTAGACAACAGACATGATGCTCCTATATAAATGCATTTCAGTGAGCTTTAATGTACTCATGGATTGTGGTATTTTTCACACCTCCATCATATCCCTCCTTACCTCTTACGATCACTCCTACTCTGCCTACTTGAAGGAGGGTTCCTGATTCTCTCAATTTACCTTCCCAAAGGATGGATACCTATTCTTGCAGTCACAAATCCATCAACAATACCATATTCTAGAAGTATTAATGCAAATTAAAATAATAGCTAGTCTAGTGGGTTGTTACATTCATGGAGTAGCTATTGATGGTTCATGGTTCATGTGTGTAAGGATTGTAAGAGTAAAGTTATACAAGAGTAATTACTCCAGTAATATTGAGTGCATTGGATATGTGTAGTTCTTGTAGTGTACCATTATTGTGTGTAATAGCCATGATCAATGTAAATATTATTTTGAACTAAAATAGTGTGTGCATGTATGGATAATGGAGTGTTTCCCCTTAGGAGAATGTTTTCTATGGATTATAGTTGCAAGCTTACTACAGTGGTAAGGGCTTTGGCCTCTCTTTGAGAGATATAATTTTTGAATCCTAGGAAGGCTATGATTTTGATGAAGATCTATCTAGAAATGTTGCAATGACTTGGAAGGGGTGTTGGGTTAATATTGGGGGAGTGGTCTTTACCTTTTTCCTTCCTCCAATTATCAAAATAACAGGGCTGAATATCAATGGATGATTGATCAAAAATTTCCAAAAAGAAGTAGTTAATGATTTATAACACTTTGCTATAGTTTTAGTATCTTAGTATACTTAAGTATTGTTGAGGTTTTGTAATGATGGTTGAAATATCTTTCATGTAAATAGGTTTTAAGAACCCTGTTAAAAAAACCACCCTTGTATTTTATTTACCTAGTCAAAAACATTTTATCTATGGATTTAATTGATATTGCATGTATTGTTAGAATAGGATTCATTGTAGATGAATTTAACATAAAAACCATACAATCTAAAATGGGCTATTGCAACAAACATATTATAATAGAATGACCAAATTTTGAATGATATTATGATAATATGATAGTAACCTTCATGTAATTGGTACTTGCATACAAGAAATAAAGGATTAAGTTGATTATTGTATGAACATTCATTAAACTTGTAGTGTTATCTTTAGGGTTTATGAACCATACGATGGGCTATGAAACTATACAGTTAGCTAGTTATTCCTTGATATTGCATGAATTCATAGATTGAATGCTTTGGTTGAATATGACTTTCCAATTGAACAATTATAGTTGAAAAATTGATGAGATTAATGGATTTCCAATTGAATGGTTTCGTTGGACTAAATATTTTGGTAACCGTATAGTTTGGTGATATTATATGTTTGTAGCCATACAATTATATATTGTATGTTTTATGATTGTACAGTAGCATATTGTACATTTTGTGGAGTTGTATGATTGGGATCGTACAACCATACGATTGTTATAATTAGATATCAATAGTGAATGTTTAGGCTTAAATCTATCATCAACACCCCTCTACTAAGCATCCCACCACATGCATTAGTTTTGGAGTTGTTACCATTGTTGAGAATGAAATGGGTCTAAAATAGTAAGTAGCATGGAGGAAATAGGATGCATGATAGATACAAGTCTTGAAGACATGGGAGTCAAGATCATAGAGAGGAGAAAGTCCTAGTAAGAATTATGTAGATTGCTTAAAGGGTGAATGTCAGCAATATAACCCAAGCAATAGAAGAACCAATAGTATAAAAAGTATGGACTTTAAATGAAGGAGATATTGAAAGGTGGGAAATACTGTTATTAATTATATAATTACAAGAAGAATAACCAATAGTCAAAGATGTTAGCATAAGGGAAGAAGCCAATGTAGAAAGAGTGCAAGAAAATAAAGAGTGGATGGTGACACCTGAGTAGGAGGTAGGAAGTTTTCCAAGGGGTGTAGAGGATAGGAGTCAGGCACTAGAGCAACTGCATGCAAGAACTCAAAAATATAGACCAACACCACAGTCTGTGTACCAGCAAACAAGGTCATAGAGTGAGGATGCATAGAAAGTAGAAAGATGACTATTTGGTGAAAATAAAGTACCAAAGATTGAGACATGTGAAGAAAAACAACAAGAAGAACCACTCATTGTAGAAATGGATCAAACAAAAATCCCCAAGGGATCCTCATCAAGTGATGAGGAAGGAAGAACTCCACCAATGGCTAACATTGCCACTAGAGCAAGTAGAAAAAAATATCCACCCTTTACAAGGGAAGGAAAGAAGGATTCTGTTGAGAAGCAACACACCCCCACTGAAAAATGCATTCCAATCCTCTTGAAAACTTTGAAATTCCATTTTGCAGCAGGGACCCTCTTGATCATTTCCAGTGTTAGTCCCAGATTTTGCTTGCCTCCTTGTTAAAGTTGTGCCTTTTTCCAAGTCTTTCTAGCATTGTTATTTCAAGCTTAACTTTCTACATGCTAGAATCATTCATGCTTAAGCCAAATCCTGCACCGGTACCGAGAAAAATCCTGAAAACAGTCAGCTAAATACATGAAAAATCAAAACTTTCCTTTTTAGGTAATGTCGCGAAATCGCGACACTTCCATTTATGGAAATGTCGCGAAATCGCGACAGGAAAATAGAAAATCCGCTAAGTCATTTTTGTGTAGCGAAATCGCGACACTTTCCATTTTTGGAAGTGTCGCGATATCGCGACGTTTCCATTTTTGGAAAGTGTCGCGAAATCGCTATCGACCAGAGGAGAGAGAAGAAAGTTGTGCGAAAGGGCGCGATTTTGCGACATGTCGCGAAATCGCGACATGTCGCATTTTCACGATAGGAGAGAGAAAATGGGCTTGAAAGGATAAAATCGGCTGAGTCCCAGATGTGTAGCGAAATCGTGACACTTTCCATTTTTGGAAGTGTCGCGATATCGTGACATTTCCATTTTTGGAAAGTGTCGCAAAATCGCTGTCTGTCGGAGGAGAGAGAAGAAATCAGTACGGACCAGCGCGATTTCGCGACATGTCACGAAATCGCGACATGTCGCGTTTTCACGATTGGAAAGGAGAAAATCAGCTAAGGGAGTTTTATGTCGTGAAATCGTGACACTTTCCATTTTTGGAAGTGTCGCGATATCGCGATGTTTCCATTTTTGGAAGTGTCACGAAATCGCGACTATTTCGGAAGAAAGTGTCGAAGGGAGAAAGCTACAGCGATTCACTGACATGTTCCAAAATTGCGGTCAACACGGTCAACGCATGCAGCTGCGGGGAGGTGCAGCGATTCACTGACATCTCAAAATCACGGGCTGGAGCTTGCAGCGATGCGCTACATGTTTCAAAGTCAAGAGGTAAAGGGTGCAGCGATGCACTGCGTGCTTCAAAATCGCGGGCTAGAATGGTAGCGATGCACTGCATGTTTTGAATATCAAGGGTGAGAATGGTAGCGATGCGCTGCACGTTTCGAAGATCAAGGGTGAAAATGGTAGCGATGTGCTGCACGTTTTGAGGAAGTCTTGCAAGACAAGCATGTCGCGAAATCGTGACATGCTGGAGCAAAGTTGTACGGCGGCTAGCGGGAGGTCGCGATTTCGTGACATGTCGCGAAATCGCGACATGTCGCATTTTCACGGCCGACAGGGGAAGAAGCAGCGCAGCGCTGGGGACGTCACGATTTCGCGACATGTCGCGAAATCGCGACATGTCGCAGAATCGCGGTAGGAGAGAGAAAGTCCTCAAAGGGCCAGAAGTGCATTCCAACGGGAAACAGAAGGCATCCTGGGGTAGCGACACGTGTCAAAGCGTGAGGCAGACAAGCAGAGGCCGACATGCAAGCTTGTTTTAGGGTTTTTAGCCTGATTTAATCTGTTTTAATCTTTAAAGCTTGGATTTAATGTTTATTAAAGTGCTAATATAATCTTTTTCTCTTTCATGCAGGATTCCATCTGCACTTGCGGGACAGTAGAGAAAGGCCATAAAGACAAAGTTAAAGTGCAGATTTGATCAAGGACCGCCATGCTAGAGGAGAAGATGCCGGTAAAAGCATTCAATGGCAAATTTATGACGAGAATTAATAGCATGAAGACCATTTCAACTCGGGGATGGCTTTGCGGAGATCAAATTGATGGAGAAGTGGTGACTCATCCGGCTCACCAGCGAAATTAATGGAGGCATTTATTTGCAGTTGCAGATGAATGCAAGTGGCTTTAGATTTTATCTTCTCCATTTATGGCAGCTGACTCCCATGATTTGCCGAAGGGTTAAGTTCTATCCGGACTTTGATTTTAAGATGGCTTTTTATTGTAAAACCCGGGTCCTAGGGTTTAGAAAGATAAGATTTGCAGTTAAGGAAGAAGATATTTCTGAAAAGATCAGGGTCTGTCCTGAGTCTATAAATACTTCTTCCCAATGTAATTGCGGGAGGCGGAGACTTAGAAATAAAAGGCTTATAAGCAATTTCTTGCAAATTTTGTGAAATCCTTTGTTTCTGGACTTGGAGTTGATGTGCTTTAGCTTTTTTGTGATAGCATGGCCGGGAGCCTAATATTTTGCGAGTGTGATAAGTGTATCTTCTTTTGTTATCCGTTCCATTAAAGTTTGTTAGATATATGCTGTAAATCTGCCATTATCAAGTTTAAATATGTTGTTAGGCTTCAGTTGTTCTATTGTCTGCTAGGGGAAATTACAGATTTGAGGTTAAGTTTGTTCTAATTGCTCTGTCTTCATTGTGTGAGCTAGGCTGTCGGTGAAAGATACCAATTTTAACCAGCTGCCCTTGGATTTATAATTTTCTGCTAGATCTGTTTCACTCTGCCTTGTGCTCTTAGTTGAAAGTGATCTTAGGTAGCTGGACACTTTCTTCTTTGATTTGTTCTGTTGTGAAGCTGATAGCATAGATAAGATTGATAGTTTAAGTTTTACAGTTTAAAGTCTGATAAACTTCTCTTTCTGCCCTACCCTACCCTCTCTTTGTTTTCGGTGAATGATCCATTTTTATTTTCTTTATTTGTCTTTTATTTAAATCTGTTGACCCATGAGAGCTAGATCAAGAATTCAAGTTAAATCTGATTGTCAACAACGTGACAACTACTGAACAAGTTCAGGAACCCCCTGTAAGGTAACTAAGCAGTCCATATTGAAATCTATTCCAGAAGCGGAAAAGAGTGAATAGCCATTCGACCCAACTATGTAACTCGCACCTTGGATAACCAGCTAGATCCTAAAGTGAGTGGGATTCGTCCCGTGGGTGTCTCCGGAGCTTCCTGCTCATCCTTCGCGGGGTGTGCATGAAAGCCGGACCAACATCTAATTGGCGCTAGAAGGAGGGCTGTTGAACTCAGTTCAAGTATTGTAAGTTTGTGAGTGCTGATTTAAAATTTTGTGGTTAGAGTTTTTGCCTGAACAGCGGGACTTAACACCAACATTTTAAAACTGGCCCAGTGAAATCCGGGCAGTATTGTAAGTTGTCAGTACAGTTTTTAAAATTGCCAGAGAAGACCTCAAGTTAAGAGCAGTTTTATCATCACTTGCAGTTATCCAATTACAAATCAGAACATCACTGTCAGCCAAGTAATAATGGCAAATTGGTTGGGCCCCACTGCTTTGAATATCCCGGGTATAGCCCATGACCTGCCCAGAAGCCCGGAAAGGTATCTCCCCAGATATAAACATGATGGGACAAGAACTGCAGAAGAACATCTGCTAGCTTTCAAAAATGCTTTAAAATTGTTAAATATACAGCATGAAGATGTTGCCTGCAGATTGTTCCCGTTCACTCTCCAGGAGGGAGCTTATGGCTGGTTTTTAAACCTCACCGAGCAATTCCATTACTAGGTGGGATGACCTAGAGAAAGCTTTTATATCACAATTTGGGGAAGTGATAGACCCCGAGTGTGTTATACCAACAATTTTCCAGCATCAAGAGAGAGTCGGGAGAAAATGTCAGGTCTTTCAATATGAGGTTCCAAAGAGCTTACGGTAGAATGACTGGCCATTACATCCCAAATGCAAATCTGGCCTTAGAAATCTACAAGAATGCATTGGATTCGGTGACCTCTATTTTCCTCAAGAGAGACATTAATATCACAACCCTGGAAGGGGCTTATAAAGAAGCCTTAATTCTTGAAAGACAGCTAGGACCTCAAATTATGAGCGATCCTTTGATATCCTATGTTACACAGAACATGCCTATTTTGAATCCCATTCCACATCATGAGTTAGTGCCAACATGTCATGCTCTACCCAAGGAGACTCCGTTAACTGTCACATCCACTCGAGCATGTGCAAAATATACGAGAAAAGTTTTGACAAGTTCAAAGTGGAAGTGCTTGAAGTAAACAGTTGTGATCTGGCACCACCCAAATCTGAAGTTTTTCCTGGTGAGTTAAATTTTCCTAGAGATCAAAGAAATATTGATATTTCTAGTTCACCCAAAAATAGTACAACCAGGGTTTCAGATTCTTTCACTTTTCCTGAAGAGACAGAAAGTCTTGTAGAGACTCCTGTGGATGAAATGCAAGATTTTCAACAGTTCAAAATGGACAGTTATAATTTGAGATGTCAGAGTCCAGAACCTAACAATGATCCTTCCTCATCAGAGGATGATGAAAGTGAGATTCAATATCACTATGCAGAAGTAACTGAGGAGGATAACATCATTGAGGATATGAGGGAACTTAAAGCTGACATCACCCTCTATGAACTGCCTCAGATTGTTGAACAAAAGGATAGCTTGATTGAGGCTTACTCTGGACCACCTGTTGAATTTCAAGAAAAGGAGGAAAAGATAGTAAATATGAATGTGGTCAAGCCAACTTGGAATTGATGAAGCTTGTCTCAACATAAGCCTGCAACTTCCGAACATAATGTCAAAGAAAAGGTTGTAAATCGTGTTGATGCGAGATATTGGAGTTTATAATTTGGCAAGCGAGAAGGTGGGAACGAGTTACATGACTCTAATCCATCACAACAATGATGATTTGGATATTGCACATTGATGAGGTTAAATCTAAGCAAGGCTCGGGTGAAAAGGAAAATTGTAAACATTCTCGCTAGAGAGATAAAAATTGAAGTCCTGGATATTGAAGCGATACGGCAACCACAAAATGTTCAAGTTGTTAAGAACCGGGGCATACGGATAAAACATGATTTCTTTCGGTTGTCACATAATTTTGAAGATGTGGTGGTGCGGGTCTGTCAAGATTTTAAGGTATTTGATCCTGGGGGTTTTTACATTCGGTCCTTTTGAAAGAATTCTGCAAACCCTTCAAGTAGAAGCATAAACATGTTATCATATGATTTGTTATTATATGATTTGTTTAATTTGAAGGAGTTGCAGATTTGTTTTTCAAATGGGACAGGGAAGACAGTAAACACAAGTCTTTCCCAGATAGCAAATTTTTGAAGCATGGTCTGGAGTGCATTTCGTCAACAGGACCTGAAAGGTAATTTTTCTAAATTACTTGCACATGGTCAAAAATTTTTTAAGGCACCATTTCTCTGCTTTCCCAACTGCTTCATTTTTTGAGTATGAAGGGAAGTTGTAACATATGTATACATTGTAAGTAAGCTTTGAAGTTTTTTAGTTTTATTTCTTTGTCAGTGCAGTTTTATTTTTAAATGTCTGTACAGTTTTAATCTGTTTCAGTTTAATTTTAATGCTCTGCAGTTCTTTTAGTTGCTTCATCTTAATTTTTAATCTTTAGTTGTCTGTATAGTTTTATCTTATGCAGCTTATTTCTTTTGTCAGTGCTTTTTATTTCCTTTCTTTGTCTTTTTATGTCAGCTTGCTTTCTTTTTAGTCTGTACAGTTTTATTTTTGTTTTGCTTTAGAGGCCTGTGTCTGTCCTTGGAAGTCTGTGCAAAGTCCTTTGGCTTCTAAAATTCTGTCCTTTAAACCTTTGCCTGAGCAATCAATGAAAAGTCAGCCTTCAAAATTGTTTTATTCTAAGCTGATCAATCCACAATCCAATGCCCATGTTGTTCACCATTCTAATAGAGATAGTCTGCTTGCACTGAACAGTAGAACTATTTTGTTATTCAGGACAAAGGTAGAGAGATGATTGGATTTTGTGTCTTGCTTGCCACAGTTGTTTTAATTATAGAAAAACTGCTATGTTGTTTAGTTGGAGGAACTCTCGGGGAATCCAAGAAAAGCTGGTTATAAGAGGGGACTATGGTTCATGCAATTATTTGGGTATCCATAGAGGCTATCAGTGCCTAGACTGAAACAGTTCCAGATTGATCAAATGATAAAAGAAAATTGTGATTTCTCTAAAAGCATTTCGAGATATTGATATATTTCAGAGGGAGAGATAAAAAAAAAGAAGAGAAAAAGAAAAAGAAAAGAGTTGAACAATTAAAAGAGGCAGCCAATACTTCCAAAAATATTTTCTTCTAAGTTATAGATTATGCCCTACAGTTGTAAATTTGGGTCGTGTAAATCTAAAGGGTAACTCTGTCTAGGCTGTAAAAGGCTAAACTAGTAAACAGAGCTCTACTCGGTTTCCCCTTTTACAATCTAGAAAAGTTGATCAGTCCAAAGTTCATCATTCAATCCAGTCATCCTTGAAGAAAGTTTTATACCCTTTGTAATTGCACATCAGAAATCTTCCTTGAAGTAATTCAGCCTAGTATGTCCTTGGGAAATTTTAACAGCTGGCAGTTAGTGGTCAATTTATTGTGAAGAATGTCTGTGGCAAGGCATGATGCATGGTCTTTTTGTTTTGAAACCAGAGTCTTGGGTTCTAAAATAGTGCTACTATTTTACCCGTAGATATCGCCATTTGTTGAGAAGCAACACACCCCCACTGAAAAATGCATTCCAATCCTCTTGAAAACTTTGAAATTCCATTTTTGCAGCAGGGACCCTCTTGATCCTTTCCGGTCTTAATCCAGTTTTGCTTGTTTCCTTTTTAAGTTGTGCCTTTTTCCAAGTCTTTCTAGCATTGTTATTTCAAGCTTAACTTTCTACATGCTAGAATCATTCATGCTTAAGCCAAATCCTGCACCGGCACCAAGAAAATCCAGAAAACAGTCAGATAAATACATGAAAAATCAAAACTTTCCTTTTTAGGTAATGTCGCGAAATCGCGACACTTCCATTTATGGAAATGTCGCGAAATCGCGACAGGAAAATAGAAAATCGGCTAAGTCGATTTATGTGTAGCGAAATCGTGACACTTTCCATTTTTGGAAGTGTCCGATCATTTCCATTTTGGAAAGTGTCGCAAAATCGCTACCGACCGGAGGAGAGAGAAGAAAGTTGTGCGGAAGGGCGCGATTTTGCGACATGTCGTGAAATCGCGACATGTCGCATTTTCGTGATAGGAGAGAGAAAATGGGCTTGAAAGGATAAAATCGGCTGAGTCCCAGATGTGTCGCGAAATCGTGACACTTTCCATTTTTGGAAGTGTCGCGATATCGTGACATTTCCATTTTTGGAAGTGTCGCGATATCGCGACATTTCCTGAAAGTGTCGAAATGAGGAGAGAGAAGAAATCGTACGGACCAGTCGCGATTTCGCGACATGTCGGAAATCGTGACATGTGCAATTGGAAAGGAGAAAATCGACTAAGGATATCGCGATATCGTGACAAGTCGCGAAATCGCGACAAAGGCAAATCGAAAAACGAAGTAGAAAGGTGCGATTGATCGACATGTCAAAATCGCGATCAACGCATAAAGCATGCGGGATGGTGCACGTCGACGTCTCAAAATCGTGTCTGGAGTTAGCGATGCGCTGCATGTTTCGAAGTCAAGAGGTAAAGGGTGCAGCGATCGCTGCGTGCTTCAAAATCGCGGGCTAGAATGGTAGCGATGCGCTGCAGGTTTGAAGACAAGGGTCGAGAATGTGTAGCGACGCGCTGCACGTTTCGAAGACAAGGGTGAAAATGGTAGCGATGCGCTGCACCTTTTGAGGAAGTCTTGCAAGACAAGCATGTCGCGAAATCGTGACATGCTGGAGCAAAGTTGTACGGTGGCCAGCGGGAGGCGCGATTTTGTGACATGTCGCGAAATCGTGACATGTCGCGTTTTCGCGGCCGACAGGGAAAGAAGCAGCGCAGCGCTGGGGACGTCGCGATTTCACGACATGTCGCGAAATCGTGACATGTCGCGAAATCGTGACATGTCGCAGAATCACGATAGGAGAGAGAAAGTCCTCAAAGGGAGCCTGAAAGTGCATTCCAGCGGGAAACAGAAGGCATCCTGGGGTAGCGACACGTGTCAAAGCGTGAGGCAGACAAACAGAGGCCGACATGCAAGCTTGCTTTAGGGTTTTTAGCTAATTTTAATCTATTTTAACCTTTAAAGCTTGGATTTAATGTTTATTAAAGTGCTAATGCATCTTTTTGTCTTTCATGCAGGATTCCATCTGGCACTTGCGGGACAACAGAGAAAGGCCATAAAGACAAAGTTAAAGTGCAGATTTGATCAAGGACCGCCATGCTAGAGGAGAAGATGCCGATAAAAGCATTCAATGGCAAATTTATGACAGAATTAATAGCATGAAGACCATTTCAACTCAGGGATGGCTTTGCGGAGATCAAATTGATGGAGAAGTGGTGACTCATTCGGCTCACCAGCAGAATTAATGGAGGCATTTATTTGCAGTTGCGGATGAATGCAAGTGGCTTTAGATTTTATCTTCTCCATTTATGGCAGCTGACTCCCCTGATTTGCAGAAGGGTTAAGTTCTATCCGGACTTTGGTCTTAAGATGGCTTTTTATTGTAAAACCCGGGTCCTAGGGTTTAGAAAGATAAGATTTGCAGTTAAGGAAGAAGATATTTCTGAAAAGATCAGGGTCTGTCCTGAGTCTATAAATACTTCTTCTCAATGTAATTGCGAAGGTGGAGACTTAGAAATAAAAGGCTTATAAGCAATTTCTTGCAAATCTTGTGAAATCCTTTGTTTTTGGACTTGGAGTTGATGTGCTTTAGCTTTTCTGTGATAGCATGGCCAGGAGCCTAATCTTTTGCAGAGTGTGATAAGTGTATCTTCTTTTGTTATCCGTTCCATTAAAGTTTGTTAGATATATGCTGTAAATCTGCCATTATCAAGTTTAAATATGTTGTTAGGCTTCAGTTGTTCTATTGTATGCTAGGGGAAATTATAGATTTGAGGTTAAGTTTGTTCTAATTGCTCTGTCTTCACTGTGTGAGCTAGGTTGTCGGTGAAAGATACCAATTTTAACCAGTTGCCCTTGGATTTATAATTTTCTGCTAGATCTGTTTCACTCTGCCTTGTGCTCTTAGTTGAAAGTGATCTTAGACTGACTGGACACTTTCTTCTTTGATTTGTTCTGTTGTGAAGCTGATAGCATAGATAAGATTGATAGTTTAGAGTTTTACAGTTTAAAGTCTGATAAACTTCTCTTTCTGCCCTACCCTACCCTCTCTTTGTTTTCGATGAATGATCCATTTTTATTTTCTTTATTTGTCTTTTATTTGAATCTGCTGACCCATGAGAGCTAGATCAAGAATTCAAGTTAAATCTGATAAACAAGTGACAACTACTGAACAAGTTCGGGAACCCCATGTAAGGTAACAGAACAGTCCATATTGAAATCTATTCCAGAAGCGGAAAAGAGTGAATAGCCATTCGACCCAACTCTGTAACTCGCACCTTGGATAACCAGCTAGATCCTAAAGTGAGTGGGATTCGTCCCGTGGGTGTCTCTGGAGCTTCCTGCCCATCCTTCGCGGGGTGTGTATGAAAGTCGGACCAACAGATTCAATTAAGCATATTAGCATATGTACCACCATTTGGAAAGCAAATGTGATAATACAACCATATGAATGGTTGTAACTATTTCCTACCACATTACGGGGACTCACAATAGATTGGTATCTAAAGTGAGAAAATATACCAACCTTTTGAGTGTGTAACACAATGAAGGATGACTTCGTTAGTGAATTTCATCCTTTAAGGTATGACATAGAAATTATTACTAAAACATATGCTACAAAATAAGGAAAGGATGAGGATGTCAAAGCATATAATCAAAGACTAAAATAATTGACTGATAAGATGCAAATACCACTAGAAAATGTACTTATCAGAAGATGGTTTATTGATGGACTATTACCAAAGTATAGAAAGAATATGAAGATAGTTCCATCATAAACATAAGTTGAAGCTTTAGAAAAAGTAAATAAACTTGAAAGAAAACAATTATAAAGATATATTGATCATGACATGAAGTTAGGACAAGAAAGATAATTACCCAGCACCTACCAAAGAAAAAGAGATATGGTAGTGTTGAGTAGTAATTTTACCCAATTGCAAAATCAAACTCACAGTTAGGATTTTTATTAGAAAACCCCTCTTGCAAAGAAATAAACATTTCTCCAAGGTTCCTTTTACTAAATGTGTGCATGTATGCTTTTCAAATGAGTGCTTGGAATACCTCAGTGCTCTGCAAAATAACTGTTAATAAGGGGCCTATGTTGGTCCTACTTTATGATGTTATGCTTTTATTGTTCATTAACTGAAAGGGCTTGATTTCCCTTATGTGCAAAAATAACATAATGAATGAGTGCATGAAATTGATCCTAATTCATTTTTTATTTCTGATTTGTTAAAGTGATCTATCCCTAAATCCCTGTTAGCAGATTCCTTTTATCTTAAATTAAACATGTTTTGTTAACAAGTGTTGTGGAAAACCACTTCATTTTATCTTTGATTTAATGTAAATTGGAGTTAGTACTTGTTAGCAAATTATTTTTATCTTCAGATTAAAATATTGTTGTTAGCAAGTGCTATGGAAAACCACTTCATTTTATCTTTGCCTTAATGTAAATTGGAGTTAGTAAATCCCTTCCTTGAATGCAAATTGATTTTATCTTGGATGATTAAGCTCTGTCCGAGCAAGAAATAAAGTGACTAAATCTAAATGTGAAATGTGAATCCTGAATGATGCTTCAATTCATTTTATCTTGCATGGTTAAATAGATTTTAGTCTTGCATTGTTAAATAAAGAAAATGATAAGACTTGTGAAGTGCAAAAATATTCTTTGGAACTTTAAATAAAATGCTTTAATCAAATAAAATGCACCCAAATAATTTAATTAGTTAACCTTAAGAACAAAATTATTTGGGTATTCTTATTACTCCAAAACCCTCATTAATGATTTTTTTGTGCAAAACAAAATAGCATTTTAGGGCTTTGAGTGCTTGATTGGAACTTGAACAAAAATAAAATAAAAGATAAAAAATATAACAAAATCTAGGGTTAGAGAAAAGAAATAAAACGAATCTGAAATAAAACAAAAACAAAAATGCAAAAAATAAATGAAGGTGAGCTACTATAAATTTTATTCCTCCTTGTCCTACAAAAAAGAGAAGATCATGAACATAAAAAAATGAAACCATATTAGACCTGCATCCACACAATCTAAATGGGGTTAAGTGCGAGAGTCTAAGGAAATAAACCATAAATTAATCACCTTATATCATGCAACCATTAACATTCATAAACATCATCTAATGAAATCAGCATATGGAGAAAAATATTCAATAAAAATTTTCATTCAAAACCTTCTGTCTTTGTTTACAAGGTGAGGAATTCCATAGCAATAGCTAAAAAATCTTCCAATCCTCTTCTCGTGCTTCTACTCCCAAAAATTCCAGCCCCTATTTCCTTTGCTTCCATGGCCTTTTAAAGCTTTCCAACCCTAAAAGACACTCTTCATTTCATTTTCTCCCCTTTTCATTTGGCTTAGTCACATAACTTCTTTGTAATTGCAACATCTTCCAAATGAAACGCTTCTTCCATATGTTGGCAATTTTGGGTACCTTGGGTACATTGCCTTTGCTCAAGTGTAGAAGTTGTCATTGATGTCAAGAAGCTCTTGAAGGAATTTGATTTAATGTCAGATTATTCAGAGCATGGACAGTGGGTTTCCAAGAAGATCATAGTAGCCCATTTGCAAAAGATCAAAGAAAAAAAAGACAAGTTAGAAAAAGTATGCAGCGAGCTGGAAAAACTGTCGCGATTTCGCGACATGTTAGAGGAGAGAGAAAGTGTTGGCAAAACTGTCATGATTTCGTGACATGTTGGTAGAGAAGGAGAGCAAGGTGGAAAGTGTCACGATTTCATGACATGTCGCATTTTCGTGACTCGAAAAGTGCAGGAAGGCAAAGAAGGGAAAGTGTCACGATTTCGTGACATATTGCAAAGAAGGTTGTACGGACCGAAAAGTGTCACGAAATGGGAGAGAGAAAAGGAAAAATGTCATGATTTCATGACATGATGCAAAAGGGAGAGTCCACAGTGTGAACTGTCACGATTTCATGACAAGTTTGAAGAGAGAAAATTACTCGAAAGGTGTCACGATTTCGTGACATGCTGAAGAGTTCGAAGTGAGAACAGTCATGATTTCGTGACATGCTGAAAAGCTCAAAGTGAGAACTGTCATGATTTCGTGACATGCAGCAAAGGGAAGAGTCTGAAATGAGAAGCATCGCGATTTCGTGACGGGCTGCAAAGAAAGCGTACGAAAGCTGAAAGCGTCACGATTTCGCGACAGGATGAAAGAAAAGCGTACGGATGCAGAAAGTGTCATGATTTCACGACAAAAAAAGCAGGTCTTCTATAGGAGAAGTGTCACGATTTCACAAAGAAGAGAAAGGAAGGCTATGAAGACAAAAGCGTCACGATTTCACGACATGTTCAGTTTCGCGGGAGTAAGGCAGAAAGAAGCTCAAGGCGACGAAAGTGTCACGATTTCATGACAGTTATTTTTCTAGTGCAAGCCGAGAGAAAGGTTGAGAAAGCGAGAAGGGTCACGATTTCATGATAGGAGTGAAGATGACGTCAGCAGAGGTAGAAGTGTCACGATTTCATGACAAAAGCAGAGAAGAAGGCCATGAAGTCAGAAGGGTCATGATTTCATGATAGAAGAGAAGATGACGTCAGCAGAAGCAGAAAGTGTCATGATATCATGACAAAAGCCATAAGATAGTGTTCGGTTGCAAAGGTGTCACGATATCGTGACATGTTGTAGTTTCACGAGAAAAGCTACAGAACCACGAGAGGCGGTTGAAGCCGACAGAGTTAAATTTGAGCCGACGCGGTTTAGGGTTTTGCAACCGATGAAGTTAAGGGTAGTGATCGACTAAGATCAAGGTTTTGATCTTGAAAGTTTTAGTATAAAAGCAGGGCTGCTTGGAGAGAAAATGATATCGATCGAAGTGTGCGTTCGAAGAGCGGCGTTCACAGACTGTGCGAAGAGAAGAAGTTCGATCGTCGAGAGCAGAGTGCATTCTATCGAATCTTCCAAGTGAGAGAGATCGCAAGGGAGCAGAGTGTGCGAAGACTATGCGGCTATAATTGCGTAGAGGTGCAAAGGTCGAAGATTGATCAAGTGCAGCTGTGATTGCACAAAAAGAGTGAAGGACTGTGTTTTTGTGCAGACCAAAAAAAGAGGACAAAGACATTTGTGCTAGAACGAAGGACTGTGTTTGGTGCAGATTCGAGGACCAACTTTGAGGTGATAGAGTTGAGGACAGAGGTCTCCAGCCAGAGCAGGGAAGACAGGTGTCTTCTGTGGATAGAGTTCCATTTGCTAAGGGCAGCTGAGGCGAGAGGTCTTCTAGAGGATCACCAGTCGGAGCAGAGTTAGGGGAAGGTATCTCATTTGAGCTGAGGCTCATAAAATTTGTAATTGGGAAGGTTTCCCAAAGAATTTGAGATAATATTTTAGAGAAAAGTTTTGTGGACGTAGCCCAACCATTCTGGGTGAACCACGTTAAAAATGAGTCTTCAATGTGTGATGTTTTCTGTCTTGTTTAATGTTGTGTTGATGCCACTGCTATCTGAAATTAAAATTATTAAATGGTTAAGACTTATACTGTTCACCCCCCCTCTCAGTATAAGTTCATGTTCTTCAATTGGTATCAGAGCGGGTCACTCCAAAAAGAGCCTAACAGCTTGGAGAAGGATCTATCAGAGGAACATACGAGTTTCAGAAAGAAATGAAGAGGTTGAGTTCGATCTCAAATGTGAATTCTTCTTGGCTTTGAGAAAGCTTGAGAAATTCGGGGAAGAGAATTCTGTTCTCAAGCATCAATGTCAGGAAGAAGAGATAGCAAGATCAGAATTGTCTCAAAGTGTTATAGACTTCAAAATTCTAGCTGAAGAAGGGAAGAAGGTTGAACAGGTTCTGACAGAGGCTCTAAAAGGAAAGGAAGCTGATTGTGAGAAACTAGAAGAAGAGATTATGTCTCTTAGAGTGAAGTTGGAACAGTTGACTCTCAGACAGAATACTCCGTGTGAAAAGCAAAAGAAGGATGGTATCACCATTCATGAAACAGAGGTCTACGAGCAAGGTCAAGCTTCATCTCGAAGAGCGGTGGATTCCAGTTGATCACAAGAAGAACAATCATCCAAGGCATCAAAACAGGTTACATAATACCTTCCATGGCTATTTTTTTTTCCTGTAAGAAATTTGGTCACATAGCTATGCATTGCAATAAGTCTCTGAATAGCCATAGTAAGGAAAATGTTAACTCGTTTGCACCTCTTATGAATAAAAATATCATGTGTTACAAGTGCAAGAATTTTGGGCATATAGCAAGGATGTGCAGTTTGGATAGATTTAGCCTTGAGTTCACTAAAAAGAGGAATGAGATCAAATCTAAGTCAATGATAGTTCAAACTGCTTTTCATGCTCAAGACAAAGTAGAAAAATGGTATCTTGATAGTGGTTGTTCAAAACATATGACTGGTGAAAAGGAAAAGTTTTTGGTCTTAAAAAAAACAAACAGAGGAACAGTCAGTTTTGGAGATAACGAGTCCGCTAAAATCTGTGGTAAAGGGACTCTTAGTTTGGATGGGAAATCCAAAACAGAAAATGTGCTCTATGTAGAAGGTCTAAGACATAATCTTCTTAGTGTGAGTCAACTTTGTGATCAAGGGCACATAGTATCTTTCTTTTCAGATAGATGTGAGATAAGTAAAGAAAAAAATGGAAAACTCATTGCTAGTGCTACAAGGACTCCAAACAATCTTTACATGCTAAGTGAGATAAAAAGGGAAAAGTGTTTTCTAACTCAAGAAGATGAGAGTTGGTTATGGCATAAAATATTGGGGCATTTGAGCTTTGATAATCTTGTCAATATTAGTAACAAGGAAGCAGTTAGAGACTTGCCCAAAATAAAAAGGCCCCATAACATCATTTGCGGTCCTTGTCAACATGGAAAACAGACCAGAACCAGTTTTAAATCAAAAGGGTATACTTCTTCAAATCCATTGGATCTTATTCATACTGATTTGTGTGGCCCTACCAGAACTCAGAGCATTCAGGGAGAAAGCTACTTCATGTTGTTTATAGATGATTATTCTAGAATGACTTGGGTTACTTTTCTCAAAGAAAAATCTGAAGCTTTTGAAAAATTTAAAGCTTTTAAAGAAATGATTGAAAATGAGACTCACAAGAGAATCAAATGCTTAAGATCAGATAGAGGAGGAGAGTTCACTTCAAATGAATTTGTGGAATACTGTGAGCAACACGGAATCAAAAGAGAATATTCAACAGCAAGAACTCCTCAACAAAATGGAGTAGTTGAAAGGAAAAATAGAACTGTTGAAAATATGGCTAGAGCAATGTTAAATGAGTCAAAACTTTCAGATGGCTTTTGGAGAGAAGCGATCAAGATAACGAGTCTACATCATCACCGGGGCTCAACTCAGAATCAATCATCATAAAACTCCCTATGAGTTGTGGAAAGGAAGACAAGCTACTATAAAATACTTCAAAGTGTTCGGGAGTAAGTGCTTCATCAAAAGGGAAGATCAGAATTTGGGTAAGTTTGATCCTAGGTGTGATGAGGGAATTTTTCTTGGATATTCCAGCGGAAGCAAGGCCTACGAGATGCTTCAACAAAAGAACTCATACGGTTGTAGAAAGCATAAATGTAACAGTAGATGAAAAGACGGGGATAAGAGAACCGGTCAAGGAACTCAGTGATGAAATCTGTCAAGAAGAATTCAGAGAGGTTTCAGATGAAGAAGAGGAAAGACAACAACTGCTTCCCAAAACTCCTTCACGGTATGTTCAGAAACATCATCCCAAAGACTTGATCATTGGTGATCCAAATAGCAGGCAAACAAGAAGAAGAGTCATTCCTTCACATGATTCTGCGAATGTTTCATTGTTATCTCAGATTGAGCCAAAAGATTTCAGTGAAGCATGTACAGATAAGTTTTGGGTAAAAGCAATGGATGAAGAGCTAAATCAAATAGAGAAAAGTGAAACCTGGGATTTGGTTCCAAGACCTAAGGACAAGAATGTCATTGGCACAAAATGGATATTCAGAAATAAACTCAATGAGGATGGAAAGATTGTCAGAAACAAAGCTAGGTTAGTCTGTAAAGGTTATGCTCAAGTAGAAGGTATTGATTTCGAAGAGACGTTTGCGCCTGTTGCTCGTCTTGAAGCTATCAGAATGTTTTTGGCCCTTTCAAGCTTCAAATCATTCAAGGTATATCAAATGGATGTAAAGTCGGCTTTTCTAAATGGGGTGTTGGTAGAAGAAGTCTACATAGAATAGCCAGAAGGAGTGTCTCTCTCAGAACAGTCAGACTATGTGTGTAAACTGAAAAAGGCTTTGTATGGGTTAAAGCAAGCACCCAGGGCTTGGTACTCAAGACTTGATGGGTATCTTCATGAGCAAGGCTTCAGGAAAGGTGTGGCAGATAGCAACTTGTATATTAAGAATGAAGATGATGATATGTTGATTATAGTTGTCTATGTTGATGATATTATTTTTGGGGGAAATAATACTCAGATGTGCAAAGTTTTTGCTAACACCATGCAGAAGGAATTCGAGATGTCTATGATTGGAGAGCTATCATTCTTTTTAGGTCTTCAGATTGCGCAATCAAAAAATGGTATATTTCTCTCTCAGGGAAAGTATATCAAAGAAATGTTGAAGAAATTTGGGATGATGGACAGCAAACCCGTGTGTACTCCAATGATTACAGGGTGCAATCGAGTAAAGATGATGAATCTCCAATGGCGAGATCAGAGGTTGTACAGATCTATGATTGGTAGTTTACTATACAGTACGACTACCAGACCAGATATCATGCAGGCCATTGGGTTAGTAGCAAGATTTCAGGCAGCTCCAAAAGAATCTCATGTTACAGCAGTTAAGAGGATATTCAGATATTTGAAGGGCACTATGGACTTTGGGCTTTGGTATCCCAAAGGTGATGATTTCACCCTCACAGCTTATACAGATGCAGATTGGGTAGGCAGTATTGATGATAGGAAAAGCACTAGTGGTGGAGCATTCTTTCTGGGAAAGAGTTTGGTCTCTTGGCTAAGTAAGAAACAACCTTCAGTTTCCTTATCTACAACAGAGGCTGAATACATAGCAGCAGTGGCTGGGTGCACACAGGTTTTATGGATGAAAACCACCTTGGAGGATTTCAAAGTCAAGCATGAACAACCCATCTCCATTCTTTGTGATAATACAAGTGCCATAAGTATTTCCAAAAATCTGGTAATGCACTCAAGGACGAAGCACATTTCCATCAAATATCATTTTCTAAGGGAGAAAGTGCAAGACAAGCGAGGTCAAGCTAGAGTATGTGTCTACTAAAGAGCAGATTGCCGATATCTTCACCAAACCTCTTCCAAGAGATACGTTTGAGTATCTAAGGGAGAAATTGGGAGTTGTTCTCCCACCCCAGAATTAATCACCTCATCAGGAGGTGGGGGAGGGACCAAGCTAAGAGGCTCTTTCTTAGTCCCGAGCCCCAAAGGTGACCCTTTGCCATTGATGACAAAGGGGGAGAGATATGAGTAAGGGGGAGAGCTTCAAGTGAAGAGAAGAGCTTCAAGTCAGGGGGAGCAAAACTTCAAAGGTAGATTCTCAGTTGTTAGCACAATTGGTTTCAATTTTGGCTCTTGAGATGTGTTTTCAGTAAAGGTTTGCCATCAATGACAAAGGGGGAGATTGTTGGCAATTTTGGGTACCTTGGGTACATTGCCTTTGCTCAAGTGTAGAAGTTGTCATTGATGTCAAGAAGCTCTTGAAGGAATTTGATTTAATGTCAGATTATTCAGAGCATGGACAGTGGGTTTCCAAGAAGATCATAGTAGCCCATTTGCAAAAGATCAAAGAAAAAAGACAAGTTAGAAAAAGTATGCAGCAGGCTGGAAAAACTGTCGCGATTTCGCGACATGTTAGAGGAGAGAGAAAGTGCTGGAAAAACTGTCACGATTTCATGACATGTTGGAAGAGAAGGAGAGCAAGGTGGAAAGTGTCACGATTTCGTGACATGTCACATTTTTGTGACTTGAAAAGAGCAAGAAGGCAAAAAGGAAAAGTGTCACGATTTCGCGACATATTGCAAGGAAGATTGTACGGACGAAAAGTGTCACGATTTCATGACATGATGCAAGAGAGGAAGAAAGCAGATCGACAAAAAAAGAGAGAAGGTGAATGTCATGATTTCATGACAAGTTCAAAGAGAGAGAAAGTTACTCGAAAGGTGTCACGATTTCGTGACATGCTTCGAAAGGAAGTGAGAACTATCACGATTTTGTGACATGCTGAAAAGCTCAAAGTGAGAACTGTCATGATTTCGTGACATGCAGCAAAGGGAAGAGTCTGAAATGAGAAGCGTCATGATTTCATGATGGGCTACAAAGAAAGCGTACGAAAGCTGAAAGCGTCACGATTTCGCGACAGGATGAAAGAAAAGCGTACGGATGGAGAAAGTGTCATGATTTCATGATAGAAACTGGAAGCAGGTCTTCTATAGGAGAAGTGTCACGATTTCGCAATAGAAGCAGAAAGGAAGGCTATGAAGACAAAAGCGTCATGATTTCGTGACATGTTCCAGTTCAGGGAGTAAGGAGAGAAGCTCAAGGCGAGCGAAAGTGTCACGATTTCATGACATGTTCATTTTGCTAGTGCAAGCCGAGAAAAGGTTGAGAAAGCGAGAAGGGTCACGATTTCATGATAGGAGTGAAGATGACGTCTAGCGAGAGGCGATAGTGTCGTGATTTCATGACAAAAGCAGAGAAGAAGGCCATGAAGTCAGAAGGGTCACGATTTCATGACGGAAGAGAAGATGACATCAGTAGAAGCAGAAAGTGTCGCGATATCGTGACAAAAGCCATAAGATAGTGTTCGGTTGCAAAGGTGTCGCGATATCGTGACATGTTGTAGTTTCGCGAGAAAAGCTACAGAACCACAGAGGCGGTTGAAGCCGACAGAGTTGAATTTGAGCCGACGCAGTTTAGGGTTTTGCAGCCGACAAAGTTAAGGGTAGCAGTCGACTAAGATCAAGGTTTTGATCTTGAAAGTTTTAGTATAAAAGTAGGGCTGCTTGGAGAGAAAAAGACATCGATCGAAGTGTGCGTTCGAAGAGCGGCGTTCGCAGACTGTGCGAAGAGAAGAAGTTCGATCGCCGAGAGCAGAGTGCATTCTGTCGAATCTTCCAAGTGAGAGAGATCGCAAGGGAGCAGAGTGCACGAAGACTATGCGGCTGTAATTGCGTAGAGGTGCAAAGGTCGAAGATTGATCAAGTGCAGCTGTGATTGCGCAAAAAGAGTGAAGGACTGTGTTTTTGTGCAGACCAGAAAAAGAGGACAAAGAAATTTGTGCCAGAACGAAGGACTGTGTTTGGTGCAGATTCGAGGACCAGCTTTGAGGTGATAGAGTTGAGGACAGAGGTCTCCAGCCAGAGCAGGGAAGACAGGTGTCTTCTATGGATAGAGTTCCATTTGCTAAGGGCAGGTGAGGCAGAGGTCTTCTAGAGGATCACCAGTCAGAGCAGAGTTAGGGGAAGGTATCTCCTTTGAGCCGAGGCTCATAAACTTTGTAATTGGGAAGGTTTCCCAAAGAATTTGAGATAATATTTTAGAGAAAAGTTTTGTGGACGTAGCCCAGCCATTCTGGGTGAACCACGTTAAAAATGAGTCTTCAATGTGTGATGTTTTCTGTCTTGTTTAATGTTGTGTTGATGCCACTGCTATCTGAAATTAAAATTATTAAATGGTTAAGACTTATACTGTTCACCCCCCCCCTCAGTATAAGTTCATGTTCTTCACCATAATGATTTTTGCCAATAATAAATTGGTAAGTATCTTCCAAATGAAATGCTTCTTCCATAACATTTTTTTGCAAGAAATGAATTAAATAATGCTTTTCTTTTATTTAGAAACCTGCCAACATCAATATAAAACATTAATTCAAACTAAATTTAATAAAATCATAAAGTCAATATAGAAATTAATACCAAACCAATATGTAAAGAAATATTAGCATGCCATGAGAAAAAGAAATGTTATTCTTTTGTTTTATTTTATTCATATATATATATATATATATATATATATATATATATATATATATATATATATATATAATTCTTATTTGCTTTTTTTTTTGTTTTTCTTCTATTTTTATTTTATTTTCTTTCTTTATTTAAATTTTACTTGTTTTTTTTTTTTTTTAATTTGATTTAATTAATTTCAAATGTTTGAATTGGTTTAATTCAAAACATTAAAACTAACCAAAATAATAAAATAACAAAAATAAGAAAGAACCTAACCAACGCACTAGACAACTTAAAAGAAACCAAAAGGAGACACTAGTCAACACACCAACCTATCAAAATTATCATGCAAAGAAACTAAAATTCAAAAAAAAATCCAAAATTTAAAGGTGGGTCCCCAAGTTTTGGGGCTAGTTGTGGAATGGCCACAACAAATGGTGACTCTGCTGGGAAATGCTCTTGAGCATTTTGGATGAAGAACCCAGTTTTGAAAACAAACAAACCAAAGATCAGAAAACAAATCATCTAGCAACCTCCAAGAAATTGGGGTAGATAACTCCAAATGAAACACATGAATCATTTGCATTTGCTGAATGTGTGTGAGAGTGATTTCATTTTGCATTCTTCAAAACTATCTGGATTCCATCACTTGCTTTGCATTAGGCTATAAAAATATTACTCATGAAAGAATGTGCCTTTGCATTGCTCCACTGCCAGCCAGGCATTTATAGCCTCGGTGGAGATGGCCTTGCTCACCCAGGTATTAGATTAAATTTGCATTTGCCTCTTTTATAGACATTGCTCCACTGCCATGCATCTATAGCCGGTGGAGATGCCCTAAGCCATTTGATTGATTTGGATTTTTTTTATATCATTGTATTGCTTTGCAAACTTCACCTACCACCTGGGTTAGAGATCATTCAAGGCTAAATATGGAGTTTATAAAAAATTTGCCTTAATTTGCAAACCAAAATGACTTCATCCTTCAAGATTCCAAAGCATACCCCTTAATATGATGTGTTCATGTGTAGCTTTAGCAAAATGATTCATTGTTCCAAAATTCACTATCTTAATCCCAAAATCTAGGAATGATCACTAAACAATTTCATACCCTTTTCCTTGATCCACATGATAGGTAATTCATCCTTCATGACAAAGAAGCACAAAAACTATCAAGAGGCCAAACATTAGCAGCTACCACAAAACACAACCACAAATCGAGGGAACGAACCCAAAACGCAAAACTTGCAAACCAAAACTTGGAAATAAACCCAAAACCTAACCTAATACAAACTTGACAAGAAAGCAAACACAAAACTCACCAAACCAAAAATTAGAAACAAATCCCAAAATAGAAAACCAAAACAAAAACATGAAAACCAAAACTTATATACAATAATATACAAGATGATGCAAAAATTTGGACTATCACTTCCCTGGATCCCAAACACAATTAGCACACTTTAAAAGACATATATCATGATATGCATGCCAAGCTTTACAGAAATCCAACCAAAGTAATATTAGGCCAAACAATACAACAATTCTCACTTTACCTCTCTCACCCCACCAATTTGATTCAAGGGTATTAGCAATTCCATGTTGAGCATTTGATTCATTAAACTTGCAAGTGAATACATGATTTTCAACTATCTTTTGCTTATTCAATGAGATGTAAATTTCAAAATTCATATTCATTTTCACAAGCATGTAGGATTTCTTTCAAATAAGAGGCTATTTCTAAAAATTTTAAAGCAAAGTCATCATCTATGTCTTTAGGCCAATCATACTCATGCAACAATTTGCAAGCATCTAGGATATCTACTAAATGAGGATCATTATAAGTTTGTATCCTAGATTCAATTATTAATTTTTGATGAACTTGATTCAACAACTCAAGCATATCTACTTATATTTCATTCAACAAAGCAATCTTATTAGTGGTGGGAGTAGAAATCCACTCTAGTTCTTTTATTAACCTCCAATGGCATTTCATCATAAATAACATTAGAATCCAACAAATAATTAGGTAAACTTTTACCTGGAGTTTGGATAGTTGGACACAAGGGATGAGATTCTACCTTTTGTACACTTTCATTTACCATGACTTGATGAGCATTTGTACCTTTCTTCTTTTTCCTTGTGATCTCCATCATCATCATCTTGTAGCCCTTCATTAATTACCTCTTCCTCATCCATAGCAAATAAATCATTAGAAGCTTTTACCCTTTCCTCTATTTCAGCAAGGTCTTCATGTGATATAGCGATTTCAACATCCTGCATATCAAATGAAATAAAAATTTCATCAATAGGAGTGTGAGAAACAAATAAGTCCTCATATCTTCCCCAACCATTATAATAATCATCTTCTAAACCCATGGGATGAAATTCTATCATGTTTTCCAATGGCATATGATTCTCTAATTGTTCAGAAATTGTAGGCTCTTCATGCAAGATAGCAACTTTAGGGTCCTGCATATGAGATGAAGAATTTTTTATCAAAATGCGCAAAAGGAACACATTCCTCATATTTTCCCCAAACATCATCATAATTATCTTTTAAGATCAAAGGATCAGATTCTATCAAGTCTTCTACATAATATTTAGATTCATCTATTGATTCACCCTCCTCAACTTCAAAGAATTCATCTTCCTCAGATTCATCCTCCTCAATTTTGAAAAATTCATCTTCCTTAGATTCATCTATTGATGGGTCAAGGGTTTCTTCAGTGGGATCAATTCTTATATTTTGCTTCCTATGATTCTCCCAATCCTCCTTTGTGAATAAAAATGAACCAATCTCTACATCTTGATGGGTTTGTTTACCACAATCCTCATTGGTGGACATTGACCTTGAGACTTGCACCTCCTCTTGGATGATATCTAAGGTGGTTGTAATATTTGGACATTCAAATTTATCCCCTTGATTGCTCACATTAGACATCATTAGATTCAAGGGTGCTAGATTAGATGGTTGGTATTGGTTGGAATCCATAACTCCTAAAAAATAGTTCATCATGGGAGAAGGTGGTTCCTCAACTAGATTCATTGGTAGCATTTTATTGTGAGCCTTAGGGTTGAGCAATGATAATCGACCCACATCCATACCTTTTGAAATCCACCATTGTTCTATTATTATTGCCTCATTGTAGGCTCTAGGCAAGGATGGCTCTTTAAGAATTCTCCTTAGAAATGTAGAAGTAAAGGGGTCTAAGGCTTCTAGGTATACTTGGATGGCTTCTTCTTCTAAAATGATGTAATGTATCTCCATATCGGTGTACAACCTATGGAACCTATCATTAAATTGGCTTGTGGACTCATTAGGTTCTTTACAAATAGAAAACAAAATTATTTAATATCCTATTTGGATCAATCAATTTTCTAAATTGTTTGATAAATGTTGCCTCTAATTGATCCCAAGAAGTGATAGAACCTACAGGTAAACCAAGATACCAATCATAAGAAAATTCATCTAATGTGGATGGAAACATCCTACAAACAACATCTTCATGTATAATTTGCAAATGAATTAAAATGTTCTTATATGCCTCAATATGATCTTCAGCCAATTCTATTCCATCATGCCTAAACTTAGGTAAATTACACATAAGATCTATAGGCATATGATGTGAAGGCCTAGGTATGTTTAAAGGACTACCTATCATCATTGGAGTAAACATTGCCATTTGAGAACCTTAAAGAATGTAACTTTAGCATCAATTTTGTTAGTCAAATAAATATATCTTGCAAAGAAGCATGAAATGACTAACAATTTTCAAATGGTTAGACAAATAAATCATCATGTTCATCCATTGTAATGCATGAATTAAACCATAGCAATAAAGAACATTCTCCAATTTGCAAAAGGGTTAGCATCAATGCATCATGAATTAAAGGACTTTCAAATTAATGAATGTGACCAACAAAACCTCATTAATCAAGACCAATGCCTTCCAATAACCCTTGCATGTAACATGAACAAGTTAGCATCTAAATAGCATAAATTAAACCAATTTGGCCCTCCTTCTAGCACCAAAATGTTGAGTGGTAATTTTTCCCAATTGCAAAACCACACTCACAATTAGGATTTTGATTAGAAAACCCTCTCTTGCAAAGAAATAAACATTTCTCCAAGGTTCCTTTTACTTAATGTGTGCATGTATGCTTATGAAAATGTGTCAAATAAGTGCTTGGAATACCTTAGTGATTTGTAAAATAACTGTTAACAAGGGGTCTGTGTTGGTCTTACTTTATTATGCTATGCTTTTATTGTTCATTAATTAAAAGGGCTTGATTTCCCTTATGTGCAAAAATAAAATGATGAATGAGTGCATGAAATTGATCCTAATTCATTTTTTATTTCTGATTTGTTAAAGTGATCTATCCTTGAATCCCTATTAGTAGATTCCTTTTATCTTAAATTAAACATGTTCTGTTAACAAGTGTTGTGGAAAACCACTTCATTTTATCTTTGATTTAATGTAAATTGGAGTTAGTACTTGCTATTAGCAAATTCTTTTTATCTTTAGATTAAAATATTGTTGTTAGCAAGTGTTGTGGAAAACCACTTCATTTTATCTTTGCCTTAATGTGAGATTGGAGTTAGTAAATCCCTCTCTTGAATGCAAATTGATTTTATCTTGGATGGTTAAGCTTTGTCCGAGCAAGAAAATAAAGTGACTGAATCTAAATGTGAAATGTGAATCCTGAATGATGCTTCAATTCATTTTATCTTGCATGGTTAAACAAATTTTAGTCTTGCATTATTAAATCAAGAAAATGATAAGACTTGTGAAGTGCAAAAATCTGCTTTGGAACTTTAAATAAAATGCTTTAATCAAAGAAAATGCACCCAAATAATTTAATTAGTTAACCTTAAGAAATATTTTTTTGGGTATTCTTATTACTCCAAAACCCTCATTAATGATTTTTTTGTGCAAAACAAAATAGCATTTTAGGGCTTTGAGTGCTTGATTGGAACTTGAACAAAAATAAAATAAAAGATAAAAAATATAACAAAAGCTAGGGTTAGAGAAAAGAAATAAAACGAATCTGAAATAAAACAAAAACAAAAATGCAAAAAAGAAATGAAGGTGAGCTACTGTAAATTTTATTCCTCCTTGTCCTACAAAAAAGAGAAGATCATGAACATAAAAAAAATGAAACCAAATTAGACCTGCATCCACACAATCTAAATCGGGTTAAGTGCGAGAGTCTAAGGAAATAAACCATACATTAATCACCTTAAATGATGCAACCATTAACATGCATAAACATCATCTAATGAAATCAACATATGGAGGAGAAAAATATTCAATAAAAACTTTCATTCAAAACCTTCTGTCTTTGTTTACAAGGTGAGGAATTCCATAGCAACAGCTAAACAAATCTTCCAATCCTCTTCCCATGCTTCTGCTCCCGAAAATTCCAGCCCCTATTTCCTTTGCTTCCATGGCCTTTTAAAGCTTTCCAAAAATAAAATAAACTCTTCATTTCATTTTCCCCCCTTTTCATTTGGCTTAGTCACGTAACTTCTTTGTAACTGCAATATCTTCCAAATGAAATGCTTCTTCCATAATGATTTTTGCCAATAATAAATTGGTAAGTATCTTCCAAATGAAATGCTTCTTCCATAACGCTTTTTTACTAGCAATGAATTAAATAATGCTTTTATTTTATTTAGAAACTTGCCAACATCAATATAAAGCATTAATTCAAACTATATTTAATAAAATTATAAAGTCAACATAGAAATTAATACCAAACCAATATGTAAAGAAATATTAGCATGCCATGAGAAAAAAAATGTTATTCTTTTGTTTTATTTTATTCATTATATATATATATATATATATATATATATATATATTATATTCTTATTTGCTTTTTTTTTTTTTCTTCTATTTTTATTTTATTTTCTTTATTTATTTAAATTTTACTTGTTTTATCTCTTTTTTTAATTTTAAATTTGATTTAATTAATTTCAAATGTTTGAATTGGTTTAATTCAAAACATTAAAACTAACCAAAACAATAAAATAACAAAAATAAGAAAGAACCTAACCAACGCACTAGACAACTTAAAAGAAACCAAAAGGAGACACTAGTCAACACACCAACCTATCAAAATTATCATGCAAAGAAACTAAAATTCAACAAAAATTCCAAAAATTAAAGGTGGGTCCCCAAGTTTTGGGGCTAGTTTTGGAATGGCCACAATAGGTAGGTGGCTCAAAAGGTAATTGAAGAAGAAGCACAAAAAGCTAAGCAAGTAAGATTAGTCGAACAAAAAGAATTGAAGATGTCATGCCACTTAGAGGAAAAAGCATCAATGCAAAGACTAGCATCACAAGTCTAAAATACCACCATAGATGTTAAGGTGGCAAGTTTGCTAGGAGCCATACCAACATTTTACAAGGTAATGGGAGAAGAATTACAACCCCAAAAGGTAATGGAAGTACAGAGCTATTCATTAAATAAAGTTGAGAAGAAGGATTACTTTATGGATCCAACAATATAAATTTTTGATGGAAAGAAATCACCATTGGTTCATATGGAGATAATAGAGAATAAAGTAATATAATTAATTATGGATGAAGGATCCAATGTTAATGTCTTTCCATAAACAACTTGGAAGGAAACTAGGGCTCCATTTTTATGGGCACCTAGTTTTAGGTTGTATGGTGCTGATCAGTATGGTATTGAGACCAAAGGAGTATTGATGGCTTAGAAGGTAATAATAGCTTAACAATAATTCATCTTGGATTTTATTGTGATTACAATGCAAAATCAGCATATGATGCATTTCCAGGAAGGGGATGGATAAGACTAGCCAAAGTAAATCGCAACTAGAAGAATAACATTCAAGAAAGGACAATACAAATACATGAATAATCTAAAAAATAAAATGATTAGTGAATACATAGCTATAACAGATGAATCAGGGAGTTCTTTGGAAGAGGAAGAATAATATGAACCAAATGAAAAAGGAATCTTGTACCTAGAGGAATGTAGCAAATATGAAACTTGATCTGATAGTAGACTTCTCCATTGTAAAATGGAGAAGTATGAAATGTTTCACTCACCTACCTATGAATTAACACATAGGATACTACAAAATTCAAGATAGAAAATAATTCAGAAATAAAATAGGGGGAGACAAAAAGGAGAAATGGATATTTCCAAAAATATTTGCAAAGTATACAGTTGGTGATGCAAAGATAGATGTAAAACTAGTACATCTCAAGAATTTGGAAAAGTATAATAAAAAAATAGTAAGTATGAAGGACCTAAAATGGTGGAAGTGAATTTGGGAACCAATGGTGAACCAAGAATGATCCATTGTGGAGATGACTTGGATCCTATGCTAAAAGTAAAAAAATTTAATATATTCTTAGAATTTAAAGAGTTATTTGCATGGAGATACAAGGATTTGAAAGAGATAATTATAGAATTATGTGTTCATAAGATTCAATTAATTCTAGGAGCTCAACCAATCATAAGGAGACCTTACATAATGAACCCAAAGTATACAAATTTGGTGAAATATAGAAATAGAAAAGATGCTAGATGTTGGCATTATTTTTAAAGTTACCACAAGTGAGTGGGTCTCACATATTGTGGTCACATCGAAGAAAGAAGTAGATAAATATTGCATATGCATAGGCTTTCAAATTTTTGAACATAGTGACAATTAAGGACCCCTTTTCCACTCCATTCATTGATTCCATCTTGGAGGAAGTAGCTGGACACAAAATCTACTCATTTTGGATGGGTTTTCTGGCTACAATAAAATAAGTAAAGTTGAAGAGGATAAGTTGAATACCACGTTTGTCATGAAAAATGGTATTTAAGACCACAATAGAATGTCATTTGGGCTATGCAATACCTCGAACACATTCCAACAAATTATTTTGTACATATTCCATCAAATAGCAACAATAAAATTCAAGGCATTCCTAGATGAATTGTCCATATATGGAAAATTTATGGAGCATGTACCAGTTTTAGATGAATGTATGAGTCAATGTAGAAATGCACAAATATCCTAGAATCTAGGAAAATATTTTTTAATGGTTTCATACGACAAGTTATATAGACACATAGTATGTAGAGAAGGATGTAAGCCAAATCTTGATAAGATTTGCATCATTATAAATATGAAAGAATCACATGATGTGAGCTCATTAAAAACCTTCATGTGTCAATGGGGTATTATCAAAGGTTTATCAAGAACTAAGCCCTTGTGTCATATCCATTAGATTATCTAATGAAAAATAATATCCCATTTTTTTGGATAAAGGAATGTCAAAGAGCTTTTAAAGAGTTGAAATAAAAGCTTGTATGTAGCCTCATTTTGGTGTTTCTAAATTGGAATAAGGAATTCCATGTTCACATTGATGCATCTAATTTTTTAATAAGATGTGTGTTAGCCCAGGAAGGACAATATAGGCTAGATCAACCTATACATTTTTCAAGTCATCTATTGTCAAGGGTAGAAAGGAACTATAGTACAACAGAGCGCAAGGCTTTGGTAATGGTATATGTAGTTTAGAAATTTAGGTATTACCTACTAGTAAACCTATTTGCATTTTATGTCGATCATTAGGAATTTTTTATACCTAATTAATAAACCAATGATACAAGGACAAGATAGTAAGTGGCTCATCATATTATATGAAATCATGTTTTGGGTGGTGGTCAAACCTAATAAGAAACACGTAATAGAAGATCAATTGTCAAGAATTCACTTATGAGAACCTACAAGAACAAGAGTATCAAAATAATTTATTGATGCTCAATTATTCATAATCAGTGTGCTGCCATCTTAGTACAAGTTAATTGGTAAATATTTATCCATGGGAGAGTTACCCCAAGAATTGGTAGTAGCAGAAAAGAGAAAGGTTATAATTAAGTCAACACCTTTCTAGTTGATAGTTGGACTATTGTATAAAATAGGTTTAGATGATATTATGAGAAGATGCATAATGGAAGAAGAGGTAAAAGTAGGACTAAAATAAGCTCATGAAGGCCTAACAGGAGGACATATGGGGTCAAATGATATTGTAAGGAAAGACCTTTTGGATGGATTATGGTGGCCTATGCTATACCATGATGTAAAATAATATGTGCATGCATGTAATACTTAGAAAAGAGTAGGGAAACCAATAAGTCAAGATTTAATACCCCTATAAATATATAAACCTCAAGAATTATTTTAAATATGGGATTTGGACTTTTTTAGACCACTTGAAACAACCCATAGGTAAAAATATCGATATATTACGATAGCAATAGAATACCTAACCAAATAGGTAGAAGCAAGGGCTATCAGATAATACAATAAAAACCATAGCCCATATCTTATATGAGCAAGTGATTACAATATTTGAAATTTTATTTCAAATACAAGTGATAGGGATGGCCACTTTATGAATGAGTTTATCAAGAAGCTGACAATTTATTTTTAGATTTTACACTCATTGTCAAGCTTGTACTACCATAGAAAAAATGGCCAAGCAGAGGTAAATAACAAAATATTGGTCTCTACATTGTACAAAATCTATGGAATAGAAGGGGCACATTGGGAAAAAAGGATTCCATTAGTTATATGGGTATATAGAACAACATTTAAACCCACAACAAACCATATGCTATTTTAGCTAATGTATGATCAGGAGGTAGTGGTGCCAATAGAGTTTTTGGTGCCTAGTTTGTAAGTAGTCATGGAACATTGTTTAGGTGACCAAGAAAATCTAGAGGAAATATTAGCAGCACTAATTAAGTTGGATGAAAAATGGGTCATGGAAAAGTGGCCTATTGAAGTAGCCTAGAAGCAAAAAAAGTTGTGGCATGAAAAACACCTTTGAAAATTGGAATTGAAAAGGTGACTTAGTCTTGAAGTATAACGGTAAACAAGAAATCAAGCCATGGAAATCGAAATCATTATGGCTTGGTCCTTTTAAAGTAGTGGAATTGATGGACATTTATGCATTGAAATTACAAAATTTGGACAAGAAAATGGTGCCTAAGACTATAAATGGATCAAAATTAAAATTATATAGAGTGTAATGCTTGTTCATTGCTTTAGAAGAGATAGAGCAAAGAAGACGATAAGTGGAAGAGTCTCATGAACAAAAAATACAGCTCAAAATAATCAAAATACTCAACAAGAGGAGGATGATATTAGGACAAGACACTTATTTACAAAAGGGGAGAGAACATAGCCAATTATAGAGCAATAGCAATTAGAACCTTAGCCTAGTGAAATAAGAAGGATGTAGGTACACATAAGGTTCACAGATAAAACAAAAATAATTGAAGAGGAAAAAGAATAGTGAATTTCTTCAAATGAAGTAAGAAATAAAATATAGAACCATTAGCAATAAACTTGTTGGTACAATAAGTATCACAACTACTGAAAGGAGTGGTACATCCTCAATTGGAGTAGCAAGAATTACCTCAGCAATCATATGGGCAGAGGATACACCTAAAAGTATAGCATTTGGATAGGATGGATACATTCAACATGGAGATACCAAATCTATATGAAGGGGATGTTGCAAATGAGGAGTTAAAAAGACTTACCCTATTAGTCCAAATAGGCATGATACACCAACGAATACATGACCAAGTTCAACAATTGTAGGAATATTATGAGATATTGCAAGCACATAATGTGAGACTTAAAGGATAGATTATTCAATATTAGATGATATGATACAAAGACTTGGCAAACAATAGATCACAAGGCAAAGGGAGCTCAAACTATAGAATGTAAAATATGAATATGTACCATATGTACAAGAAAGAGTGCAAAGATAACAAGAATGTTTAGAATAAAGTACTAGAAAATATAAAAGATCACAAGTGGAATGAAGGGATCTAACATAAGATCCACCAATTACAAATGAAGTAGTAGATATAGTTTGGCAAGAGATCAAAGAGGATATAATATCACCTAACCTACAAATAAATTAGGAAGTAGATTATAATGATTCTTGTGATGAGAGTGTTCCCTTAATAGTCAGGAATAATAATACTACTAGCAATAGTGATGAAATATTGTATAGAACACAAGAACTACAAGTTTATCCCAAAGTAGAAACTTATGTTGCAGCATATCAACAACAAAGAAGACAACGAAGGTAGGTAAGGAGACTCTAAAGGATAATGGATATGTCACCTGGATGGTCCTTGCAATGAGATGATAGTTGTAATGACTCAAGTACTATCTTTTATTTTTTGTATTAGTATAGGGAAGCCTTGGCAACTTTTGCATCAAGACATTTTGAGAGAATATGGATAAATCAATTAAAGCATGTGAATCATAGACTAAGAATCCTAAGATAATTGTCACCAGGAGCTCATTATAATGAAGGGTTTATTTCCAATATATATATTTTTGAAATAACTCCCAAAACTTGGGAAATGAGGGAGTCAAGTAGATAACAGGAACACCAACAAGGAATTACAAGTACCATAGGATAGGCTAGTAGCTAGGTCACTGAGGAGGTCTAAGACAATTGAATCAAGGTAGGAGTCAATCATATCCTTTGACCAATGTATTAGGTGGAAGGAATTGACCTTCTACTTTGAGATGGTGTGGTCGACATAATGAGTTATGACAAGCATCTCCCAATTTGACAAGGAGTGCACAAAGATTATGTATGTTCTAGGGTGGACCTTTCCAAAACCATAGGAATTCACATTCTAATAAAGGAAATTCATGGTAATCACCAGTGCATTGATAAGGACTAATATGAATAGGATTGGGGAGAGCATTACTCTATATAGATGAAACACTATCCAACACTTGATAAGGTGCCACAATAGGAGTACAAGATTATAGAAGACATATGCAAATAAGAGAACCTATTAGGATGGAAAGAGTGCAGTTTTAGAAGAAGAGTAGTCAAAGCAAGTGAAGGACTCATTTTCCATGTTTGGAGGTAGACTTAGTTTGAGTAAATAGGAGTGGAAGTTATCCAAATGAAGATCGTATCACAGGGACTCCTTTGAGTCAAGATTCTAAAGAAAGACAAACATACAACTCATCAAATAATAAGTCAAGAAATGATTAATGAGTGTACGAACATAGACTGTATGACTTTTGAATAAGAATATCATACAATTATAGCAACACCAAATCATATAGATAGAAATAATACAATGGAAAAATCATACAAGTATAAGTGATTATACAATTCAGGGAGAAGCTCAAAATTATACAAGTCCAAATCATACAATTGGAAACTATACAAATGCAAATTGTATGATTAACTAGTAAATGAAATTGTACAAATGATAAATTAGATCAAAATCATATGAACCTCATAATTGATATTTTATTGGAAGAGTAGGTTGACGTATTATCAGGTGAAATCATACAAGTATAGGTGAATGTCACTATATTATTTTCACATCGATAAGTAAAAAAAAAAAAGATAAAATGACAAAAAGGAAAATTTGGGAAAAAAGTGCATGCAAATGCTAAGGAGGTAGTCATCCATACAATTTGTTGTTAAGAAACCAAATTATAAAAGGGAATAGATATAGGTTTAAATAAAAATTAAATGATTGAAGCACAGTGGAAATAGAATGCATGCAATACTAGTAAGTGGAAAAGAGATAGAGTTGAGGAGAATACCCCAACCACTACAAGGGTACAAGAAAAATTACTAGAAGAAAGACAAGAGTTCTAGAGAAGCAAGTGTCTATGTAGCATAAGAAGAAATGGAAAAATAATAAATAGAAAAAAAGAGCATACACTAAGCAGTGAGTGTGCCAAAGAATTTTTACAAGCACCCATCAACAAAATTGTGCAAAGGTACCTTTGCACCAAAATCCTCTCAGATTTTTTAGAAAGGAAAAAATGCTAGGGTACAAATGAATTGTGCCAGAATGGAAAGCTAGTGGATTGGGGAAACGTTTTGTACAAATAAGTGGAAGGCAAAAAATAAAAACCCTACCAATGCATACATGCATGTGGGAAAGACTATTGTAAGAGGAAAGGTTGAAGCGGTTATAGGCGAATTGGTGAAGCTACAAAATTGTACAAAGTCATCCGAAAAAAATTATACAATTTGGGAAAACAAAATGGAATCATAAGTTTAGGGAAATAGTTGCATGTCCATACAAGAAAAAGAAAAAATCATATGGTTGTCAGTAGAAGAGACCAGCTGAAGTAAAATTGTATGATTGTTGGAAGAATCATACAGTCAAAGGATCATACAATTAGGAGTGTAAAGCATACAGTTGTTTCTAAATTATATTGTTGGAAGGGTAAGTAATATAATTACTAGTAATAATCCCAACCATTCTTCTGACATATTTTCTCGATTGTGGGCTCAAAATCTCTAGCCTAAGGTGAGGTTCTTTAATTGGATTTTATTGCATCATAGGGTTCTTACTGGTGAGCAACTTATGAAGCGTGGTTTTCATGGCCCTTTTAGATGTGAAATGTGTGAAGAGAATGTAGAAAATATCAACCATATTTTTATTGAGTGTACTTTAGCCTATGAGCTATGGAGGAGAATGGCCACTTTACTTGGCTTACAGTGGTCCAATTTTTTTACTTTTGAATAGCTTTGGAGGGATTGGCCTAATCAAGAGGGTGTTGATCATTTTATTAGGCAGTTAGTTTGGATGGGTTCTACCATTCTCCTTTGGAATGTTTGGAATGAAAGGAACAACCAAATTTTTAATCAAGATAGGAAGGATATTCACTATATTTGGCAAAATACCATAGCCAACTTATTTGAATCAGTCCATCAACTCCTTAATCACCCCCAAAACTCCCACCAAAGATGGGATCAAGTGATGCAAATATTGAAGATTAAACCTTCTAAGGGCAACCAACTAAAAGAGAATGTGAGTATTAGTAAGATGGATAGGACTAGAAATTGGCAACCTCCTCCTAAGGATTTTGGAAAAGTCAATACTGATGGAGCCTCTAGAGGGAACCCTAGAAAATCCAGTGTGGGAGGAATTGGTAGACTTTCAGATGGCTCCCTGGTTTTTACTTTTATTGAGAATTTGGGTATTCTTTCCAATAACCTTGTTGAGGGGTATGGTATCCTCATAGGTCTTCAGGAGGCTACTAAGGTTGGATGGGAAAAGGTGTTAGTTGAATCTGAATCTCAACTTATGATTAATCTCTTGAAGACTCCTAAGAATCATAAGGTAGATTGGAGAATAAAAAAAATTATTGAGAAGATTTAGTTAATCCAGATGGGATTTTTGAAATTTGATTACAATCATGTGGTTAGAGATCAAAACAAGAGTGTTGATGCTTTAGATAATTGGGCTTTGGACAAATGTGATCTTACTTGTTATGGCCACCCTCCTATATGGTGGGCTTCTCAAATTAGGGAAGCTCTTCTTTCTATCATTTCTTTGGATGGCTCTAGTTCTGAAGGTACCTAGTTTCTTCTTGTTTTTTTTTTTTTTTCTACTTCTCTTTGGTTAATTCAGTTTTTTTTTAGTTCCCTAGCTCATTCTATTCTTTATTTTGTTTCCTCTGTTGATTCTTATCTTAATAGTCTTTTGGTCTAGATAGGTCATTGTTTTGTTCATTTTTTTTCTTTTTTCTTTTTTGTTTTATTTGTTTAGTTTTTTAAGGTGGGTGGGTTCTTTTGTTTTGTTTTGTTTTTGTGTTCTTTGTGTTGTTTTTTGTTGTTCTTGTGTTTTTTTGTTGTTTTTTTTTTTTATGTTTTTTGTTATTGTTCTTGTGTTTTTTTCATTCTTGTTCTTGGGTTTCTCTTTGTTTGTGTTATTTCGTGTTTTTATGTGTGAGTGTTTTCTATGTATTTTGTTTTTGTTTATTGTTTGTTGTTGTTTGTTTTTTATTTTTTATTATTATTATTATTTTTTAATTTTTTAGGTTTTGGTTGTGTTTATTTTTCATGTTTTTTTGGGTTATGTCTTTGTAGTGTTTTGTTTTTTTTGTCTTGTTTGTGTTTTGTTATGTGGTTCTTGTGTTTTTCTATGTGGTTTGTGTTGTGGTTTCTTTTATATTATTGTGCATGTTTGGTTGTGCTTTTGTTTTTGACACACTCAAGGAGCATGTTTTTTATTTTATTTTATTATTTTTGTTGTTATTTACTTATTTTTAAATTGGTTTTGTGTGTTTGTTTGCTCCTTGAGTATGTCAAATGTGGTAGTCCAGGTCCGAGTCTTGGGTATTTTTGGTGGAATGGATACCCCTGCCTCCTTGGGTCTTACCCAAAAGTGGCATCCCTTTTGGGATGTTTTCCACAAATATATATATATATATATATATATATATATATATATATATATATATATATATATATATATATATATATATATATATATATATATATATATATATAATTACTAGTAAAACTATACAGTTTTAGGGCAAATCATATGATTACCAACAAGATCGTACAACAAAAGGAAAAATTGTACAGTTGTCAAAATCATACAATTGCAAGGCAAACCATACGATTACCAAAAAATTCATACAGTAGGGAATAAAATTTTATGGTGGTAGTAGGTAAACATGAGAACTTTCAAAGAATTAGTGAAGGGTAAAATTTTCAAGATTATATAAGGAAGATTATTGTAAGTAGAGTTGAGCATTCCCCAGTTCCATTACATCAAAGGGACCTGTTGCCTGACTTCCTTCACTGCAAGAAATAACCTATTACACAAGGGCAAGGACAAGGATTTTAGTCAAGGCAAGGATGTGGCTATCACCCCTAGAGAGGAAGATATTATCATCCATGGCAAGGACATGGTAATTGGCATGGTACTAGGAAGGAAGAACAAAATGAGCCTTCAAGGGAACCTCAAATGGAGCTTTCTAGGGTACACCATAGGGAAATTCATGGTAACGTTCATTGAGAAACCACACCAAAATACCACAGTGATCCATAGAGTGGAGGATAATATGGACTAGTGGCATTAAAGGATATCACCTTCACCTAGTTGATAGGAGAAATTTTCCAAAAATGGTGAAGCAAGAATCCAGAGAATCATAAATTGAAGATAGCATTGGAAAAAATTGATATAAGAATTCTAGCCTAAGTACCTCCCTTTAATAGGAATTTATTCAATGAGTAAGTATTGAATATGGTGCAATCATATGACGCCAATAAGAGGGAATTGGCATCTCAAGGTAAAATTCTTAGCTGATATTTTTTTATAGATATTTAGACTATCACAAGAGGGACAACCTATTAATAAAGTGAAGAACACAAGCTTATACTGAGAGGGGGGTGAACAGTATAAGATCAACTTTCACTTTTCTTTCCCAAATAATATTATCCAATATTATCAATTACAATATCAATAGCAGTAATAAAAGCAATGCACAAATCATCACACACATGAGAGACACATATTTAACATGGTTCACCCAATGTGGGTTATGTCCACAGAGAAAATATTTCTTCTAAATTTTCTCAACAAATCTATTGGGAATCAATTTTCTATTACAATGTTTATGGACCTCTATACAAAGGAGACACCAATACCATATGCTCTCATTTGTGGATCTCTCTCCATAGGAGAACTCCATTCCCTTGATATGGTTCATGGAACTTGATCCAGGAGAACTCTATTTCCTCAACTGGTTTGTGGATCTCTATCCATAAAAGAACTCCATATCCCCATCTGGTTCATGGATCTCTTTCCATATGGGAACTCTATCCCCTCTATTATCTAGTTCATGGATCTCTCTCCACAGGATAACTCTATCCCCTCTACTCTGGTTTGTGGATCTCTCTCCACAAGAGAATTATATCCCCTCTACTTTGGTTTGTGGATCTCTCTCCATAAGATAACTCTATCCCCTCTACTTTGGCTGGTGAGCTTCTATAAGACTTCTATCCCCACTACTCTAGCTTGTGGATATCTCTCCATAGGAGACCTCTTGTCCCCATTGCACTAGCTGATGGAATTCTATCCACTAGTCTTCTCTCAACTTTGTCTCAAATATGCACCAAACCCTATCACAATTCTAGCACAAATCTAGTCTAACTCTACTCACAAATCTGCCCAAAGACTTAACACAAAGCTTGATCAAATCAGAAACCAAAGTTACTCTCAATTCTATCTTAAACATATCCCAAGACTTAACACAAATTTCGATCAAATAAGCAACCAAACTTGCTCTCAATTCTACCTTAAATATTCCCAAAGCCTTAACACAAAGCTTGATCAAATCAGCAACCAAACCTGCTCTCAATCCAATATTAAATCTATCTCAATGCTATTTCAAGTCTTCACAAGACTTTCTCAAATATACCTTCAAGCCTTCTTAGAAGTATTTCTCAAATTTTCCTTCAAGACTTGTCAAAAGACTTGCTCAAATATACCTTCAAGCCTTCTCAAAAGACTTCCTCAAATCTATCTTCAAGCCTTCTCAAAAGACTTGCTCAAATTTACCTTCAATGCTGCTCACAAAATTCTACTCAAATATTTCCAAACCTTGCATAAAGACAAGGCTTATATATTTTTTAGAAATGCTTTCTTCAAACAAATATATTCTACTCAAAATTCGTTTAACCTCTGGAACATATAGAGAATGAAGTGCACTATCAAAATCTCAATATGTTATTCACATTCACAAATCTTGCATTCCACTAATCCAATCTCTATCTCTTGCAAAATTCCTTTCAAATCAAATCAAAATAATGTATAACTTGCTTTACAAAACTAATATATATTTCTTGCAAATTTGCTCTTAATCATCAACCTCAATAATGCACAAATTTCCCTCACAATATTGATCTCAAAAACTTTCTCAATTGCTTTCAATATCTCTCAACCAATGCTCAAAAGGTTTCACAATGATTCACAAACTTGTCTTCAAACTTAACACAAGTAGTTCAAAATCCCTAGCACAAATGTCTTAATCTCTTTCAATAATAGAATCACAAGAAGATATTCAAACTCTAATGCAATTGTTTCAACTTTCTCTAAAAAATTGATGCACATGTAGGTCTCAAACCCTAACTCAAATATTTTCAACAATGCTTACCAAAAAACCCTTTTATCTCCACCTTATGTTTTAGAAACAAAACACCTTAAATAAGGAATGATGTGCCCATACCTATTAATTTTCTCTTATGGAGATATGTCTTCAACAAACTATCACAAGATTTATTTCTTATGTCAATTTAAAGGGTTATTTATCATAACACTTTTCAAACCAACCATAGCATATTTTCTCAAAATTTGCTCATAAAATATTTAATATTTTGACCATCACCAAGCCCTTTATAATTTATATTTTTTCAAAAATTACACACACAAATTTAAACCATAACAATTACTTATCACTCCTACTTATAACATCCACTTATAATGCAATATCACAATTTAATACCCTATGCCATACATCAATTTATTTTCAAACACCTTATTGCTCCTTTCCTTTTTAAAAATATATTTCAACTTTATAAAACATAACCTGATCTTAACATATCATCATGTCCTCAAAATATTTAAAATTTAAACCATTGCCCTTATGTCTCCCTAAACTATATAATAAGCACTTTTAATTACCAAAACAAAATCCTTATGCCTCCCTCATTAAGCGCTAATCAAACCTCAAAATTAAAATTAAAATTTTTCCCTTACTCGTTGAAACGACCAAAAGATTGCATTTGATCTAATAACACATTAAAGACACATGCTATTCAGAAAAATGTATTTTATTCATGATAAGATTTGCATAGGTTACAAATAGGGAGAATTCCCCTTTTTCCTTTCTTTTCACAAATGTTACAATAGGCCTGATGCCTTCTTTTCACGTTCCTCAGTGTATATGGGCTTGCGTACCACCATGGGGTTGTAGTTGTTTGTTGTTTCCCTCCTTGGTTCTATGATAAACCTGCAAAAAGGGGTTAGTGAGTTGGGGGGCTTGCCTCAGTCAGGCCCCATAGTAAGAAAGACAAATCGACTCATAAAACATAATAAAAACTAAAATAAATGATGCAAAACCTCATAAAAACACCAAATGAAGCTTACCTCCAAGATTTGGGTTGATTTGGGACCTGTAAACCCAATTCGTCACCCGAGGGGTGAACTGGTGCCGGATTCACGGGGCGGGGGTGAATCCGACTATAACTGTTGTTCTTCAAAAATCCTTCGGTGGAGAGGTTCCTTTGTTGTTGTATTGTTGATGTGCAGGTTCAGATATGCTTTGTTATGCTTCTGTATGTATTTTGGTAGAGTTTTTGTACTTTGGACATAAGTGGAGAGAGAGATAAATGAGGGTTTGGGCCCACTATTTATAAGAAAACCCAAGGTGTAGGGGGTAGTTAGGAGAACTAAGCCCTAGGGTGAGATCCCATGAAGGTTAAGTTAGGGTTTGTGAGGTGGCATCCTCACATTCCCTTGAGGAAATATCTCATCCTCACACATGTGTGAGGAGAGATTAGGGTTAACTAGGATTAGTCAACTCTAGGTTAGGTTTGGGGTTAGGTTAGGGTTTCCTAAGAAATATCCTAACTAACCTAGTGCACACACATGTGGGAGGGAGTAATTAGGGGTAATTAGGGATTAAGGACCTAATTAACCTTTTTAGCCCTAAAAGTGAACTTAAGTGAAGTCACTTTAAAATTAGATTTAACAATTGACTCAATTAATACTTTTGCCAATTAATAGCCCCGTGGGGGCCTCAATTAAGCATAAAGGAGTCTTGTATCATCTTAGGAGGCTGGTGGATGGTTTTTTGATGCATGGAAGGTGTTCATGATGTGATTTAGGTAGTTTATTAGGGTTTTGGACCTAAAAACTAGTGAAGTGGTGTGTGGAAGTCTACGCAATGCTACGATAATCTATGGTGATCTACGCTAGTCTACGCATGTCTACAGTATTCTACGCATATCTACAATAGTCTACGCATGTCTAGGAGGATCTACAATAGTCTACATTGGTCTAAGATAGCCTAGGGGTATCTAGGATTACCTATGTAAACCTACAAGTGTCCAAAAGGATCTACAAGTACGTAGGTATAGCAATGTGCGACTTTTAGGTGTCTACATTTTACCCCTTTTTGTACTATACTATGTGGAATACATTTTAATACAAAAATGTGAAGGGTTTGTGTAGAGGAAAAGGGATAGAAGGGGAATGGAATCCAACCAAAGGTATGTAGCCACTCGAAGCGTGACCATACAACATTGATCGATAGCCAAGAAGGAGGAAGAAGAAGAAGAGAAGAGGAAAGAGATAAAATGAAATGCAAACAATATCGGTAAATGGAAATGGATGATTGTGGATGCAATGCGGTGGTTTTGTTGAGCTTGTATGATATTTTTGATGTCATACTAGTTGCTTGGGGGAGGCAAATTTTGACTGCTTTGCTTTTGTGACCAGTTCAACATGGTCCAAAAGTACGAATAGAACAAATGCCTATTCAAATATTTGTTGTCGATTGATTGATGAGCACATGGCGACAAGTGTCAAACCATTTGAGCTAAAGGGACATTTGGATTATTCAAACGTGTCATTCATTATGCATCATGAATGCCAGAAATCCTTTTCCAAATATTGTGCTAGGATTACGTCAAACGTATCATTCATTCTGTATTCGACATACATGAATGCTAGATTGAATTCTCCATCAAAATGCATAGCTCTCATGATATAACAAATATCTGGTTGGGATTGAGATTATTTCATAAGATAATCTTCAACAAAAAATTTTGTAGACAGATGTGATATCCATGCTTTTGGATGTTCGGTTGGTTGGTTGCATGCAAAGCTTGACTTTGGATATGAATACCCCCTCAAATGAGGAATCAAAAATGAGGTGAATGGAATGTGGTGATTTGGTGATGCAATGATTGATAGAATACCAATGCATGATGAAAATGATAAAAAAGTATATTAGAGGATAGTTTGGGAGGTTTCCTAGGGTTTTGGAAGAAAGTTGCATGATTTCCTAGGGTTTTGGAAGCAATTTGATTGATTTTGGGGGTCATAGGCTCAATTCGTGGGGCGAGGGGTGAATTGGATCCTGATTCATGGGGCGAGGGGTGAATTGGGCCTAAATCATGGGGCGAGGGGTGAATTAGGGTTTTAGGTATTTTTAAGCCAATTTTTGAGTTGGGAGGGCTCATTTTGATGATGATGACCTTTGGAGAGTGCATGGAAGGAGCATTCGGTGATGCGTGGACATCACGATTAGAGATTTTGGGTGAGAGGATGATGAGAGGATGATATGGAGCTGGTAGCAGGCATGGGGATCCATCGGTAAGTGCTCTCTACTTGCTTTGTTTTTCATTTTTTTATTTTCTAGAGAAAAGTGAAATAGGGGGGAGGTTTTCATCTTATTTTAAAAAAAATTGCAAATTTTAATTAAAATTGGAACACAAAGTGTAAAACTAGCCAAATGGGTACCCAAAAATGTAGTTTATTTTTAGGTTTGACTTGTTTTTGCATCAGTTTGATCGGGTGAGGGGTAGAGTAGTTATACAGTTTGACCATCCATTTTTGGAGCAATGGTGTACTATTTTTGCAATGTGGTTGAATTTTATTCGTAAAAGTAGGAAATGGGTATCCACTTTTGTGACTGTTATTTTTTTATGCCTTCATTTGGCATGTTTTCTGAATGTGTGGTTTTTGGGTGTAACTTGGAAAACTTTGATTGTTAAATTTTCCACCGTAGAGATAGTATTTTTAGAAACCGATGATACTTTCACCGTAAAAGGGTGAAATGGGTATCCAAAAATGTTACTTGTTTTGGTAGATGATTTCATTTGGCATGTGTTTGGTTTACGTGCCAAGATGTGGATAGTGTTAAATTTGAAATTTGTTGTGGGGAGCCCGATTTGCACTATTTTCAACATCTATTTGAACTTTCACCATGAAGTGGGCAAATGGGTGTTCAAAAATGTGACTGTGTTTTTGATATTGTGTGTTTTGGTGTATGTTCCATTTGGATGTATGTGTGGGAAGATTGACCTTGAACTCCGTGTTGATTTGTATACTATTTTTGAATTTTGTCGACATTTTCATCATAAAGTGGGCAAATGGGTGTTCAAAAATGTACTTTGTTTTTGTATGTCTGATGGATTGACTTAGTTTTGAATTTTGTGCCATAGTGGGTATGTGGGTAATTTTATATTTGACTATTGGAAGCCAAATATGTACTATTTTTCGCATATGTTCGAACTTTTACCATGAAATGGCAAAATGGGTATCCAAATATGTGACTGTTTTTTGATATGTTTTGATATGTGAATTGTGCACTATTTTATGTCTCGAAGTGCATGTCAAATTAAATAGTTTAATTTATATATTGTATTCATGTGATGATTGAGTTTTATTTGGATTGCATCATTGTGTTGATGGCTAATGTATATTCTATTGTGCTTATTTATGGATGAACAGGTGAAGATGCTCGAGCCTCGTCATCATGTATGGAAGATGAAGAGTGATTTTGACAAGTTGATGGATAATATCGATGATCTTAAGTGGTTGGATGCCATATGGTTCAGAGGCGTGTGGGAGTGTAAGAGTATACATGCCAATAGGGCATACGTATCCACCTTATGTGAGCGGTGGGATGCGGATCGGAATACTTTTCATTTTCCTACTGGGGAAATGATGATTACACTGGAGGACATCTATAGGATTTATAAGTTACCTATCGAGGGTGTTCCAGTTAGAGTAGCACCAGATGATAGTAAGGATGTTGTGCTGGAATGCTTCTTTGGTGAGGGGTGGAGGGATATAGATGTGGGGAAGATGGATTATGAGTGGCTATGGCTGAAGGAAAATATCTCTAAGTGCCAATGCACTATGATGATGATGATCTCCACCTATGCTTTACCTGACACTTTCGGGGTACTGTTTACCTGGAACATGTTGGATGTGGTGAGCGACATGGTAGAGTGGAGCATTGTGTTTGCATGGGCACCTGCACTATTGGCCCAGGTATACAGAGAGTTACATGATGTTGTGCGTGCTGGACGGAAGGGTTTGAGTTGGACTCCCCTGCTATAGGTATGGGCATGGGAGCACATATCCATTGAGAGGCCATCATTATTGCCTCACCCTACCCATGTTGAGGGTAAGGAGTATTTACCCTATGCTTTGAGATGGTAGAAAGATGAGGAGAAGGGCATTAAGAGGCCTCATGAGGGTGATCCTTTGTTGTGGAGGGTCAAGTTTGGAGACTTGACACCTGATGACATTAAGTGGAGGCCTTGGTTGGGTGGGGTGACCTAGGAGAAGGATGATGAGTAGTTGTGGGCCATTCATCAGGGTAGGTGGCTAGTGGGATGATATACTCGGTAGGCCGAGTATTTTTAGTTTGATCAAGTGAGATGATAGTTTAGATTACAATAGGATATTTTGGGGGCTCCTATTGTGTATTATAGGTGATGGGGTGATAGGGGAGAGCATCCTATGGTTCTACCTTGGGTTGGTGAGAGTGACCCACCTATAGTTATCCTAGATGTGGATAATGTAGGGATGACACCAGAGTTTGAGGCCTAGTGGGTGATGTAGATTTGGGAGCTCGATAGGGGTGTGATTGATCGATGGGTGCCACCTAGTGGTGGTGTGCCTTCGATAGAGGGGAGAGTAGGTAGAGGGACTCAAGCTAGGCTAGAGGAGAGAGCTGGTAGTGAGAGGGAGGTTCCTCTATAATGGTCTCAATGGTGATTGGATGGTGCTTCGAGCTCACAGGGAGCGGGAGTAGGGGAGGTTCCTATGACCATTGAGATGGATCCTATGGAGGGTGGGATGGCCATGGGATAGGTGGTTGGGGGAGTAGAGGAGGTAGGCGGGTCCACTATAGTGGATGGTGTAGATGACACCATTGATATTGGTTTGTTTGAGGAGATGGAGGAGATTCTGCTTGAGGTCCAAGAGAGGTAGGATGCAGATGAGGAGGCTCGAGTGTTGCAGGATAGGGTTCATCAGTTAGAGACTGAGCTTCATAAGAAGGATGAGAGTCACAAGGAGGTAACATTAGGAGTGTTGATATCCATGGAGAGGTGTGAGGTGAGGTTCAAGGTAGACATGCCAAGGTGGTAGCTGAGATGGAGTAGATGAGGGTAGAGATGGCTAGCCAATAGTAGGCACGAGAGGAGGCCTCACAAGCTATTGAGAGGTTGACTGATCTATTGGTTGTAGAGTCTGCTAAGAGGTCATTATGTGAGGCTTCTATGATGGTGTGTGGGATCGCACTTCCTAATTATAGTTGGGTGGTGTCCTAGTCTGAGTCATGGTCATGAGTATGGGTGCCTTCACATCATAGCCAACGTAGTGTTGCTTTAGTGGAGCAGGTGGGTGCAAGGACTGAGGGATGAGGTACACCAACTATGGTTTAAGGCTTCAAGGGCCAGGGTAGAGTCTAGTAGAGCTGCAGAGGTTTGGGTGAGCCGTGAGGGGCATGGGGAGACTCCTAGTGGTAGTTAGGGTTGTTCATGATTGTAGCCTATGGGTATTTTGGATGATAGATGATGGGCATGGTCCCAGTTTGTAGCCTATGAGTATTTTTGATGGATGACATATATATATATATACATTTTTATTTTGGTTGTTATATATACATGTGTTGTTATTATGGTTTTGAATGTGTTCTCTTTATGTTTGTGTAGATAGCATAGCATAATTTGTAGGTATGTATAATGAATGGATATACATGTGTGGTATGGTTTAGATCTATTATCATTCTGTAGTATGAATATATTATAGAATAGTATGCATGATTGTATTTTGAATGCAATGTGATGTAATATGAAATACGATTTTGTAGTGTATGCATGTAGTGTGGATGCAATGATGTGATTTGATATGGAATGCATATAGGATAAATGCATAGATGTAATGTTTGATAAGTGTATGTGACATAGATGCATAGATGCATGTATGAAAGGACTGAAATGCGTAAAGGAAGCACTTGTATCATGGCATTTACTTGTGTGGATGTGATCCATTCCATGATCTCAGAGATGTAGGATAGTATAAGGTGTATGTAATGGCTTTGACCAATGTAGTTTTGGCAATCAAATCTCAGACTCAAAACTATGCAAGTTTATGTGACAACTCATAACTAATCGGATTGGTTCAAAATCTATCATGGACCTATGTGTGTAAATGAGTGAGGTTCATTTATCCATTTTGAGGGAGGTAGGATTAACCCATTGTAGACATGGCCAAACTAGCTAGCTCATCCATAAGTGAACAATGATCTATACAAAAGCGGGTAGCTAATGTGATAGATATATCACCACTTGTAAGACTATTCCATTGGTAGGCAGGCTCTTGGAGCCTATTGCTAGCGATGGAAATCATCCCATGGTGTTATGTTAAACCTAAGGACCAAAGGTGATGAAGCATAACATGGGTGATATCTGGAGGCTTTTCCTTTTGTTTTCTGCCCCTCATCTATTGTTTACCTATTTATTGTGGTGCTTTTTTTCTTTCTCTTTTCTCTTTTTCTTTTCTCTTTTTTTTTTTTTTTTTTGTATGGGCGTTGGCTTTTGTTTTCTACCCCATTGTTTTACTTTTGCTTATGCTTATCCCTTTGTTTATCCCTAGGTCGTATGTTGACCATGCAAGTGATAGGATGAGTAGGGGAAACCATTCGCTAGATGGCGACATCTACTCAAGGTGTCATCTTTCCTAGACTCAAAATTTGTTTAATGTGTAACCTATTGTGAATGGTCCATGAGAGAAGTTGAACCAACCTAAAGAACCATAAGGAGTATGTAAAACCTATCAGCTAGGGGTGACATTTGATTGACTGAACTAGTAAGTGGTCAAATCTTAGCACGACACCTATGTATACCCTAATCCTAAAAAGGGGGAATGGACATCCAGGTGGTGATGCTAACAAGTGCATGTATTACTCCTGTTGAAGGCGCATTTTTTGAGGGAGAATGTACAAACTTGAAATGAAATTTTAATGAAAAACATATGGATATATGCAATGGAGGTAATGTAAATGATGCAAGTGGGGGAATGCAATATCTACAAGAGGAAGCTCATGAAGCATAGATGGAGAAGTTTGGAAAACTTATCTACAGATGAGTATAGTGTATCATAATGGAAAAAAGTATGATGCTATGATAATGGTTGCCCCAACATGTGGGGTGTGTGTGTAGTAGGTGAATAGACTATGAGCTGTACAAATATATGTAATAATCACAAAAAGAGAGAGGAAGTGAGAGTAGGATGTACAGATGGAAGAAGTAAGAAGAAATAGGCTTTGGTAACCAGCAAGATAAGGGGATTACCAAAAGCTAAAGGAAGATAGAAGAGAGGAAGTAGATCAATATAGGTATGTAGCCACTCGAAGCATGACCATACAACTACATGCAAGGAAGTAAGAAGTAGAAGAAGAAAGAAGGAAGAATATGAGAGCTACTGATGGGTGAAGTGGTGCAGGTCAGGTCGGGAACGAGATGGTGAAGTGATGGTATGGTTGGTGTAGTTGGATATGTTGTGAATATAGTGAGCTAGCACTATCAAGGTTTCACATGGTGGTAAAGTTCTAGGGATGATGTGATGTGGAGGACTCAAAAGTTGGCTAAATGGGATGGAGCATTCAGGTGATGGAGTTTGATCGCCATGCAACATGTTGTGCACTAGGTTCTTGAATGATCGATATTCTTCAATGTCATGACCTAGTTGATGATGATAAATACAATATTGGCTCTCATGGTAATTACGTAGTTTAGGATGCGACGGTTCTATGGGCCAAATATCAGGTAAGTCAAGAAGGCCTTGATGCATGAGGTGATAAAACATTTTTGATAATGGAGTGAATGGAATAGGCATGGGGTAAATGTAAGGTTCCATTGGAGGTGAATGGGGGTAGATGAAGGGAGGTCCAATGATGGAGGTGTAGGTCGAGAGTCTGATGTGGGTCAAATTTGAGGTCGAGGAATAGATCTGCATGGAGGTGAGGATGCATGGGTCATGGGGGACTAGCATGGATGAATATGGCAATAAAAATGGCTCATCTATAGCTCAAGAGCCTCGATATAGGAAAGGAGATGTTGTATGTCATGGTGTGGAGGTGATAGTATCAGGGAAGGTGGTGATCGAGACTCCAATGTGTATGGAGTGGCTTGGTATGCATGAGAAAATGGATGAGGTCATGATGATGAGGAGGAGTGGAATGACCTTGGGGATTGTGAGGCTTGCTGAAAGGGTAAGCCTCATAGTGGTGAGGGTGGTGTCTGGAGGATAGGTGGCATAGGAGATGGCTCTGGATGATGGTGCATGTGAGATGGAGGTATGTGTGCATGGGTGGCTTGGGTAGCTTGAGCCATATGCAGGCTTGCAAGGCTTGGGTGTAAGATGACTCTCCACTAGGGAGTGGGGTTGGTAAGCATGAAGGATGGGTCATATGGGGAGTGTATCCTTTGTTAGGAGGGTAGTAAGCTCCTAGAGGGTGGTGGGGGGAATCAATTGGTGAATAAGGGTTCTTGGTATCTTCAGGAAGATGAGAGGGAGACCCTTGTGTTTGGGGATGGGATATTTCCTCCTTTTCATCAAAAGAGGATTGGGAGACCTGGATGTCTCCAGAATGGGGTGAGTAAGATGAACCTCGATGGTGAGGGGAAAGGCATCGAGGTGGGGTGTAATGGTTCGAGTGTGAGGAATGTGAAGATCACCTAGTATGAAGGGTGATTGGTGGTCGGGCTAGGTCAGCTGGTGTGATCAGTATAGGTGGTGGTGGTGGAGGGTCCTGCATGATGATGTATGTGGATGCTATCATATATTACTACTAACGGTGTGGTTGTAGATGATGTAAATCTTACAAAAAGGAAAATAGATACCAATAACATAAAAATGATATAAAAGGGGAAAGTACATGCAAAATATTTAAAGTAAAAAGATATGCATTTATCATGATGTGCCTAGTGGGTGATGTGTTTGTGCATAACAATGTGTACTAGTTGTGATAGTGAATGCCTATGTGTGTTAGGCATTGAATGCATGAAGGTGCAAAATGTTAATAGGTTCAAGTTCATCAAGGCCTTCTATATTAGCCAAGTGATAGGCACCTAAACCAAATTTATGTGTGATGATGAATGGGCCCAACCAGTTTGGGGTAAACTTATCTCACTATTGGTGAGGCTGACTTGTGATCTGTTGGTTTTCTTTGAGAACCAAATCACCAATTTGGAATTCATATTGATGTACCTTACTATTGTAGGCATGATGAAGGTGATCTTGGTAGACTCATGTGTGCTTGATGGCATGGATGTGATGTTCATCGAGGAGTGTAAGTTGATCTAAGTGGGCTTGGTGAGTAGTGTCATCATCAATGAATTCTTTCATGGATACCCTTAGGGAAGGTATCTCAAGTTCAAGGGGCATGATAGCTTCCACCCTGTAGACAAGTGAAAATGGGGTTGCCCTAGTGGGGGTATGGATGCTTGTACGGTATGCCCACAAGGTGAGGGGTATTTGGTTGTGCCAGTCATGATGTGATTCTACTACAGTTTTGCATAGGATGGAGTAAATTGTTTTGTTTGTGGCCTCTACCTGGCCATTACCCTATGGGTAGTATGGGGTAGAGAAACTATGTTGAATGTTGAACTTGCTACAAAGAGCTCGGATGGTTTTGTTTTTGAAGGATTTCCCATTATCAGAGATGATTTGGGAAGGAATTCTGAAGTGACATATGATATGATCTATTATGAATATTGCTATCTTTGCTCCTATGGTTTGGATAAGTGGGATAGCTTCGACCCACTTTGTAAAATATTATGTAGTAGTGATGATGAACTTATGATTACCTAAGGAGGTAGGTGTAATTTTTCCAATAAGATCTAGGCCCCATTGGGAGAAAGGCCACATGGATTGGATAGGTTGGAGTGCTTGAGATGGAAGGTGTGTGAGGTTTACGTGTTGTTGGCACTTGATATAGTGCCTCACATACTCACAATAGTCATGTTCCATTTTTGGCCAATAGTATCCCATGCGAAGGATGCATTTCATGATTGCCATGCCACTAAAGTGGCCACCACAAGTACCATCATGGGTTTCTTGTACAACCCACTGAGATTCATGAGGTTCTAAGAAATACAAGAGCATGTCATCATAGTTATGGTGATAGAGGATGTCCCCCAATAATGTGTAGTGGATTGCTCTTTGTTTAAATTCTTGATATTGAGCATGCGGTAAGTCGCATGGTAGGAATCCTAATTTAATATAATATTTGATATATGCAAACCATGGGTCATGTGGTTCGGTATCGACCACATGAATGCCACCATCATATTTAGGAGATGTGGGTGATATGGTAGATTGAGTGAGTGTATGAATGGTCATGGATGTGGTGGTTGATGTTGGATTTTGTAGGATTAATGATCCTAAGGAGGCCATTGTATCTGTAAAATGGTTTGAGGATCATGGCATGACTTTGATGTCATACCACTCAAATCGGTAGAGGAGTTGTTGTGCAATGTGTTTGTATTGTTGGAGGATTGGGCAATTGCATTGCCAGATCTCTTGCACTTGGTTTACTATTAAAAGGAAGTCACCTATGATATGGAGGCATTTGATATGCATGGAATGTGCCTATTTTAATCTGAGGATTAGGGCTTCATATTCTATATTGTTGTTCATACAAGGGAAGTCCAACTTGAATGAAAAGGGGAGTGGTTCACCTTCAGGTGTGAAGAATACAATGCCTGCACCCCTAGCATGCATGCATCAAGAGCCATCAAAGAATAGAGTCAAGTCGGCTATCATATCTGGTTCAACATATTCTTCATCTTCTATTACATGGAAGATGGAGTCATCAGGGAGCTGAATGAGGAGAGGTTGATCATCGGATAAGGGAGCTTCTGCAAGTTGGTCTACTATGACCTACCCTTTGATGGAATTTTGTGAAATGAATTTGAGGTCGAATTTGGTTAGAAGCATGATCCACTTAGTTATATGAGAATTGTGATAGCTTTTGTTCATCATGTAATGGAGGGGATTGTCTCGAGCGATGACAAAGGTTGTATGGTTGAGCATATAATGGTGTAGTTTTTGGGTGGTGAATACTACGACTAGGCATAGTTTCTCCATGTACCCGTATCTAGATTCATAGCTAACTAACATGTGACTTATGTAGTAAATGGCTTGCTCTTTGTCGAGCACATTATTTTGGGCTAGAAGTGTACCTAGTGCAAAATCTATAGCAAAAATGTATAGGATGAGTGGTAGTTATGGGTGTGGGGGTGACATAACTGGTGGTGAAGTAAGGTAAGTTTTGATGTCATCAAAATCTTGTTGGAAGTTATGATCCCATTTGAAATTTACTCCCTTTTGTAAAAGGTGATTGAATGGTTTGCACTTGTCTAACAGTTGTGCTATGAATCGATGGATAGAAGTGATTTTGCCCTAGAGGCTATGCAATTGTTTCAGGGTAGTAGGTGGGGGCATCTCGGTGATGGCTTTTACTTTACTAGGGTCAACTTCAATGCCTCATTGGGAGACAATGAATCCTAAAATTTTTCCTGAGGTAACACCAAAGACACACTTCTTTGGGTTAAGGTGGACATTGTGTTCTAACAAGTGATCAAAGATCCAACGGAGATCTTCAAGGTGTTCTAAGCATTTCTTGGATTTAGCAATGAGGTCATCTACATAATATTCCATGATTTTGTGCATGTAATCATGGAATATGTAGGTCATTGTGCACTGGTAGGTTGCCCCAATATTTTTAAGGCCAAATGGCATGACCTTGTAGCAGAAGGTCCCCTAGGGGGTTGTGAATGACATCTTGTGTTGATCGGTAGGGTTGATTCTGATTTGGTTATAACCTAAGAATCCATCCATGAGGGATATCATCTCATGGCCTATAATAGAATCGATGAGTGAGTCAATGTTAGGTAGGGGAAAGTTGTCTTTGGGACAAGCTTTATTTAAGTCATGAAATTTTGTGCAATGTGAACTTCACCGGATGGCTTGGGTATGGGGACCATGTTAGAGACCCATTCAGGATAGTCTATGGGTACTATGAAGTCTACATCTAAGAGCTTTTGGAGCTTAGTTTTTACTAGTAATGCGATGGTTGGGTGCATGCATCATAACTTTTACCTTACTGGTTTGGCATTTTGATCTAGTGTGAGGTTGTGAACTACTAGGGCGGGATCGAGTCCTGGCATATCTTTGTATGACCATACGAAGACTCGAATATACTTGCAAAGGAAATTTATGAATAAAATGCACTCCTTAGGTGAGAGGCTGGTAGCTAATTTAACTATGTGAGGGGTTTTAGGATCATCACCTATGTCAACATCAATGGTTTCCTCAATAAGCATGTGGGAACCATCATGCAATTATTCTAGAATTGGAATAATATGGAGGTCATTAGTGGCCTCGATAAATTCATATTCATCATCTAGGTAAATATTCATGTGGTGCACCTACGATATGTGAGGTGGTGTAGATGATGAAGGGGCGTTCACAGTATGTAAGACGTGTGGTGAGAGTAGGAAATCTTAGGGTGCTGATATGGGTGAGATGTGCATGAGATCGATGAAGTTGGGGTTTGGTGTATCATCTCGTGTTGGGTGGTATGTGTATCATAGTGGAGAGAAGATATCCACCTTGACCATATTAAATAATATTATGGGGATGTGGGTGGTGAAGAGTCTGGTGATGACGACTCAACAACCTGTGAGCATCTTAAAAGGCTTAAAGGAGGGCATAGGATGACTGGTGGAGATCATGGTTGAGTGGCAGCTCATTGAAGTTACCGATGTATAGGTGGGAATAGAGCTAAGTATGTTGATGATGGTGGTGGGGATGCCATGTCATGCTCTAGGTAGTGCATATTTAAGGATAGCATAATGAATTGGTTTGTCAACTCATCAACACAACATGATGATGTGGTGTCAAACATGGAGGGATCTTGAAAGAAATCATAGGGGACTATAATGGTGGAGTTAGGTGAGGAGGTATCCTCTAGAATTTCCATATCAATATATTCTTCCAAGGTGTGTGTCGGAAGTAGGGAAGGATGTAGGGATAAATCTTGAAGTTCATCTTCTAACGTATGGATAGTGGTTGGGTGATAACCTAAGCCAGATTTATTGATAGGGGATTGGACATGAGGGTTAATGGGTGTATGCAACCCTTGCTCATATTGGTATAGTCAAAACTGATGCCAGTGGAAATTCCTAAGGTAGCATAAGGTAAAATAAGGATTAGCTAGGTGATCGATTGTACCACAAAAGCTATATTATGGTGGTGGAGATACCACAGGTGGGAGCAAGGAATCAACTTTGGCATAGAAAAATTTGGTATGACTATCAAGAAATCCTAGTTGTATGACGGTTCCAATAGTTAATACTAATATTGAGGGGTGATCAAAGTATCACATGGATTGGATGGTAGGTGGACGTATGCAGACATAACACATATTGTAATCCTTTGGACCTGAGTTTGACATGAAAATAGATATACGTGATGTTGCATGCTCTGGTGAATGAGGTGGTGAATCCAAATCAGATGATGATGGTGAGGTCTGAGAGTCTCTAATGGTAGTAGTGGAAGGGTGTAGTAGTTGGTCATCTAAGTGAGATGCTCATTGCTCCCACTCATGGCATTCGATTGTGGTAGCTGGTATAGGATGATTGGCCTATGGGAATTGTGGAGGAGGAGTAGGTATTGGACTACATGGGGAAGTAAATGACCTAGGCCATGGATGAAAAGGAAGAGGAGGTGTGCACGATGTAGGGAGGATAGGTGTTTTCATAGGGGAGGATGATTGAGGTGGAGTGATAGGGCATGATGTGGGTGGCGATAGTGGTTGCGGCACCAAAGGTGAGTTTGTAGAGGATGAAGGTTGGGATGGTCATGGTGGCCATAAAATGGGAGGTGAGAATGGTATGGTAGTGGGGTTAGGCACTATAGATGATGGTGCTAAAGGTGTTGACACTGAAGCATGTGTCCTTGATGAGGATTGGGGTAACGAGGTGGATGTAGGAGAGGATGTCGATGCTTCGACTGACTGATGGGAAGAAATAGGGAAGAGTTGCATGGATGAGAAGGAAGGTGCAGGCGGGAGATCTACGATGTTGTAGAACTTAAAGGGGTCCCCATCGATAGGGATGCAATGGACAAGTCCATTATGGATGTACTTGAGATAATGGTGTAGCATGGAAGGGACACATTGCATATCCCTGATCCATGGGTGACCAAGGAGGATGTTGTACTACATCTCCCCTTGGATTATGTGGAAGAGGATGGAAATGGTATGGACACCTACTCAGATAGGGAGGACTATGGATCCTACCATAGGTCTCATAGAGCCATCAAATGCATGTAAGTCAAGCGAAGGTGTGGCAAAGTGGGCTGGTGGAATATGTAAATGATGTAGGGCTACTATAGATATGATACTAATGGATGAGCCCATATCAATGAGGACCCACTTGTAGGTGATGTCATTGATAGTGGCTTGTATGTGGAGAGGGGGATCCACTCCTTCTCCTACAAGTTCTATTATCTCATGGTCATGGAAACTAATGGATGGTTGGAGGCATCATGGGATGTTCCCTACAAAGTTTACAAATGTATTTGTATCATGTGTTTCTAAATCTATAGAACATAAAATGTCATTCAACACCTCACGATGGGGTTGAGATTGTTGTAAGAGGTCAAAAATGGATAATCACATGGGGGCATTATGTAATTGATGGGTGAGGCTACCATGGATCATGATCATATTTTGGGGTGGAGGTGGTACAATGCTAGGAGTTTGGGAGACCTATGGTGATGTGAATTGGGTGGGTGGGGAGACAATAGGTGTGGTCTAATGTGATGGATATCATTGGTTTCATGTGGTAAGATTTATCATGCCAACCACACTGCATGATGGAGGGTCACATTGGACACTATTCACTTGGTGAGGTGGTCCTGGAGGATTGGTTGGAGGTCTTTGGGGATTGGTTCCTCTATGGTCTGGTAGAGGATTCTGGAAGATCCCTAGGTTTTGGTTTTGTGGGGCTAAAGGGTTCGATACCTGAATGGTACCCCTATCGATTAGGTCCTACACTTGAGCATGGAAAGAGTGACATGACTCGATGTCATGGCCACACTATCTATGGTATGGATAATAGGATTGCTCATTGTATCCATGAGGCTTAGGTATATTTGGATCTAATGGTCGAATCTTGGGTAGAAGGAGATGTCCACCCTCATGTAACCTATGGAAAAGGGCTGGTAAGGGTTTGGAAAGTGGTGTAAGGTTACATTGTGGACCTTGTGGGTGCATGCCATGAGATTGCTAAGGCCTAGGTGGGGAAGGTACATTGGTTTGAAATACTTGTTGTTATGGGATGTAAGGTGGTGGGCTTGGTGTGGGTGCTAGGGTAGTAGCTACCACTTGGTTGGTTTGTGGAGGCTGAGGATAAGGTTGGTTGGGTGTGTTTCTATTAAAATAGAAGTTTGAACTATAGTTAGGCTTCGATATTAACTTAATTTTGCTAGATTGGACTTTAATGTCTTCGATAACCTTTGCCTATGAAATGGCTTCCTCGAAGGTGTGGCTTTGGTGAAGCTGTAGAGAGGTAGAAATGTGTTTGTGGTAACTCTTGGAAAAGAGTGTCACTAGCTCCATGGTAGGGAGGCTATGGGCGAGATCATGGATGATCGCTCTCCATATAGATACAAAATCGATGATGGGTTCATCGTCAACTTGTTGTAAGGCATAGACATCAGAGAAGGTAGTCTTATTCTTGATATTAATGGAGAAGTGTTCTAAAAAGGTGTTTGCTAATTTCTCAAAGGTATAAAGGCTATGTCGTGGTAGCATGTTATACCAATCTAAGGCTTGTCCTACAAGGGATAGGGAGAAGGTACACAACATAAGGGGATTGCTACTATGAAGTTGGTAGCAAGCTGAGCGATAGTTACTGACATGCTCTCTGGGGTCTTCCTTACCTTTATACTTATCAAAATTTGGGATCTCAAAGTGGTAGGGGTAAGGTGGAATAGGGATGGATGGATGAATCAGATCATTGCAGAGTTCATCGTAGGATGGTTTTTGTGGCCCGTAGCTTATGGTGCGTAGGTTTAACATCTTGACTTCATCTCGTAAGAGTTGAATTTTAGGTGTTAAGGGCATGGAGGCTTGTGCTAGGGTTGGTTGAGCTTGAGAGTGTGGTGGATAGTGAGGTTGTTGTTGTTCTTCTCTGTACTATGGAGGGAATTGTTCCAGCTGGTCTTGGTATGATGGGTATTGAGTAGCATATGATGTAGGAGCTAGTGGGATACTAGGCTATAGAATAGATATTTATTGGGGGTAGTAATATTGTGATTGGGATGTGTGTTGTTGTGGCATGGGTTCCTATTGGGTAGGGACCTATTGTAATGGTTGGGTCATAGGAGGTGATGACCACGAAGGAGGAGGTGTGAAAAATGTAGCACTAGTAGGTGAGAGTGGGGGTATCAATGCTACTGGTGCTAGGGATGATTGAGATAAGGTATCAAAATCTGAGACCTATCTCTATCCTAAGGGATGGGTGGTGGTGAAGCTAAACTATGTGGAATAGCCTAGGGAAGTGGGTGTATAAGCTATGGGTTTTGATCCATAGGTAGGGGGAGGATTAGTGGTAGGCACTTGGAAAGGAGGAGGAGGAGGTATCCTAAAGGTCACTGAAGGTGAGGGTATAGTAAATGGTTGGGCATTATACACTCCAGGCACCTGAGATACAGACAAGAATGTAGCAAAAAAATATGGGTAAGCTTCCAAAGTAGGAGCTTGGGAAGAGGAGGTGGTGCTTGTGTCCACTCCTAAATGAATTTGGGTTGTTGGTTGTTGTTGTTGACATTTGGTGTCTTGGGTTTGGAGAGGTTTCTATGATAAGTCCTCAACCATTGTGAAGAATGGTTGTTGAGATGATGGTGGTTGGGACTCTTGAGAAGAGTATGGGTATGATGTTTGAGGGGGTGTTTGTTGTTCCTATAGAGGAGGTTGTTGTTGCATAGTTTGGAATGTTGGCCTCTAGGTACCTATGGTGGAAGAGGAAGGGTAGAAAATCATTCCTACTATAGGGGTGAATGAGGTGACCTCTGGGCGAGTGTGGTTCAAGAGGGAGGAGTCATTCTCAAAAAGGGATTGAGATAGACTCTAGAAAAAGGGGTGTGCAAAGGTAGGGGAAGTAGGTGTGACCTCCTCATCTATGGTAAAGAATGGATGAGGTTGTCCTGGAATCATGTAGATCACATGGTCGTAGAATGTGGTCGATGGATTAGGTGAGGATGGGGATGAAAGAAGTGGATAATATTCTGCAAGTGAAGTAGTGAGGGCTTCACTCAAAGTGGATGGCTCATCTTGAGGTATCGTGTGTGTATACTATACATCAGACCTTGTGAGTAAATTAGATGTGTGTATGGCCTTCCCCTTCATGATCGAAGGAGTAGGAGGGGACTGACTAGAAGAGGTAGGAGGTGCTTCCTCTATAAGGTGTGCTTGCTCGCATGCTCGACTACGGGTGACAATAGGTATGGCAGCATGTGTCGTGTCATGAAGGTTTAGGACTATGCAAGAATTATAGTTTGTAATTCTAAGTGTGTTGTGTGAAGGGGTTTGGGATGAACCCTGTATGGTGTGGACTCAACTATATCTAATATAAAAATAAAACAATGATGTGTTGTATATAGCTAAACAATAAGTGGTGTAATGTGTTGAAACCAGTTTGTGATCATGCAAACAATGCTAACTAGAATCAATTCTAAATACTAAAAAGAAAAGTGTTTTGTTCATTTATGTGTGTTTTGATGTTGGTACCTCCTAGGTAGTATCACAGGTAGTGGAGTGAGTACTCTAGTAAATCAGGAATGTCATCGATATCGAACCTCCTGCAACACCCAAATATGCATAGAATAGAACAATATCGCAACGTGTGAATGGTGACCTGTATGGAAGGTGCAGTAAAATGATATCCTAAAAGGGGGGGAACCCACTATGCTGAAGTGAGTTCGCTATATCCTCTCACGAGAAGAGGTGGCACTATTTGAGACTTGCTACCAGCATACCCCATGCTTTCGCTTCACCCTCGGGTGGGCTTAGTCAATAATGATAGTTATCGTGTCCACAAATTATGTTAGCCTTATGGACGAAGGCATCTAATCCTATCCCACTCTAAAGGTAACTTCTGGTGATGAAATCCAGAAGCCCAATCTCAAAAGTGGGGGGTTTTCTGGTGATGAGGCCCAGAAAACCACTCCTATGGGGATACTAGGTGTCTAGGGAGGTGAGTTGGTGGAGGGTAAAACACCTACCACACCAATCTCTAGTGATGGATTGGGGATGAAGTCCAATCTCACCACTTGTTTAAATACCACGTGAGTGTGTGTGGGTTTGTGTTTTGCTATCGATGTTATGTAAAATAAGAAATCTAACTAATTGCATTTTCAAATTAAAAGCTAGCCTTATATGCATTTTTTGAAAGCAAGAGACTAGAATGAAATGCTTTTTGTAGACAAAGAATCTAATCCTAGGTGCCTTTAGGAAAATAAATTGATTCTACTTTTCAAAACATAGAAACATGCAATGTGGAGGTGTGAAGAAAGGGGTTTATGTGACCCTAAATATGTGTAACAACATGTAGTAATTGCAATGAAAATTTATACAAGTATAGACAAGCAATCACAAGAAGTTTATACATGCAAATTAGAAAAGGAAAATTAAAATTTACATGAAATTTTGAAATTTAAAGTTGTTGGAAATTTGACAGGTTTCGTAATTACAACAACATTTAAACTAAATGGAGATGCGAAGAAGGGGAAAATTTGTTACTAGCTATTGCGCCTTAACTAGTAAACATCTTACACATACAAAAATTAGCAAACAGAGCATATAAAGAAGAATACCTGGACTCTGATGCTATAGGTGGTCTGGTTGACCCCTTTGCTTCTCACCCCTACAATTTTGGGGGTTTTTGAGGCTACCAAGTTGAATTCACCACCCGAGGGGTGAATTGAGATCTGGTTCATGGGGCAGGGGGTGAATCAGGTTTGGAGACTTCAGATCTAGTTTTTGAAGGCCTGAGGTGGTTCCCAGGGCTTTGGAGGTCTCTGTAATAGTCAGATTTAGTACCTAGAAGACACAGAAATAGAGGATATTATCATATTCATAAAATTAGTTAACCTGACACTATCCATTGTGGGGGTCCCATCGGGCATGCCATAATGAAATGGCCAAAATATTGCATTTGATCTAATAACACATTAAAGACACATGCTATTCAGAAAAATATATTTTATTCATGATAAGATTTGCATAGGTTACAAATAGGGAGAATTTCCCTTTTTCCTTTCTTTTCACAAATGTTACAATAGGCTTGATGCCTTCTTTTCACGTTCCTTAGTGTAGATGGGCTTGCGTACCACCATGGGGTTGTAGTTGTTTGTTTTTTCCCTCCTTGGTTCTAGGATAAACCTGCAAAAAGGGGTTAGTGAGTTGGGGGGCTTGCCTCAGTCAGGCCCCATAGTAAGAAAGACAAATCGACTCATAAAACATGATAAAAACTGAAATAAATGATGCAGAACCTCATAAAAATACCAAATGAAGCTTACCTCCCAAATTTGGGTTGATTTGGGCCCTGTAAACCCAATTCGCCACCCGAGGGGTGAACTGGTGCCGGATTCGTGGGGTGGGGGGTGAATCAGACTATAATTGTTGTTCTTCAAAAATCCTTCGGTGGAGAGGTTCCTTTGCTATTGTATTGCTGATGTGCAGGTTCAGATCTACTTTTTTATGCTTTTGTATATATTTTGGTAGAGTTTCTGTACTTTGGACATAAGTGGAGAGAGAGATAAATGAGGGTTTGGGCCCACTATTTATAAGAAAACCCAAGGTGTAGGGGGGTAGTTAGGAGAACTAAGCCCTAGGGTGAGATCCCATGAAGGTTAAGTTAGGGTTTGTGAGGTGGCATCCTCACATTCCCTTGAGGAAATATCTCATCCTCACACATGTGTGAGGAGAGATTAGGGTTAACTAGGATTAGTCAACTCTAGGTTAGATTTGGGGTTAGGTTAGGGTTTCCTAAGAAATATCCTAACTAACCTAGTGCACACACATGTGGGAGGGAGTAATTAGGGGTAATTAGGGATTAAGGACCTAATTAACCTTTTTAGCCCTAAAAGTGAACTTAAGTGAAGTCACTTTAAAATTAGATTTAACAATTGACTCAATTAATACTTTTGCCAATTAATAGCCTCGTGGGGGCCTCAATTAAGCATAAAGGAGTCTTGTATCACCTTAGGAGGCTGGTGGATGGTTTTCTGATGCATGGAAGGTGTTTATGATGTGATTTAGGTAGTTTATTAGGGTTTTGGACCTAAAAACTAGTGAAGTGGTGTGTGGAAGTCTACGCAATGCTACGATAATCTAGAGTGATCTACGCTAGTCTACGCATGTCTACATAGTCTACATATCTATGCATATATACAATAGTCTACGCATGTCTAGGAGGATCTAAAATAGTCTACGTTGGTCTACGATAGCCTAGGGGTATCTAGGATTACCTATGTAAACCTACAAGTGTCCAAAAGGATCTACAAGTACGTAGGTATAGCAATGTGTGACTTTTAGGTGTCTACACCCGTGTCTACCACCACTACCATTAGGATTTTAATACTAGAGCTCATGGTGCTCATGCTATAGCATGAGCTAGATTTCCATCTAGGCTGGCCTCACAGCTAGAACAAAAATGTGCACTAATGAGCTTGATGCCTTCCTCTCCATCCAAAACAATCTTTAAAACTTTACTGTCATGGGGATTCAAAACTGTGACCTATCCTCTACCATACCTTACATAGGATTTGATTGCCACTTGGGCTACCATCCCTTTCTAAAAAACAATCGATGCTTTCCTTTATATTTGTCGTCTCTTTCTCCAAAATCTTGCACTATCTATTCCCTTGGTCTTCCCATTCAACTAATGGTGCTACGCTCCATGAAATCGATTAAAATCAATGCGCTCACTCTTCGAATTTGAAACACAATTTTGTCCTCCTTTAATATGCATTCCATGGTTTTAATTATGACACCGACTCATTTTTTATTTGCCACCTTAAATTCAAATTTTGGTGCCTTTGAAAAAAATTCAAATTTAATTTTAATTTTACAATAATATTTAACCTTGGTGTTAAATAATATATTTGTCTATCGTCCTTCATCAATTTAATTTATTTTTGAGACCTTTGTCCAATGCACTTCCAATCCTCCTTTTAATAAATTCTTTTTGGCCTAAATATTATAATATTATTTATTTTCTCTTAAACCATGGGCTTAAAACTTGGGCCTTCAACCTTTTAACCCATCATTTAGAACTTTGTCCCAAACCTCTTTGTTTTATAATATAAAATATTACAACCTTTCATTTTTATCAATTTCCTTGCATTTTGCCTTGCATCTTATAAAACTTATCTTATTATCATATTAAACTATTGCATTAGATTTTGAATATCTTCTTGTGCATCTATTGTTGAAATAGACTGAGACATTTGTGCTAGGGATTGTGGACTACTTGTGTTAAGTTTGAAGACAAGTTTGTGAATTATTGTGAAACCTTTTGAGCATTGGTTGAGAGATATTGAAAGCAATTGAAAAAGTGTTTGAGATCAATATTGTGAGGGAAATTTATGCATTATTTAGGTTGATGATTGAGAGAAAATTTGCAAGAAAGATAGATCAGTTTTGTAAAGCAAGTTATACATTATTTTGATTTGATTTGAAAGGGATTTTGCAAGAGATAGAGATTGGATTAGTGGAATGCAATATTTGTGAATGTGAAGAACATATTGAGATTTTGATATTGCACATCATTCTATATATGTTCTAGAGGTTAAAATAATTTTGAGTAGAATATATCTATTTGAAGAAAGTATTTCTAAAAAAGATATAAGCTTTGTTTGTATGCAAGGTTTGGAAATATTTGAGCAGGATTTAGTGAGAAACATTGAAGGTAGATTTGAGCAAGTCTTTTGAGAAGGCTTGAAGGCATATTTGAGCAAGTATTTTGAGAAGGATTGAAGGTAGATTTGAGCAAGTATTTTGAGAAGTCTTGAAGGCATATTTGATAAAGTCTTGTGAAGACTTGAAATAGCATTGAGATAAATTTAAGATAGAATTAAGAGCATGTTTGGTTGCTGATTTGATCAACCTTTATGTTAAGGCTTGGGGTAGATTTAAGATAGAATTAAGAGCAGGTTTGGTTGTTGATTTGATCAAGATTTATGTTAAGGCTTAGGGTATATTTAAGATCTAATTGAGAGCAGTTTTAGTTTTTGATTTGATAAAGCTTTGTGTTAAGGCTTGGGGTAGATTTGTGAGCAAATTTAGAGTAGATTTGTGCTAGAATTGTGATAGGTTTTGGTGCATATTTGAGATACAATTGAGATAAAAATTTGGAGGTAATAATATCAGAGGATAGAGGTCTCCAATGGATAGAGGTCCATCAGCCAGTGTAGTGGGGACAAGAGATCTCATCTGGAGAGAGATCTACAATCCAAAGTAGTGGGGAAAAAAATCTTATAGAATTTCACCAGTCAGATTAGAGGGGATAGAGTTATCCTATGGAGAGAGATCCACAAACCAAAGAAAAGGGGATATATTTCTCTTGTGGAGAGAGATCCACAAAATATATTAGAGGGGATAGAGTTCTCCTATGGAGAGATCCATGAACCATATTATAGAGGGGATTGGTGTCTCATTTGGATAGAGGTCCATAAATATTGTAATAGGGAATTGATTCCCAAGATATTTTTTGAGAAAATTTAGAAGAAATATTTTCTCCGTGGATGTAACCCACATTAGGTGAACCATGTTAAATTTATGTCTCTCATGTGTGTGATGATTTATGCATTGCTTTGATTACTTCTATTGATATTATAATTGATAATATTGGATAATATTGTTTAGGAAAGAAAAGTAAGAGTTGATCTTATATTTTTCACCCCCCCTCAGTATAAGCTTTTGTTCTTCAATTGGTATCAGAGCGGGTTCCTTTGGAAGAGTATAACAACTTGAAGGAAGATATTACGAGAACACAAATGGCATCTTATAATGGATCCTCATAAAATAATGTACCATTGTTCGATGGGAATAATTATGCTTTTTGGAGTATAATAATGAAGACTTAGTTGATGGCACATCGATATGAGACATAGAAATCAGTTGAGGGTGGATTCACACCTACAACTAATCCTCCCATAGATAAATATGGTAATATGTTACATGTGAATAATGTTAAGGCTATGAATGGAATCTTAAGTGGATTACGTGAAGTATAATTTGTGAAGGTTATGCACTGTAAATAAGCAAAAGAGATATAGGGTAAATTGAAGAAAACATATGAAGGGGATAAAAAGGTCAAAATGGCAAAACTGCAAAACCACAAGAAAAGGTTTGAAGATTTGAATATGGAATATGAGGAAGATATTGCTACATACTTACTTTGTGTGGATGAGGTTTTTAATACCATGCGTGGACTTGGATTCAAAATTGAAGACTCCAGTGTTGCTCAAAAAGTATTAAGGTCACTTCCTATGAGGTATGATGGAAAATTTTTAGCTATAGAAGATATGAGAGATATTGAAAAGTTAACTATGGATGAGTTATATGGAAATATCACAACTTATGAGATGATAATAGTAAAGGATCCCAAATCCAAGAGAGAGGTAGCTTTCAAAGCTTCAAATAATACAAAGGATAAGAAACCAAAATCAAGTGGTGAGTCAAGAAGTGATAAAGAAGCTAACTATGTGAAAAGAAACAAGGACTCAAGAAAGCACAAAGGTATGAATACTATGAAATTTTTTAATTGTAGTAACTTTGGTCAGTATGCATAAAATTGTCTAGAAGCAGAAAATAGTAGCAGTGAAGAGAAACATGATCATAAGAAAACGAAAGGAGGAAAATCCATATATGAAAAGAAAAACATGTATGATCAAATCAAGCATGAAAATAAGTTCTTTCAAAGGCACAAGAAGAGTTTCTATGTTAAAAATGCAAGCAAGGCTTCAATTTACAATGATGAAAGACTCTCATATAGTGAATAAGAAGAGATTTTATTTTTGGCAATAGAAGAGGAAGAAGATGATCCTATTGAAGATAAAGTTGAAAAGTATGAAGATGCTCTTGGAGACCAAGAAGTAGAGAAAGATTAAGAAAATGAAGAGGAAGGCACAATTGATCTAGAAGTAGAACTTATTGTTGCTCTCAGATAATTGAAAAAGGTTAGAAATCAAAATTCAAGACTAAAGGCTCAAGTTCAAGAACATGAGGAAGAAAAGGAAAATATTCTACAAGACCTAATAAACTCAAAATCTAAGGCAAGGAGATTTAAAGAGGTCATGGTTGAAAAGGTAGAGGTAAAAGAGCTAGAATGTGAGAGATTAAAACATAAGGTAGCTTCACTAAGGATGGAAATGAAAGATTCTAAGGACAAGCTACATAGGTTTGGGAAAATTTCAAAAACCTTGGATAATATTATCAATGCACAAAGATCTTCATCTATCAAAATAGGACTTGGTTTTGAAGAAGGACAAGGGAAACAAGAAGAATGGTCAATCTCAAGCTCAAAAGAAGAGGAAGTTTCATAGGAAGAGAGTGAAGAAGAAATTAATACTTATGAGGATAAGGTGAAGAATATAAGCTTCACTACGAAAGGAAACAATGAACAAACAAGAAAAATGGATCATCACAGAGAAGGCAAAGAAAGGACTAAGAGACTAGAGGGTTCAAGATAAGATTTATTCAAATGATGATGCTTTTCATGTAATTGGTTTGATCACAAGGCTATGCATTGCAAGGTTCAAGAAAAGGAGTATGGTCTCACTAAAATGAATTTCAACTCATTCAGATATGGACATTGCTTTCAAGGGTATTGCTACTCTTGTAATTGCTTTGATCATAAAGCAATCCATTACAGAGTTTAGGACAAAAATGCGTATGGCTTCACCAAGAGGAACTTCAAGATATTTGTACATTCCAAGAACTACAACATTAAGTGTTACAAGTGCAATAATTTTGGGCATAAGGCCAAGTGGTGTAGAATAGAGTTTCTAGAACTTCCAGAGACAAGCAAGAACAGGGACACTATGTTGAAAAAAAAGGTTGACAAATAAAAAGAGCATTGTATGTTGGGATTAGAGATACTCCCACCCCAAAATTAATCACCTCAAAGAGATGAGGTGGGGAGGGTGTTGAGCTAAGAGTCGTTAGCCCCAAAAGAGTCCCTTTGCCATTGATGTCAAAGGGGGAGAGATTTGAGTAAGGATAAGAGCATTCAGACAGGGGAGTATTTTCTCAGGGGGAGCAAATTTGAAATCTAGTAGGGTAAAAGAAGTTTTTAGAAAGGGTTTCCATCAATGACAAAGGGGGATATTGTTTGAAATTTTTAGTAATTATTTTTTAATTGATGTCAAAGGATTGATTTCATTAATTATCATTGATGCCAACCAAACATATTTCCTCAAAATTTGCTCATAAAATGTTTAATATTTTGACCATCACCAAGCCCTCTTAATATTTCTCTTTTATCAAAAATTACACACACAAATTTAAACCATAACAATTCCTTATCACTCCTACTTATAACATCCACTTATAATGCAATATCACAATTTAATACCCTATGCCATACATCAATTTATTTTTAAACACCTTATTGCTCCTTTACTTTTTAAAAATATATCTTAACATATCATCATGTCCTAAAAATATTTAAAATTTAAACCATTGCCCTTATGTCTCCCTAAACTATATAATAAGAACTTTTAATTACCAAAACAAAATCCGTATTCCTCCCTTGTTAAGAGCTAATCAAACCTCAAAATTAAAACAAAATTTTTGCCCTTACTCATATCTGTCATCACCGCCACCAGGATTTGAACACTAGACCTCATGGTGTCCATGATCTAGTATAAGTTAGAGTGCCAGCTGGGCTGGCCCCATAGTTGGAACAAAAACATGCACCAATGAGCTTTATGCATTCCTCTCCATACAAAACAATTTTCAAAACTTTACTACCATAGGGATTCAAAATCGTGACCTATCCTCTACCATGCATTCAAGCCTTCTCAAAAGACTTGCTCAAATCTACCTTCAAGCCTTCTCAAAAGACTTGCTCAAATCTACCTTCAAGCCTTCTCAAAAGACTTGATCAAATATGCCTTCAAGCCTTCTTAAAAGACTTTCTCAAATCTGCCTTCAAGACTTCTCAAAATACTTGCTCAAAGTTGCCTTCAAGCCTTCTAAAAAGACTTGCTCAAATCTACCTTTAATACTTCTCAAAAGACTTGCTCAAATATGCCCTCAAGCATTCTTAAAAGACTTGCTCAAATCTGCCTTCAATGTTGCTCACAAAATCCTTATCAAATATTTCCAAACCTTGCATACAAACAAGACTTATATCTTTTTTATAAATGCTTTCTTCAAACATATATATTCTACTCAAAATTTATTTAATCTCTGGAACATATAGAGAATTATGTGCACTATCAAAATATCAATATGTTCTTCACATTCACAAATCTTGCATTCCACTAATCCAATCTCTATCTCTTGCAAAACTCATTTAAAATCAAATCAAAAAAATGTTTAACTTGCTTTACAAAACTGATCTATCTTTCTTGTAAATTTTCTCTCAATCATAAACCTCAATAATGCACAAATTTCTCTCATAATATTGATCTCAAATGCTTTCTCAATTGCTTTCAATATCTCTCAACCAATGCTCAAAAGGTTTCACAGTGATTCACAAACTTGTATTCAAACTTAACACAAGTAGTTCACAATCCCTAGCACAAATGTCTCAATATCTTTCAACAATATAATCACAATAAGATCTTAAAACTCTAATGCAATTGTTTCAACTTTCTCTAAACATTTTATGCACATGTAGGTCTCAAAACCTAACTCAAATATTTTCAACAATGCTTACCAAACAACCCTTTTATCTCCACCTTATATTTTAGAAATAAAATACCTTAAATAAGGAATGATGTGCCTATACCTCTTAATTTTATCTTATGGATTTATGTCTTCAAAAACTTGTCTCAAGATGTCTTTATTATGTCACTTTAAAGGGTTAGTTATCATAACACTTTTGAAACCAACCATAACTTCTTTCCTCAAAATTTGCTCATAAAATATTTAATATTTTGACCATCACCAAGCCCTCTTAATATTTCTCTTTTATCAAAAATTACACACACAAATTTAAACCATAAAAATACCTTATCACTCCTACTTATAACATCCACTTATAATGCAATATCACAATTTAATACCCTATGCCATACATCAATTTATTTTCAAACACTTTATTGCTCCTTTTATTTTTAAAAATATATTTCAACTTTATAAAACATAACCTGATATTAACATATCATCATGTCCTCAAAATGTTTAAAATTTAAACCATTGCCCTTATGTATCCATAAACTATATAATAAACACTTTTAATTACAAAAACAAAATCCCTATGCCTCCCTCGTTAAGCACTAATCAAACCTCAAAATTATTATTATTTTCCCTTACTTATATCTACCACTGCCGTCGTGAGGATTCAAATACTAGACCTCACAACACCCACACTCTAGCATTAGCTAGAGTGCCAGCTGGGCTAGCCCCACATCTGGAATAAAAACGTGTGCCAACGAGCTTTATGCATTCCTCTCCATCCAAAATAATCTGCAAAACTTTACTACCGCAAGGATTTGAAATTGTGACCTATCGTCTACCATGCCTTACACAAGACCCACCTTTCAATTGGGCTATCGGCCCTTGCTAAAACAACAACTGGTGCTTTCCCTTATATTCATCATATCTTTCTCAAAAATTGTGCACTATCTATTCCCTTGGTCTTCCCCTTCAACGAATGGTGTTACGCTCCATGAAATTGACTAAAATCAATGCACTCACTCTTAGACTTCGAAACATGATTTTGTCCTCCTTTAATATGCATTCCATGGTTTTACTTATGACATCAGCTCATATTTTATTTGCCACCTTAAATTTGAATTTTGACGCCTTTGAAAAAAATTCAAATTTAATTTTTATTTTTACCATAATATTTAACCTTGGTGTTAAATATTATTTATTATACTATTTAACCTTGGTGTTAAATAATATATTTGTCTATCGTCCTTCATCAATTTAATTTCTTTTTGAGACCTTTGTCCAATGCACTTCCAATCCTCCTTTTAATAAATTCTTTTTGGCCTAAATATTATAATATTATTTCTTTTCTCTTAAACCATGGGCTTAAAACTTGGGCCTTCAACATTTTAACCCATCATTTAGAACTTTGTCCCAAACCTCTTTGGTTTATAATATAAAATATTATAACCTTTCCTTTTTATCAATTTCCTTGCATTTTGCCTTGCATATTATAAACCTTATCTTATTGCCATACCAAACTATTTTTGGCATCAATGAAAATTAATGACATCAATCCTTTGACATCATTGACAACACAATTACTCAAAATTTCCAACATAAAGGACATATAGATCCAATAAAATTATAGATATTGATCATTGACTTGACAATCCTGAAGTCACCATCAATAACCAAGTCCTTTGGTCCATGAGGATAATGAATCAAGCAAAGCCACCTAAAGATAAAAGACCTTTAGTGCACCATGAACATTTTGATGTCATGATTGTTCGAAGATGCACGATAATTTGAGATGCTAGTATGGTTAGAACAATACGCAGAAGGCATAACTAAAGGTATGTAGTATCATTAGGGCATGTGATTGGCTTGATGACTCTAGAGATTTTTGCAATGATCTACTAATAATTTATCCATGACACTCCATGCCATTGTAATAATGTTGGATGTAGTGTCATATATTGGCATACCATTCTATGGAATGACAACATCAAGGGATTTGCCAAAGGATTAGCCTTTAATTCTAATATGGGTTAAGTCAATCCCAATAAAGAAGGCAACTATAGAGAAACCAAACACAAAAATAAATACAAGGAAATTGGATCCAATGGTAGTGGAGGAGAGTGAAACTTTGAAGGAAGAAGTCCATGATCAAAGAAAAAAGAGAAGGAAGCTAGAATTGGAGACTAAATAGTAGGACAATGCATCTAAATAGTTGTTGCAGGAGTAGCCAATGCCTCAAAAGGTGCAAGAAGAAGAATCTACACCTAGTCTTGTAAATATGAGGTGCTAATGAGAGTAGGGAAAAATATCATAGAAGAAGATTTATGTACAAATTAAGTAATAGCAAGTATTGCTCACTAATACAGATGAAGAAGTGTAATTAGGCTTGGATGAACTGGATTTAATGGAAATCAACACACCAATAAAATAAAACCATGAACACAAGCTTATAATGAGAGGGAGGGTGAACAGTATAAGACCACTTTTTACTTTTCTTTCCCAATCAATATTATGCAATGTATAGATAGCAATATCAACAACAGTAATCAAAGCAATGCACAAATCACCACACACAATAGAGACACCAATTTAACGTGGTTCACCCAATGTGGGCTACTCCACGGAGAAAATATTTCACTAAAATTTTCTCAATCAATCTCTTGGGAATCCTTTCCCTATTACAATGTTTATGGACCTCTATCCAAAGGAGACACCAATCCCCTAATCAAGTTCGTGGATCTCTATCCATAGGAGAACTCCTTTCTCCTTAGCTCTGATCGGTGATCTTCTAGAAGAACTGTTACCCCCACTACTCTGGCTAATGGATCTCTATCCACTGAAGACACCTGTCCTCACTGCCCTGGCTAATGGATCTCTATCCACTGGAGACTATCATCCTCTATACTCTATCACCTTCAAAGCTCTATCTCAAATCTACACTAAACACAGTCCTTCGGTCTAGCACAAATCTGCTCAATCTTTGTCTCTGGTCTGGCACAAACCTATCCTCAAATCTGCACCAAAACTCTATCCTCAAATCTATCATGTCACTAAACACAGTCCTTCGGTCTAGCACAAATCTATCCTCAATATCTGTCCTCAAGATCTACACTAAACATAGTCCTTCGGTCTAGCACAAACCTCTATCCTCAATCATTTCCAACCTAAACAATCAACTCTCTCTCCAAGTCTACTCACAAATATCCTTGTAAGCTTCCACAAAATCTCACACTAATCTATCCACAAGTCCTCTCTAGAACTTGTCCAATCTCAACAAGTCCTCACTAGAACTTATCCAATTCTTCTCAATAAGTCCTCACTAGAACTTATCCAAATCTCTCTCAATATATATTGTAAGCTTCCACAAAAGCTCACACAAATCTATCCACAAGTCTTCTCAAAGACTTACCTCAAATCTGCTCAACAAGTCCACACTAGAACTTGTCCAATCTCATAGAAACATAAAGAGAATTGTTAGAGACTCAATATGCTTCACATTCATCACAATGCTCAATCACTTTCAATCACTCTTTTAGAAACATATAGAGAATTGTTAGAGACTCAATATGCTTCACATTCACCTCAATGCTCAATCACTTTCAATCACTCTTTTAGAAACATATAGAGAATTGTTAGAGACTCAATATGTTTCACACTCATCAACACTCAACCTCTTTCTCAAATCAATTCAGAATATAGAACAATTTGTTTCATAGAACTTGAACTATCACCTTAACACATCCACTTGACTAGGCTCAATCAACTCTACTCAACCAATCACTCAATGAAATAATCCTTGCTCACAAACCCTAGTCCAAACATATGAACACTCACTCAAATATTTCCAACAATGCTTATCAACCAATCTCACATAACAATGATACTCATGTTCTTTGCAAACCCTAGTTCAAGTTCTTCACTCAACCATTCACTTCAACAACAATGCTTATAAAACAATCTTCACATAACAATGATACTCATGATCTTTGCAAACCCTAGTTCAAGTTCACTCAACTTAATCACTTCAACAACAATGCTTATAAAACAAGGTTTTATCAACAACTCTTTATTCCAGAAAACCTTGAAGCATTAATTCAAAACACACTCAACAAGGAAAACCTTAACCACAATCCTTTTCACTCCAACTTAGCATTCACAACATTCAACAATCACTCACTAGGAAGAATATGCCCATACCTTTTGTTTGATGTAGAAGTGCCCTTGGAAAACCTGTCTAAATCACAATTTCCTTCTTTCCAATTTCAATGGTTAGATGACAAAATCTCACTCTTAACACTTTCTCAAATATTCCTTAGACACAAAAATACTCAAAGCTCAATTATGCCTTATTGCTCCCAACCATCAAATCATACATGAAAATAATAATTCCTTGGATACACCTTATAAACTCCAACTTAAAATAATATCCAACACCACAATACTTCAAACAATCTTTCTAAAACACCTTACTACCCTTTCCAAACAATAAAGCAAATAACACCAAAAATTTAATTTTGCATAACCCTTATAACTCCCCTTACAACCTTACAAACCAAATAAAAATGCAAAAATTAATTTTTAAATACTCAACTAACCCTTCCAAAATTTTTGGTGCTCAATTTCAATGCATACCTTTTGCTTCCCCCAAAAGGGGTTTCGGCATGATTCGATCCACCGTCTCCCCAAGCCTAAGCGCCTTAGCGCTTGGGAGTCCACCGCATGGGCTAATGATGCCCACGTGAAAGAAGAAACACTTCCTTCACCTTATGCCTTAGTGCATCATTGACTTCCCATGAAAACCACAATGCTTTCCACTTAGATGCAACACGATTCGCAAAGTTCACAGTTAATTAAAAATCGAAGGCATGGTAATTTGCTAAGGTGGGATGATCCCCCTTTTATACACGTTTGGAAATTTTCTCCCACGTCGGTGCTTGGAATTCAAATTTCAAAAATTTGAATTATAATTTGATAACCCTCCTTAGGGTTAGTTAAAAATTAATATAAATTAATTTTTATAACTAATATCAAAATTAATTAATAATTAATTTAAATAACTTAATTAAGTAAATTAAATTATAAATTAATTTATAATAAAAATTATATTAATTAATTTATAATTAATTTAAAACTTCCCTTTATAATATTATAAAAAATATTATAATATTATTCACTTGGGCTTTTTGCACTTTAGACCACATCTGACTTCCTGAAACCGGGTCTTGATCAACTGAAACTAGAGAACCTGAAACTGATGTTGCCCACTGAAACTACCACTGACTAGTGTTGAAAGCTTGACATCAATGACCACTCACTCTTGACATCAATGACAACTTATCTACTCAAAATGTCCAACAATCTCCCCCTTTGTCATTGATGGCAACCCAAATTCTTTTTACCAAAAACTTGACCTTTTTCCTGTTCTACTCCCCTTAGGACATTGCTCCCCTGACTCAATGCTCTCTCCTTAAACCAAATCTCTCCCCCTTACTCAAATCTCTCCCCTTTGACATCAATGGCAAAGGGTCACCTTTGGGGCTCGGGGCTAAGAATGAGTCTCTTAGCTTAGCCCCTCCCCCACCTCCTCTTGAGGTGGTTAATTTTGGGGTGGGAGTATTTCTACTCCCAACAAGCACTAGTCTTTACCTTTGTCCTCTTTCCTTCTCATCTGATCCTTCTGATTCCTTTGCATTTTTCATGTTCATGTCCATGTTCCTATTCCTATCCATATTCTATTCCTATTCATGTCCTTATTCCTATTCTTGTTCATGTCCATATCCATATTCCTATTCGTTCTTGTTCATATTCATGTTCATGTTCATATCCATATTCCTTTTCCTGTTCCTATTCATGTTCATGCTTGATTCTAGAATATCTGCTCTACACCACTTTGTTGTATGTCCATCATTATTGCACTTATAACACTTAATGTTATTATTCCTTGGAGGTGCAAATATCTTGGGATTTCTCCTAGTGAAGCCATATTTGTTCCTATTATGTACCTTGCAATTCATTGCCTTGTGACCAAACTGATTACATGAGTAGCAATACCCATGGAAAAGTTACATATTTCTGAAGTTCCCATATTCCTGTCTTTCATGTGTCCTGCACTATGAAGCCATGTGCCCAAATCTATGACATGAGAAACATCATCCATTGAAATTTCCTTGCCTTGACCTCATTGGTCTCTTAGTCTCTTTTTCTCTATGTTGGTTCCTGTTCCATCTATTTCCTTTTTGTGCATTGTACCTTTCCTTGTTGAAATTTCTATTGTCCAACTCATCCTCAGAAGTCTCACTTTCTCTTACACTATCTTCTTCTTTAGAACTTGAGGTTGACTCTTCTTCTTGTTTCTTTTGAGCTTGTTCAAAACCAAGACCTATTTTGTTTGTTGACCTTATTTGTACCTTGATCATCTTATCCAAATTCTTTGAACTCTTTCCAAACTTGTGTAGCTTATCCTTGGACTTTTCTAAATCTTCCCTTAGTAGAGCTACTTCTTGTTCTAACTTTTCACATTCTAAGACCTTTGCTTCTAACTTATCCTTGAACTTCTTTGTCTTAGCCATTGACTTGTTTAAATCCTCTATAAGCTTTCCTCTCTCTTCATCACATTCTTGAAACTGAAATTCAAGTTGGGAGTTTTGCTTTCTTACCTTATTTAAAGTTTTAAGAGCATAAATAAGCTCTCCCTCAAGATCAACTCCTCCTTTTTCTGATTCTTCCTCTATTTGTTTACCTTTGTCAACATCTTCATTCTTTTCTGACTTGTCTTCTATAGGATCACCTTCTTCTTCTTCTAGTGCCATTATAATATTCTCTTTTGGTCCTTCAAATGCATCCTCATACTCATCATCACTGAAACTGAAACCATTCCTTGTACAACTATCTTCAAGATGTCCAAAATTACCACATCTAAAACACTTGAGAATTATTGGTGGCCTTTTCTTAACCTCTTCTTTTTCTTCAATCAGAAATAGGACTTCATATTTATCATTATCTGAGAAACTATTATCACTATCACTTGAGTACTTACTTGCCTTGTCTGCATAGTAGCTCCTCTTTTGTCTTTGAAAGAACTTCTTCCCTTGTCTACCTTGTCCATCCTTACCTTTCTTTTGGTACCTATATTTTTCTGATTCCCTGTTCTTATGATCCTATTTTTCTTCATCATTGTTATTTTTAGCTTCTTGACAATCAGTTGCATAGTGACCATACTTTCCACAATTGAAACATCTAACAGATTTTGCATCTTTAAATCTTCTTGAATCCTTATTCCTTCTACCATAATTAGCTTCTTCATCACTGGATGACTCATTGCTTGAATCTGACTTCTTACCCTTTGTCTTCTTAATTGCTTTGAAGGTTGCTTCCTTCTAGAGATTAGGTTCCTCTTTTGTTCTTAACTCAAAAGTTGTAAGAATACCAAGTAACATATCTCTTGTCAAAGAATCACCATCTTTTGATTCTTCTATAGCAGAAATATTTTCACTAAATATTTTTGGAAGAGATCTTAAGACCTTATCACAAACATCCGATTCTTCAACATTAAGTCCAAGTCCTTGCATAGCATTAACAACCTCATCAACTCAAAGTAGATAAGTACTAATGTTTTCCTCATCCTTCATTCTTAACTCTTCAAATTGTCCTTTGAGATTTTATATCTTTGCCTTTTTGACACTTTTATCTCCTTCATATATGCTTTGCAACTTATCCCAAATTCCTTTTGCATATTTACAATGCATAAATTTTATTGATTATGTTCTATGCAAACCTCTCAAAATTGCATTCATTGCTTTTGAATTGTAATGTTGTAGAAGCTTACCTTCCTTATCTATAGGTGGATCAACTGGTGGTATGTATCCATTTTCAACTGCTTCCCAAATTTCATTGCCAAGTGCCATCAAGTGAATCTTCATTCTCATACTCCAAAATATATAATCACTTCCATCAAATATTGGTGTTGAATTATCTGAGGACACATTCTTAGAATCCATTGTGTTCTTGAAAGCTTTTCCTTCAAGTTGTTAAACTCTTTCGAAGGAACCCGCTTTGATACCAATTGAAGAACACAAGCTTATACTGAGAGGGGGGTGAACAGTATAAGACCACTTTTTACTTTTCTTTCCCAATCAATATTATGCAATGTATAGATAGCAATATCAATAGTAGTAATCAAAGCAATGCATAAATCACCACACACAATAGAGACACCAATTTAACGTGGTTCACCCAATGTGGGCTACTCCACGGAGAAAATATTTCACTAAAATTTTCTCAATCAATCTCTTGGGAATCCTTTCCCTATTACAATGTTTATGGACCTCTATCCAAAGGAGACACCAATCCCCTAATCAAGTTCATGGATCTCTATCCATAGGAGAACTCCTTTCTCCTTAGCTCTGACTGGTGATCTTCTAGAAGAACTATTGCCCCCACTACTCTAGCTAATGGATCTCTATCCACTGAAGACACCTATCCTCACTACCTAGCTAATGGATCTCTATCCACTAGAGACTATCATCCTCTATACTCTATCACCTTCAAAGCTCTATCTCAAATCTACACTAAACATAATCCTTCGGTCTAGCACAAATCTGCTCAATCTCTATCTCTGGTCTAGCACAAACCTATCCTCAAATCTGCACCAAACTCTATCCTCAATATCTGTACTAAACACAGTCCTTTGGTCTAGCACAAATCTATCCTCAATATCTATCCTCTGATCTACACTAAACACAATCCTTAAATCTAGCACAAATCTATCATCAATCTCTATCCTCAAGCCTAAACAACTATCTCAAATCTACCTTGTAAGCTTCCACAAAATCTCACACTAATCTATCCACAAGTCCTCTCTAGAACTTGTCCAATATCCTCAACAAGTCCTCACTAGAACTTATCCAATCTCAACAAGTCCTCACTAGAACTTATCCAAATCTCTCTCAATCTATATTGTAAGCTTCCACAAAAGCTCACACAAATCTATCCACAAGTCTTCTCAAAGACTTACCTCAAATCTGCTCAACAAGTCCACACTAGAACTTGTCCAATCTCATAGAAACATAAAGAGAATTGTTAGAGACTCAATATGCTTCACATTCATCACAATGCTCAATCACTTTCAATCACTCTTTTAGAAACATATAGAGAATTGTTAGAGACTCAATATGCTTCACATTCACCTCAATCTCAATCACTTTCAATCACTCTTTTTATCAAAACATATAGATAATTGTTAGAGACTCAATATGTTTCACACTCATCAACACTCAACCTCTTTCTCAAATCAATTCAGAATATAGAACAATTTATTTCATAGAACTTGAACTATCACTTCACACATCCACTTGACTAGGCTCAATCAACTCTACTCAACCAATCACTCAATGAAATAATCCTTGCTCACAAACCCTAGTCCAAGCATATGAACACTCACTCAAATATTTCCAACAATGCTTATCAACCAATCTCACATAACAATGATACTCATGTTCTTTTCAAACCCTAGTTCAAGTTCTTCACTCAACCAATCACTTCAACAACAATGCTTATAAAATATAAAATCTTCACATAACAATGATACTCATGATCTTTGCAAACCCTAGTTCAAGTTCACTCAACTTAATCACTTCAACAACAATGCTTATAAAACAAGGTTTTATCAACAACTCTTTATTCTAGAAAACCTTGAAGCATTAATTCAAAACACACTCAACAATGCTTAACAACAATCCTTTTCACTCCAACTTTGCATTCACAACATTCAACAATCACTCACTAGGAAGAATATGCCCATACCTTTTGTTTGATGTAGAAGTGCCCTTGGAAAACCTGTCTTAAATCACAATTTCCTTCTTTCCAATTTCAATGGTTAGATGACAAAATCTCACTCTTAACACTTTCTCAAATATTCCTTAGACACAAAAATACTCAAAGCTCAATTATGCCTTATTGCTCCCAACCATCAAATCATACATGAAAATAATAATTCCTTGGATACACCTTATAAACTCCAACTTAAAATAATATCCAACACCACAATACTTCAAACAATCTTCCTAAAACACCTTACTACCCTTTCCAAACACCAAAGCAAATAACACCAAAAATTTAATTTTGCACAACCCTTATAACTCCCCTTACAACCTTACAAACCAAATAAAAATGCAAAAATTAATTTTTAAATACTCAACTAACCCTTCCAAAAATTTTGGTGCTCAATTTCAATGCATACCTTTTGCTTCCCCCAAAAGGGGTTTCGGCGTGATTCGATCCATCGTCTCCCCAAGCCTAAGCGCCTTAGCGCTTGGGAGTCCACCGCATGGGCTAATGGTGCCCACGTGAAGGAAGAAACACTTCCTTCACCTTATGCCTTAGTGCGTCATTGACTTCCCATGAAAACCACAACGCTTTCCACTTAGATGCAACACGATTCACAAAGTTCGCAGTTAATTAAAAATCGAAGGCATGGTAATTTGCTAAGGTGGGATGATCCCCCTTTTATACACGTTTGGAAATTTTCTCCCACGTCGACGCTTGGAATTCGAATTTCAAAAATTTGAATTATAATTTGATAACCCTCCTTAGGGTTAGTTAAAAATTAATATAAATTAATCTTTATAACTAATATCAAAATTAATTAATAATTAATTTAAATAACTTAAGTAAATTAAATTATAAATTAATTTATAATAAAAATTATATTAATTAATTTATAATTAATTTAAAACTTCCCTTTATAATATTATAAAAAATATTATAATATTATTCACTTGGGCTTTTTGCACTTTAGACCACATCTGACTTCCTGAAACCGGGTCTTGATCAACTGAAACTGGAGAACCTGAAACTGATGTTGCCCACTGAAACTGCCACTGAATGGTGCTGAAAGCTTGACATCAATGACCACTCACTCTTGACATCAATGACAACTTATCTACTCAAAATGTCCAACAATCTCCCCCTTTGTCATTGATGGTAACCCAAATTATTTTTACCAAAAACTTGACCTTTTTCTTGTTCTGCTCCCCTGACTCAATGCTCTCTCCTTAAACCAAAACTCTCCCCCTTACTCAAATATCTCCCCCTTTGACATCAATGGCAAAGGGTCACCTTTGGGGCTCGAGGCTAAGAATGAGTCTCTTAGCTTAGCCCCTCCCCCACCTCCTCTTGAGGTGGTTAATTCTGGGGTGGGAGTATTTCTACTCCTAACAAGCATTGGTCTTTACCTTTGTCCTCTTTCCTTCTCATCTGATCCTTTTGATTCCTTTGACTATTCTTGTCCATGTCCATGTTCTTGTTCATGTCCATGTTCCTATTCCTATCCATATTCCTATTCTTTTCATGTCCATATTCATGTTCCTATTCATGTCCATATCCATATTCTTTACTATTCCTATTCATATTCATGTTCATGTTCATATCCATATTCCTATTCATTATTCTATTCCTATTCCTGTTCATATTCATGCTTGATTCTGGAATATCTGCTCTACACCACTTTGTTGTATGTCCATCATTATTGCACTTATAACACTTAATGTTATTATTCCTTGGAGGTGCAAATATCTTGGGATTTCTCCTAGTGAAGCCATATCTGTTCCTGTCATGAACCTTGTAATTCATTGCCTTGTGACCAAACTGATTACATGAGTAGCAATACCCATGGAAAAGTTACCTATTTCTAAAGTTTCCATATTCCTGTCTTTCATGTGTCCTACACTGTGAAGCCATGTGCCCAAATCTGTGACATGAGAAACATCTTCCATTGAAGTTTCCTTGTCTTGACCTCATTGGTCTCTTAGTCTCTCTTTCTCTATGTTGATTCTTGTTCCATCTGTTTCTTCTTTGTGCATTGTTCCTTTCCTTGTTGAACTTTCTGTTGTCCAACTCATCCTTAGAAGTCTCACTTTCTCTTACACTATCTTCTTCTAAAGTTTCTTCTTCAAAACTTGAGGTTGACTCTTCTTCTTGTTTCTTTTGAGCTTGTTCAAAACCAAGACCTATTTTGTTTGTTGACCTTCTTTGTACCTTGATCATCTTATCCAAATTCTTTGAACTCTTTCCAAACTTGTGTAGCTTATCCTTGGACTTTTCTAAATCTTCCCTTAGTAGAGCTACTTCTTGTTCTAACTTTTCACATTCTAAGACCTTTGCTTCTAACTTATCCTTGAACTTATTTGTCTTAGCCATTGACTTGTTTAGATCCTCTATAAGCTTTCCTCTCTCTTCATCACATTCTTGAAACTGAAACTCAAGTTGGGAGTTTTGCTTTCTTACCTTCTTTAAAGTTTTAAGAGCATAAATAAGCTCTCCCTCAAGATCAACTCCTCCTTTTTTTGATTCTTCCTCTATTTGTTTGCCTTTGTCAACATCTTCATTTTTTTTTGACTTGTCTTCTATAGGATCACCTTCTTCTTCTTCTAGTGCCATTAGAATATTCTCTTCTGGTCCTTCAAGTGCATCCTCATATTCATCATCACTGAAACTGAAACCATTCCTTGTACAACTATCTTCAAGATGTCCAAAATTACCACATCTAAAACACTTGAGAATTATTGGTGACCTTTTCTTAACCTCTTCTTTTTCTTCAATCAAAAATAGGACTTCATCTTTATCATTATCTGAAAAACTATTATCACTATCACTTGAGTACTTACTTGCCTTGTCTGCATAGTAGCTCCTCTTTTGTCTTTGAAAGAACTTCTTTCCTTGTCTACCTTGTCCATCCTTGCCTTTATTTTGGTACCTGTATTTTTCTTCATCATTGTTATTTTTAGCTTCTTGACAATCAGTTGCATAGTGACCATACTTTCCACAATTGAAACATCTAACAGATTTTGCATCTTTAAATCTTCTTGAATCCTTATTCCTTCTGCCATAATTAGCTTCTTCATCATTGGATGACTCATTGCTTGAATCTGACTTCTTACCCTTTGTCTTCTTAATTGCTTTGAAGGCTGCTTCCTTCTGAATATTAGGTTCCTCTTTTGTTCTTAACTCAAATGTTGTAAGAATACCAAGTAACATATCTCTTGTCAAAGAATCACCATCTTTTGATTCTTCTATAGCAAAAATATTTTCACTAAATATTTTTGGAAGAGATCTTAAGACCTTATCACAAACATCCGATTCTTCAACATTAAGTCCAAGTCCTTGCATAGCATTAACAACCTCATCTACTCGAAGTAGATAAGTACTAATATTTTCCTCATCCTTCATTCTTAACTCTTCAAATTGTCCTTTGAGATTTCGTATCTTTGCCTTTTTGACACTTTTATCTCCTTCATATATGCTTTGCAACTTATCCCATATTCCTTTTGCATCTTTACAATGCATAACTTTTATTGATTTTGTTCTATGCAAACCTCTCAAAATTGCATTCATTGCTTTTGAATTGTAATGTTGTAGAAGCTTACCTTCCTTATCTGTAGGTGGATCAACTGGTGGTATGTATCCATTTTCAACTGCTTCCCAAATTTCATTGCCAAGTGCCATCAGGTGAATCTTCATTCTCATACTCCAAAATATATAATCACTTCCATCAAATATTGGTGTTGAATTATCTGAGGACACATTCTTAGAATCCATTGTGTTCTTGAAAGATTTTCCTTCAAGTTGTTAAACTCTTTCGAAGGAACCCACTCTAATACCAATTGAAGAACACAAGCTTATACTAAGAGGGGGGTGAACAGTATAAGACCACTTTTTACTTTTCTTTCCCAATCAATATTATGCAATGTATAGATAGCAATATCAATAGCAATAATCAAAGCAATGCACAAATCACCACACACAATAGAGACACCAATTTAACGTGGTTCACCCAATGTGGGCTACTCCACGGAGAAAATATTTCACTAAAATTTTCTCAATCAATCTCTTGGGAATCCTTTCCCTATTACAATGTTTATGGACCTCTATCCAAAGGAGACACCAATCCCCTAATCAAGTTCATGGATCTCTATCCATAGGAGAACTCCTTTCTCCTCTTAGCTCTGATTGGTGATCTTCTAGAAGAACTATTGCCCCCACTACTCTAGCTAATGGATCTCTATCCACTAAAGACACATGTCCTCACTACCCTAGCTAATGGATCTCTATCCACTAGAGACTGTCATCCTCTATACTCTATCACCTTCAAAGCTCTATCTCAAATCTACACTAAACACAGTCCTTTGATCTAGCACAAATCTTCTCAATCTCTATCTCTGGTCTAGCACAAACCTATCCTCAAATATACACCAAACTCTATCCTCAAATTTGTACTAAACATAATCCTTTGATCTAGCACAAATCTATCCTCAATCTCTATCCTCTAATCTACACTAAACATAGTCCTTCGATCTAGCACAAATCTATCCTCAATCTCCTCAAAGACTTATCTCAAAATCTGTCCTTGTAAGCTTCCACAAAAGCTCACACTAATCTATCCACAAGTCCTCTCTAGAACTTGTCCAATCTGCTCTCAACAAGTCCTCACTAGAACTTGTCCAAATCTGCTCAATAAGTCCTCACTAGAACTTGTCCAAATATACTCTCAATATATATTGTAAGCTTCCACAAAATCTCACACAAATCTATCCACAAGTCTTCTAAAGACTTACCTCAAATCTGCTCAACAAGTCCACACTAGAACTTGTCCAATCTCATAGAAACATAAAAAATCTCAGATCACTTCCATAGCTATAAAACATAATAATTACATCAATCAATACTTTCAATCACTCTTTTGAGAACATATAGAGAAATTGTTAGAGACTCAATATGCTTCACACTAAATAAAATACTCATCAACACTCAACCTCTTTCTCAAATCAATTTAGAATATAGAATAATTTGTTTCATAGAACTTGAACTATCACTTCACACATCCACTTGACTAGGCTCAATCAAATCTACTCAACCAATCACTCAATGAAATAATCCTTGCTCACAAACCCTAGTCCAAACATATGAACACTCACTCAAATATTTCCAATAATACTTATCAACCAATCTCACATAACAATGATACTCATGTTCTTTTCAAACCCTAGTTCAAGTTCTTCACTCAACCATTCACTTCAACAACAATGCTTATAAAATAATCTTCACATAACAATGATACTCATGATCTTTGCAAACCCTAGTTCAAGTTCACTCAACTTAATCACTTCAACAACAATGCTTATAAAACAAGGTTTTATCAACAACTCTTTATTCTAGAAAACCTTGAAGCATTAATTCAAAACACACTCAACAAGGAAAACCTTAACCAAATCCTTTTCACTCCAACTTAGCATTCACAACATTCAACAATCACTCACTAGGAAGAATATGCCCATACCTTTGTTTGATGTAGAAGTGCCCTTGGAAAACCTGTCTTAAATCACAATTTCCTTCTTTCCAATTTCAATGGTTAGATGAAAAAATCTCACTCTTAACACTTTCTCAAATATTCCTTAGACACAAAAATACTCAAAGCTCAACTATGCCTTATTGCTCCCAACCATCAAATCATACATGAAAATAATAATTCCTTGGATACACCTTATAAACTCCAACTTAAAATAATATCCAACACCACAATACTTCAAACAATCTTTCTAAAACACCTTACTACCCTTTCCAAACAACAAAGCAAATAACACCAAAAATTTAATTTTGCACAACCCTTATAACTCCCCTTACAACCTTACAAACCAAATAAAAATGCAAAAATTAAATTTTGAATACTCAACTAACCCTTCCAAAATTTTTGGTGCTCAATTTCAATGCATACCTTTTGCTTCCCCCAAAAGGGGTTTTGGCATGATTCGATCCGCCGTCTCCCCAAGCCTAAGCACCTTAGCGCTTGGGAGTCCACCGCATGGGCTAATGGTGCCCACGTGAAGGAAGAAACACTTCCTTCACCTTATGCCTTAGTGCGTCATTGACTTCCCACGAAAACCACAATGCTTTCCACTTAGATGCAGCATGATTCGCAAAGTTCACAGTTAATTAAAAATCGAAGGCATGGTAATTTTCTAAGGTGGGATGATCCCCCTTTTATACACGTTTGGAAATTTTCTCCCACATTGGTTCTTGGAATTTGAATTTCAAAAATTTGAATTATAATTTGATAACCCTCCTTAGGGTTAGTTAAAAATTAATATATATATATATATATATTTTAAAGCGAAAAACCCCTTGTGGGACTGCCTTGGTCTGAGAGACCATGACCAGGGGGTTCACACCGCAAAGCACCGGGAGTTGCCGGTCCGCCCGCACCAACATTTTCAATTGGATTTTGGGTACCCAATTCAAATTTTTGGTAGGGTGGAGATTCAAACTTGGGACCTCTCTTGGAGGATTGCCCTTTCCTCTCCAACTCACATACAACACCTGGGTAAAATTAATATAAATTAATCTTCATAACTAATATCAAAATTAATTAATAATAAATTTAAATAACTTAAGTAAATTAAATTATAAATTAATTTATAATAAAAATTATATTAATTAATTTAAAACTTCCCTTTATAATATTATAAAAAAATATTATAATATTATTCACTTGGGCTTTTTGCACTTTAGACCTCATCTGACTTCCTGAAACCGAGTCTTGATCAACTAAAACTAGAGATCCTGAAACTGATGCTGCCCACTGAAACTGCCACTGATTTGTGTTGCAAGCTTGACATCAATGACCACTCACTCTTGACATCAATGACAACTTATCTACTCAAAATGTCCAACAAACCAACCAAAAGGAGTAGTGGTATCACCTACATTGATTGATGTAAGTGAGTTTGAATTGTTGGATGAAGCAAAATAGTGGTTGGAAAAAGTGGCAACACCACGAGTGAAAGAAAAGGAAGTAGCAATTGAACCACCTAAAGAGGAAAAATAATAATTTTGAATTATCATGAGAGGTGGAAATAGCCACAAACCATTTGAAGAGGAAAGCACAGAGGAAGGAGAATAACTTGATTCAATACCAACACCATAGGAATAGATTGAAGAACAATAAAGTCCAATAGAATAACTATATGTGCAAGGTGAAGAATGATAGATTCAAACAAAAACAAAATAGGATATGGCTACAAAACTTGTAAATATAGAGGATATCAAGATAGAACAAGAAAAACAACAAGAAATAATTATAGCATAGATCAATTTATAGGAGGGAACTAAAACTAGGCCAATAAAAGATATTAGGGAAAGACCTTCAAAATAAGAAGAAGCTAAGGATAAGGACCAAACACATGGGATAGATCAAGGATTACAAACACACTTTTTGATTGAAGTTTCTACATTTGGGATCTTTTACAAGGAAGGAGAAGAAACGAAAGAACGAGTGGACCATTTTTTCAAGCAAATATCTAAAATGTTTATAAACACCCAGTTACAATTTTGGATAGGTTATGTAGGACAACTGAAATGATGGAAAAAATGAACATTTAGTGATATGGAGAGAGTAATGAATTGAGTGTGCAATGAATATAGGATGAGGAACGTAGCTCAAATATATGTGCAAAACCCTTGGCAATTACCTACTAGAGAGGTAACAAATATGTTAGGATTTGATAACTTGTCGGAGAAAATAAGAACTAATTATAGAGTGTCTATGAGGCTAAATATGGACTTAGATAGATCTCAAATATGTCTAGTAGACACTACAACGATGGAATATCAGACAACACCACTAGAGATAGTATTCTTGTTTCAAAAGTATAATTTCCTAACACATTGTATAGAGTGGCTTACCTTAGGGTTAGAGTAGGTTCATCAAGCTAAGGAAGCACTATGAGGAGAAGCAAAAGTGACATGTAATGAAATGGCCTCAATGGAGGATGAGCTTGAACAAATTAAGAAAGTGTAGACATCTAAAATTAATAGTTTTGATAAAATAATAAATTAAAAAATAAATATACCTAAATAAGCCTTATAAAATTAAAATCCCTAATGTTTCCTGATAAAACCTTAGAAATATACCACAAAAATTAAATGTAAATATTAAATCCAATTTTTTGATGCATTTCCTACACTTACAAAAATAATAAATTAATAACCATAATCCCTAATCATTTCCCTACACCATTAATAACTAATTAAACCTATATTAATCTAAGTAAATACAATTAACATCACCATCATAAGCCCTATTTATGATCCCTTCTACATGTAAAATGATAAAAATAAATAAAATAATCTTAATTCTAATTAATATTATTATTATTTTTTTATTTGTGGAAAACATCCCAAAAGGGATGCCACTTTTGGGTAAGACCCAAGGAGGTAGGGGTAACTCCCTATTAAAGTCCCTTAATTAAAATTAAGCAAAATTCTAGGCATGGCATTTATTAGAAATTATCTAGATGCCTAGAAAATATGCCCCTCCCAAATATCTAAAAATTCCCTAATTAATATGCTAGTCTCCATGCACTTTTCCTTCATACCACAAATAGAAATTTTAAAATTTAAAATAATAAAAGTCAAAAAGATGCATTAAATCCACTTGGACCAAGGACAAACCACATCATCATTTTGGCAATTTTAAATTCTTTTCCATTCTCCCATGTCTTTTGGGAAACTAATTTAATATTAGTTTCCCATCCCCCTAGGACATCTCCCCTAAAGCCATTTAATATGCCAACTCCCTACCCTTACACCTCATCATTTTAGTAATTTTAAAATACCCTCACATTCCTCCATGTGCCTTGGGAAACTAATTTTAAATTAGTTTCCCCTCCCCTAGACTTCCCCCCTCCAAAGAAATTTAATGACCCCACCCATATCCTTCCACATCATCCTTCTCTAGAACTTTCCTTTACCTACCTTGCCCATGTGGAAACCAAGTGAAGCCTATGTGGCATCCCACTAACCTAGCCCCCCTAAATTTCTATAAATACCCTTGGCCATGGCCAAGGGAGGGAGCCTATTTTGTGCTAGTTTTATGCTTCCAAAATACTCATTCACCCTTGCCTAAGCCTACTTGACCACTACTCGCAGCCCTTAACCACATTCCAAGACCCTCGTAACTCTATTAACACCCTTTCCAAGCTCTTGGGTCTTACATTTTATAGCCTACAGTCATAATTTTGAGATCTCCTCCCCTGAGATGGTCCCGACCACTGCTTATTGTATCCCCAGAGATAGTTTTACTTCTGATAGGAAACATCATCAACAGATATCCCGATGATAGTTCAATGCATAATAGGTATAATATTTTATTTTCTACCTTCTATTTACATAGCAGTATTTGCTTTTATTTACTATGGTTTATATATTACCTTGATTAAGGCTCAACTTAGGTAGGCCCATCTTGTTTGCTAATTTCTTCTTGTTGGCTATGTGCAGGTTTCTCACTCATCTACAATAGCCTTTGTAAGATCACATCCATAAGCACTCATGCATATGATATCTCCTGATCACATTTTGTTGTGGGAGAGAAGCACAAACATCATTCTTGTTGTGAATACCCTCTTGGGTTAATTTGTAATTTGTAAAGATAAAGAGTTCTATCTTGTATTGGAAAAGGTACACATTTGTAATAAAAATTCTTCACATATATTGTTCTCTTTGTCTTACATTTTGGTTGTTGATGGTGGCTTCTTATCCCTAAAAAATGGCATACTTGGTGGGAAACTTACCTTAACTTGCACTTTATATTTTCTCTATTTCAATTGATATCCACAATAAAGATAAAGTGTAATTTTTATTTTATGTTATTTGCTATTGTTTTTTAACACAGTCGTGTATTTTTATTAACTGCTATTATTTTATGTTGTTTTATAGGTAACAAGAGACCACCTATGTAGTGATGGTCTAACACTACTATACTGCCTGTGCAGAGATAGTTCTAACTCATAGGACACAGATCTACAACACCCGCATAAGCTTCCAGATAAGTCCCTCTTTCTACTCTCATCACTTTTGATAGTATAATCCTGGGCTATTTAGCATATATAAACTTCCCTAGACTTCATTTAGTCTATCTTGCTCCTTTGGGCATCCTTCCACACACACATTTAGCATAGTTTACCCCTTTTGGCTTTTAGTTTAGCTTTTGTCCCCTTTGGGCTCTTTTGCACACTTTACACACACTTCACCAAGCCTCCTTGGGCTATTTTCCTTTCTTTCTAGCATAGCTTGCTTCCTTAAGCTCCTTTATTACACAAGCACTTCACAAGCCTCCTTAGGCTTACCCTTTTACCACACACAAGCCTCCTTAGGCTTTTAACTTAGTATTTACCCCTTGGGCTTTACCTTTTACACACTCTCATGCCTTCTTAGGCTTCCCTTTTTAACACAACTTTCCTCCTTGGGCTTTCTCCTTACACACACACCCACACACAAGCCTTCTTGGGCTTGAGTTTAGTTTTTTTCCCTTTGGGATTTATCTTTTGCACACTCTCAAGCCTCCTTAGGCTTCCCTTTCACCACAACTTGCCCCATTAGGCTTCCCCTTTTCACACTCATGAACAACAACCCTCTTTGGGTTTTCTTTCCCTTAGAACAATCCATCTCATTTGCATATTTATTTTGAGATCTTCCATTTACTTGATAATTCTAGATAGCTTTGGTTTTTAATTTTTCTTTCCTTTTTAGCATATATTTCCTTAGTTTTTGCTATAAATAGACTAGATAGTAGTAGTAATTAGCTTAGATTTCTATTATTTATCATTGGATAAATAGATTATTGCATTTTCATTGATTGACTCTATCTATGCACAAGACCGCCTGCCCAAAGATAGTATTGCACTTTGTTGCTGTAATAATGTTTCCTACTCTATTTTCTATCTTCTTTTGTTGTACCATCTCCCCAGAGACGGTATCACACTCCACTATCACTTCCCTGAACGTGGTCTTGCTTATGACTTGTTTTGTTGATGTTTGTTGTTTTTTCTTGTATTGCATGCTATACTATCTCCTTGAGGATGATATTACTGCATGTAACTGTCTCCTTGTAGACGGTCTCCCCTGCATACAAAATTTTGATAGAAAACTACATTTTTAACTATATAATCGTTAGAATAGCATTATTTTTAGTCTTAGCATAGAAATTTTAACTGTTATCTATTTAGAATATATCTCACACACACTTGCACTCTATTTTTTTGCACTCCATTATCATATATATATATATATATATATATATGTGTGTGTGTGTGTGTGTGTGTGTGTGTGTGTGTGTGTGTGCAAGGATAACCTCCTTGGTGATGTTGGATTTCACCACCAATCATTGAGAGCCCTAGAATAGCCATAGTTAGTATGATAGTCTTCTGGATTTCATCACTGGAAGGTTGGTTACCCTTGGGACTAGCTTGTGGTAATCATTGATGCCCTTTAGATGTAGGGCTCAATAACTAGTAGAAAATAATTGTTTCTTTTGTCCAAGCTTGCCCAAGAGTAAAGCAAAAGCCTGTGGGACCTTGCCTCAGGTATTAGGAAAGTAGAAGGAATTAGATAGAGTGACCTCTCTTGTAGAGGTATTTTTTTGTTCTCCTAGGCTACCTCACACCTACACTCTATCCTATAAAACCATCTTAGTTGATGGTATTTTACCATTCGACAAAGTGGTAGGGTGCTAAAACACCTTTTGTAATCTAGGGTAGGCTTTAAATAAAATACATGAAAAACCCTATTTATATATATACTTGTGTGACCATATATATATTTGGTGTGGTTTATATTATTGATTATCGATTTTATATTTATTTGTATATATAAATAATTTCTTATTTTGTACGATTAGCATTAACTCTTAGGATTGCAACATATTAACATAACATTTTGTGTGACTAACCTTTGGCTATTTTGTGTGTTCTATGGTTTTGAAGCAAAGCCAAGCCTGAGCTCAAAACCAAGTCACCATGGACCCTACCCAACCATATTCTACTACACCCAACTTACCACCTTTCAGTGAAGATTTATTCACTCAATCTATCTCTTTTCTATGACATAATCCATTTCTCTCAGACACACATCACAATTATGACCTTTAACCTGTTATTATTGCCATGGCCAATACCAAGACCATTTTTATGGATACCTCTAGTAAGTTCAGTGATGAGTGCCAAATTGACACATATTTTATGCAAATATTATCTGTTTTCTATCTGCAAAATCATGAAAGTAAATGTGTTTTAATGATTATTTTTACCTTATTTATGTGATTTATCAATAAATTTGATAAATGAGGTTAAAATGATAAATGATCATATTTTACACAAATTGTGCGAAGTTTTTGTATGTTTTTGGCAGGTAATATTACAACAAAATACAGGTCATATATTGAAGAAAGGATGAACCAATATCATGAAAATATATTGGAGACACGTGGACGCGCGCTACGGAAGGGTGCTACGGAAGGACGCTACGGAAGGGTGTTACGAAAACCTGGAAAAATCTACGAAAAGACCTGTTTCGCATAATAAAAATGCCACATAAGCTATGGCTTGGTCAAACACCACGTGGGCAGCTGAAACACAAAATATTTCAAATTCCACATAGGCGTTTAGAAGAATCAAACGTGGGTGACTCATCATTTATTTGGGGCATGAATTTGTTATGATATTTTCTATAACAATACATGAATATTTGTAATAAATGCATCCTTCCCTAAAAGAAAGGATCAAAGCTATAGAAAAAGTCTAAATCAAGGGTTGTATTGTTACGTAGCTATCCCACCAAGTCAAAGTTAGTATTATGTTATAATTAGTTGCCACTTGGACCAATTAGAATATTTATTGAGTCCAAGTATTTTAGGAGATGTGTTAATTTAGATTATTCTTGTTAGAATAAAGTTGTTGCATGATCAAGTCCAAACCATATGGGAGAAATACGGGGAGTTATGTTCGGAATTGTCTGAGTGACAATATATATTTGCATACGAGGCCTTTGAAAAGGCCTGGTTGGATGGCGAGTGAATGGAGAAATATCTGTAATCTGTGATTATTCCTGATGTAATCTTCTGTATGCAATTCTGAAAGTTGGATGCGCAACCATGTACGTTTGATTTTCAATAATAAAGCAGCAACAATATTTTCTTCAGGATATGGTAACTGTGTTTTATAATTATTTTATATTTTGCTTGCTTTGGTAATTTTTATTTCTTTTATTCTCTTGTAATTATGAAATAATTAAGAATTAGATTAATTAAATGAGAGTCGATTACTGAATAGAAAATAGGGGAAGGGGTTCACACTAACCTTCCGGAGGCAGGGCCCACTCCGAAAGGTTAGTCCCTAATCTCTTCCCCCCGGTAAATAGAGTTAGAATGTAGAATAAATTTTAAAGCATAAACTTAATTAAATTGCATAAAAAATAATTATAAATTATATTATGCATCATTAAATCATTCGTGGATCCACATATACTCATATAGAATAATTCATAAATTGCATATTTTATTTTATTTTTCGTAAACTTTAATTTCTGCAACACATGAAACCAGAAAGAGATCTGAACTAAGCTTAGTATTAATTACTACGGTACAATCTATACTGGATTGCTACTCTTTAAATCTAACCTGGATTAACCCGGATTGACAAAATTAAATGTAAGCTACTACAGCAGATCATTTTGGCACCGTTGCCGGGGAGAGTAGCGTCGTAGTGGTTAGTCAGAAAAGTTGTTTGGCAGTGCAAAGCGAGAGGACTTACTTGTATGTGAAAAGGGGTACGTACGAGACCTTGGTGTGCATACGAGTCAGAGTGGCCCGTAGATGGTTCCAACAAGCCCCGCATTTCGACGTTGCCAGGTTCATTTTCATAAAGGTTTCATTTTTACTGCTTTCATAGATTAAAACTTTATTTCTTGCAAATTTATTTTCTGCAAATTTCAATTTCAGCATATTTAATTTTCTGCAATTTCCTTGCTTTGGGTAATTACTATTGTTCATTTGATTTAGGACCTATGAAAAAGAATAGGAAGTAGGTGAACGCTGAAAACAACCTAATATTATTTTAGGACCCTATTTTTGTTTTATAGGAAGTAGTTAGGTTGAGTGACACAACTGTAATGAAATCCCTCCTAATAATCAAAAGAACAGTAGAAAGTTACCTTTTACTTCAGCAATTTTACTTCCAGTAAAAATTTACTTTCCAAGTACTTTTACTTTTTTCCTAATTATGCTGAAATTAGTTGTATAAACGCATCTAATTTTAGTAGCATTAGGACTGTTTAGTAATTTTAAATTTATTTCTTTTCTATTGTGTTAAGAGTATTTATAAGTTTTGAAATTTATATTTAGAACTTAGCAGACAATACGTTAAGAGTATTTATAAGTTCTGAAATTTATATTTAAACTTGGCAGACAGTAGGATTGAAACAGAAAAATCAAAACCCAAACAAAAAATTAAAAATATATATATAAATATAAATAAAAATAAAAAATAATAATATAAAATCAAAGAGAGAAAAAAAAAAAATTGCTAGGTGGAGAAAAACAGTCCAATAAACCTCTAGAAAATATTACAAAAAATAATAATAATAATAATAATAATAATAATAATAATAATAATAATAATAATAATAATATAATAATAAATAAATAAAATATATAAAAATAAAAATATATATATAAATATATAAATAATAATAATAATAATAATAATAATAATGAAATAAAATAGAGGTATTATAGAGGACTGAATCAATGTAACTATAAAGTGGCAGGACAAACATATTGTATCATGAAAATTTCAATTAAGAAAATATTTGAAAGGGTGTAGTAAAACTCAAATCCTATTGGTAACTCAACTAGAAAATCACTAATTAATGGGCATAGGTTTTAACTATACAAAGAGCCACTATCTAAAAAAAAAAAATCATACACCACCTTAAACAACAAACTGATTTGCAGTGCATTTCTGAACTGCAACCAACTACTATCCAATAATTTCTCTTTGAAAGGAAAAATAATAATAATAAATATATATTATATATATATATATATTGAAAAAATTAATATATAAAAATAAAAATGATTATGCTTCCTTTATTTCATCATGAAGTATCTGTATTCCCTTCCATTTTCAGTCTTAATGTTTCAAAGATAGCTTAAGAAGATGTTTTCTCTAAAAACCTTGTAGGAAGATGATTACCACATGATGCATAGTACCTTGTTTGCTAGATGAAGTCTAGATGTTTTTCAAATACTCAAACTATATCTAATATTTTGAGCAAAATTTTCATTGGAAATAACGCAAATATTTTAAAATGTTGTAAGTGACTCCTAGATGATCAAGTTTTTCTCTTTTGACCACGCACAAATACATATCTAAAAACATTGTGAAGTTTTGGAAAAATTAACTCATGTGTTATTTTTGCCATAAAGTAAAAAGTTTCCCTTGCTTATCTATTTTTACGCATGGTCTAGAGTACTAATGAATTGGCAAAAGGACAAGCTCGCCCTTCACCCTAAAAAAAATAAATCCCTTGCTCCTCATCTAATCGAGCAAGTATCCTACTAAATTCTTGCTTCTCCTCAAAATAAGCAAGATCCCCAAAAAGTAATGAAAATTTTCTTGCTTCTCTTCAAAATAAGCAAGAACCTCAAAAAGCACTAAAAATCCCTTGCTCCTCCCAAAATGAGCAAGTACCCCAAATAAAACAAAAGTAAAAAAAAAAAAGGCAAAAGAGCTTGAATCCCTAGAATTCTCAGTATCTCAAACACCATGGGGTACTCTTTATTAAGGTATCCTTACGTATTAACACTAAGTCTGGATAAGACCTCTAGATGCTCATAAGATAAGCTAGCTTTTTGGCATACATAACCCTTGTTGTTTTTCAATCCTTGCTCATAATGGGAAATGAATCCTCATTGCACACACAGTTGGTCTTGAAAGAAGCTTGAGAATACTAGGACAACTTTGACACTATATTGATTTGTGAAAGGAGTAAATGAAGTTGTTTCAAAATTGCTAGAATGTTTGAAGTCCTTGAAGAATAATCCTAGAAACATCACATGCAAGCAAAACTCAAAAGCAAACCCTCATGAAAGTACTATGGTTTCAATTTTTTCTTTTTCTACAAAAACATGGCTTGTGCCCATCACATTTTCATCCCTTAGAAAAAAGCCATCTTAATATCTATTTCACTTTTTCCTATGATTGAAGATATCCTAGAAGGCTGAAATCAAATTTTATATTCATTACCTTTCTATCTTGGAAACTTCTTAATGACATACAGGAAGCACAATCACAAAAATTATAATAAACCCCCATAAATAAAACTTATTATTATATTATCCACCAATATAAATAAAACACCCTTCATCTTGTTTTGGCTAAAATTACAGTTTGGGGGGAAGTAAATAAGGTATACAAAGTTCACAATTCAGTTTGGGGGAAAGAATCAGGTAAAGTATTTTCTTAAACTCTAACAACTACAGTTTTGTAGATATCTTCTGTAGACAACTTCTGTAATAATCTTCAGTAATATAGTTTATAATACTTAATACAATAGAGTTTATAATATAGTTTAGAGGTATAGTATAGGTAATATAATATTTTATAGTTATATAATAATAATAATAATAATAATAATAATAATAATAAAATGAATATATATTATATTAATTTACTATTTTTAATTACTATATCTTTACTTTGATCATTCTTCTCAAAAAAAAATAAAGATAAAAATAATAATAATAATATATATAATAATAATATATAATAAAAAAATAAAATAATAATAATAAAAAATAAAAATAAATAAATAAATAAACTTTAAAAGTTAATTTAAATTTTATATGTTACATATATAATGATGTTCTTATTGTTAGTATGGGTTTGTAGATAACATTATTATAGAAGTTATAAGTCTTATTTATGCATAGTTTTGATATACATCTAAATAAATCCAATGAGCACTATTGACTTTTGCATTGGAAAGTGTGTTTAGATAGATAGAAGTTGAAATACTGTTGCTATAGGAAGTGATTAGACTAAAATAAAACACATATTCATTGTATGATTTATAGTACCTTCTTGTTTCAACTTATTTAATTTGAAAAAAATGATGGTAATCCCAATTTAGCCAAATGACAATTTGCATTGTGCTTCTTATCAAATGTATATCACATTCCAAAAGAAATATTGTTTAAAATGGAGTATCAAGGTAAAAATTTGGATTTACATGAACAAGGCATCAATCATCTATTATAGACCAAATTTTGGATTTATGCAACTATTATAACTACAGATTTATCCATTGAGATTGTTGTATTAATCTTGTGTGCATGAGGACATGCACTTCCTTCAGTTTGGGGGAATGATGAGTGCCAAATTGACACATATTTTATGCAAATATTATATATTTTCTATCTGCAAAATTATGAAAGTAAATGTGTTTTAATGATTATTTTTACCTTATTTATGTGATTTATCAGTAAATTTGATAAATGAGGTTAAAATGATAAATGATCATATTTTACACAAATTGTGCGAAGTTTTTGTATGTTTTTGGTAGGTAATATTACAACAAAATACAGGTCATATATTGAAGAAAGGATGAACCAATATCATGAAAATATATTGGAGACACGTGGACGCGCGCTACGGAAGGGTGCTACGGAAGGACGCTACGGAAGGGTGTTACGAAAACCTAGAAAAATCTACGGAAAGACCTGTTTCGCATAATAAAAATGCCACATAAGCTATGGCTTGGTCAAACACCACGTGGGCAGCTGAAACACAAAATATTTCGAATTCCACATAGGCGTTTAGAAGAATCAAACGTGGGTGACTCATCATTTATTTGGGGCATGAATTTGTTATGAGATTTTCTATAACAATACGTGAATATTTGTAATAAATGCATCCTTCCCTAAAAGAAAGGATCAAAGCTGTAGAAAAAGTCTAAATCAAGGGTTGTATTGTTACGTAGCTATCCCACCAAGTCAAAGTTAGTATTATGTTATAATTAGTTGCCACTTGGACCAATTAGAATATTTATTGAGTCCAAGTATTTTAGGAGATGTGTTAATTTAGATTATTCTTGTTAGAATAAAGTTGTTGCGTGATCAAGTCCAAACCATATGGGAGAAATACGGGGAGTTATGTTCGGAATTGTCTGAGTGACAATATATATTTGCATACGAGGCCTTTGAAAAGGCCTGGTTGGATGGCGAGCGAATGAAGAAATATATGTAATCTGTGATTATTCCTGATGTAATATTTTGTATGCAATTCTGAAAGTTGGATGCGCAACCATGTACGTTTGATTTTCAATAATAAAGCAGCAACAATATTTTCTTCAGGATATGGTAACTGTGTTTTATAATTATTTTATATTTTGCTTGCTTTGGTAATTTTTATTTCTTTTATTCTCTTGTAATTATGAAATAATTAAGAATTAGATTAATTAAATGAGAGTCGATTACTGAATAGAAAATAGGGGAAGGGGTTCACACTAACCTTCCGGAGGCAGGGCCCACTCCGAAAGGTTAGTCCCTAATCTCTTCCCCCCGGTAAATAGAGTTAGAATGTAGAATAAATTTTAAAGCATAAACTTAATTAAATTGCATAAAAAATAATTATAAATTATATTATGCATCATTAAATCATTCGTGGATCCACATATACTCATATAGAATAATTCATAAATTGCATATTTTATTTTATTTTATTTTATTTTTCGTAAACTTTAATTTCTGCAACACATGAAACCAGAAAGAGATCTGAACTAAGCTTAGTATTAATTACTATGGTACAATCTATACTGGATTGCTACTCTTTAAATCTAACCTGGATTAACCCGGATTGACAAAATTAAATGTAAGCTACTACAACCGATCAGTCAACCCAACTCGACACCAATAAGTCCCATCACCTTTTGACCCCTCAACCTCCACCTTACCTTTGATCACTATTCCCCAACCCCCATCCACTATCACTACCATTCTAGATCTCTTATGCCAACCACTTATTGATAATTCCATTTCCCAAAACCTTACCCAACCTCCTACTTCAATACCACTTCTACTCCAACAACTAATGACCGAACCCCAAATTAATGTAGTTACCCATTTTTTTACCCTCCCTCTTCCTCGACCTTTATAACTACCAATGTTGGACCCTCCTAACCATCCTCTTCCACACTCCCTCCTCAATCCAATGTCATCATTATCCTACCATATACTACGATATATGGTATGCCAATTTGTGACCCCGATATTTTTGTGCCTAACATTCCACCTCCAACCAACCCTCTTTTAACTTATATCCAACCACCACCACAAATCCAAATACCATATGATCCCTCTATTCCTCCTCAAGTCCCCTCCCTCACTCAACAACACAACCCTCACCCCAATCCCAAAATCAATCCTTTATACCACCCCAAAAATCTCCTTCCAATCCCCCTATCCAACCTTCTTATGCCCAATACCAAGCCATTCCCCAAAAACCATCCCAATCATATCAATGGCATCAACAAACCTCTCAACCTAACCCTCAAACCTTACCCACATATCCTTAATATCAATACATTCCATACCAAATTCCTCAACCCACTCTGCCACCAGTTCCTCAACCACCTTCCCAATCACAAACAAACCCTTCAAACCCAACTCCCTCTTTCCATCCACCTCCCAATGCCTTTCAATATTACCCCCAATATCTACAATACACCCATTTCCCTTCACAATCATTAATGCCTCAACCTAATACCCAAAATTACTCTCCCTAACACCAAACTTATGCCTCCCAACCTCCCACCTATATCCCTATACATCCTAATCCCACTTACAACCCAAATCCTACCCTACCTATATCGTAGTCATCTTCACAAGATGAGATAAAATGACTTTTCATTCGTATGAATGCACTTGAGCTTCAAATTATGGGTATAGGATATCAAAAGCCTACTGTTAGCTAAATTTATACACAATCTATTCATACATATGTACCTACCCCAATCTACCCCTACAAATGTGAGTTACCTAAACTTGACCCCTTTATAGGACATGGGAATTGAAAATACTTTTTGAGCAAGTATCTTAATGCTTGTTTTCTCATTAGTGGTAATGACCATTTCCTTCTTCATACCTTCAACATATACCTAAGTGGCATTGCTCTTGAATGGTATAATGCTCTACCACAACATAGAATTTACTCTTTTGAGCAATTAGCCAATCTCTTTCTCAAGTGATTCACCCTCTTAGTCAAAATGAAAACTAACCTCATTGGCCTCTACAATCTTAAGCAATTCAAAGATGAATCTATTCTTGACTATGGATCTCAATGGATAACACTTATTAATGAACTTCCCTTTTCTTTACCTGTAATCGTGTTAACTCACCTCTTCACTTGTAGTTGCAACAAACACATTTCCTTACTCTTGCAATTACAACAATACAAGACCTTTGAGGAGGCATTAGCTCAAGCTAAATTCATTGAGGATATTAAAATCCAAGAGGATATTATCAAACTTAAAAAGAAAGAATGGAACAATAAAAATCAAAAGAGTAATGCCACTTCTTCCAAATCACCCCAATTCAATCAAGTTTTTCTTACCACACCACCTCTTACCACCACTATACAATCTCTTGCACAACCCCAACATCAACCAACACCTCAACCATCCTTGACCCAACCCCTAGCCTCCCCTTATACAACCCAACCTTCAAATAAGCCTTGTTGAGCTCCAAGACGTGACTTAACTCCCCTCACAGATCCTTTAACCAATATATTCCATCATCTCATTGAATCCCAAACCCTTACCTTACCTAAAATCAAACCCCTCTATGATCCTAATAGGCCCTTACCCTAATCCTATAAACCACATATTTATTGTGTCTATCATCATCAACCGGGTAAAAATATTGAACATTGTATGCAATTCAAAAATGTTGTCCAAGAAATGATAGAAAGAGGGAAAATATGTGTATACAATCCAATGGCTCCCCCTAATCAAAACCTTGGGATCTACCAAAACCCTTTACCCCAACACACCACAACCTCTACCTCATCCACACCATCCAACCAAGTAAACCATATCAATCATAAACCTAATTTTTTTGGGATGGTGCATGTAACCACTCAAATCCAACACCAAACCAATCACCCACACCCATATCAAGCCCAATCCCCAATCCAATATTCACATTCCCCATCTGAAATTCCCTAAATGTTGACCCCCATTATCACCATGTCCCCCAAACCATTTCCTCCCAAACTTGTCATCACTCTCACCCAAAATTTAACTCATTATTTTAAACTTACTCCCACCCAAGCTTAATTCATAACCAACATACCCTCCACTTATTCTCAATTCCAATATCACACACCTACCCCTAATCATCCTCATCCTATCCCTAACCCTATCCCTAGTCCTACCACTCTTATTTATCAAGAAGAGGATCCCCATGTCCTATGCCACACCTCCATTAAAATTATTTACTCATCACAAGATATTTCCCCAAACACTATCCCTTAATGAAAAGGATTAAAAATCCAACTAAGTGTTCTATTATTTACAATACAATTTATAGGCTCTAATGGCCCAAAATACATAACCAAACCCATAAAATCATGGATTTGATCCAATATGCTTAACCATAAGCTACAAAAGTGCAAAGGAGAATGCACGTAACTTTCTAAGCTAGGAGAAAGGAATAATGCTAACTATAAGATCCTTTTTAGCTATCTTGAAGTACACACTTCCTAGTTTGAGTTCACACTTCCTAACTAACACTCCTAAGTGACAACTAGAAGATAACTAGTGCCCACAAGTGCATGTGAGAAATATACTCACTTACAATATTAATTTGCAAGAAATAAACTATGCAAAACTAACTAGAAATTACTAGAGGGGTCATATGAGTGATCAAACATCAATCCTCATCATGCCTCCCCATAATAGAAGCATTGGCCTCCAATGCTTTCAGAAGAGTAGGAAAGTCACGGGACATTTGATGAAAAGAAATCCAATGAGCCTGATGTGGCAGCTATCCTTGCTGAGCCACAAGATATGAGGTGGTAGACCTCTAGCGAGTCTGTCAAATCTTTGTGTCATAGATCTAATTAGAATCCAATGGTAACTGAGAATCAGGAACCACGTCCACAGGATGACTGATAGCTGGTGTTGTCTCTAATGTAGAGTCAAAATACAACTTCAAAAGATCTACATTGACGACATCATGAATTCCCAAGTGTGTAGGAATATCAAGGCAAAAAGCATTCTCGGACACCTATTGAAGAATAGTATAAGGCCCATAGCAAATTGGTTTGATTTTACTATGAGTCTTATCAGAAAAACATCACTTTTCAAGATGCAACCAAACTTTGTCACCAACCTAAAATGGATGAGGAATTTGATGTCGATCCATGGCCTTTTTTTGTTGTTGCTATGTCTTTTGCAAAATCTCAACCACCTTTGATTGTAGATTGTGCAAATGCTGAATAAATGAGTGTGCTTTGTCTTGCTCCTTTTGAAGATGTGAAGTGACAGGAGAAGGCAAAGACAAAGGTAACTCATAAGGTGACAAGGGCTAAAATCCCATACAAACCTCAAAGGGTGAATGACCTGTAGAAGAATGTAGGGCCCTATTGTAGGCATGTTCAATATGAGTGAGACTCAAGTCCCACTTTGCTGGTGAAGCGTGATGATAGATTCGTACACTTTGCACAAGGGTACGATTTACCACTTCAGTCTGCCCATCTGACTGTGGATGATAGGCGATGGAAAAGTTAAGGGAAACTCCCAAAATTTTCCATAAAGAACGCCAAAAGTGACCCACAAAGTGTGAATCACAATCTGATATAATGTTGGTAGGTAGACCAAAGGAACGCCAAATGCTGTCAAAGAAAAATTGGGCTAAGTCTACTGTAGAACTTGTCTTGCGGCATGGAATAAACTTAGCCATTTTACTGAATATGTCAACCACCACGAACACACAATCATTTTATCGCACTGTCATAGGAAAAGCACTAACCAAATCCATGGAAATGCTTTCCCAAGGATGGGAAGGAATGGGCAAAGGCATGCCTAAGCCAAACTTCCTATTAGCTGGTTTTGAGTGACAACAAACTGCACACTATTTGAGAAATCTCAACACATCCCTCTGCATTTTAGGCCAATAGAAAAATCTTTGCAAGTGATGAAGTGTTTTGTGCTTCCCAAAGTGACCACCATAAAGTGTAGAATGAGCTTCCTTAAGAAGTGACACTCTAGGCTCACAAGGAACACAAACCTTGTCCAATTTTTAAAGAAGTCCTTCTTTGATGTAGAAATATTGGAAAGGACGCAAATTGGAAGAAGAAGGCTTACTCACTTGCTCAAATATTTTCCCAAAATCAGGATCCTGTGAATACTGATTAGGCCAAGTCTGAAATCCCAAGTGTGAAGTGCACATAACTATTAAGGCAAGAGTGGCGGGGAGGCCTACTCAAACAATCAGACAACGGTATTACTCTTCCCCTTTTTGTACTTGATCACCAAGTGAAATTGTTGGAGGTAAGAGGCCCACTTCATATGTCTTGATTCTTCAATTTTACTTTGAGATTGTAAAAACTTGAGAGGCATATGATCAGTGTGTACTACTGTATCTTTTCCCAAAATATAATGTCTCCAAGTACTTAATAGCTTGAACTAATGCATACAACTCCTTGTCATATGTAGAATAGTTCAACTTAGCAATGAAAAAGTTTTTGAATGATAAGCAACTAGATGACCATTCTGTTTGAGCACAGCTCCTAAGGCAAATTTAGAGGCATCTGTTTCAATCTCAAAAGGTTGAGAGAGGTCGGGTAAAGTTAACATAGGTGTTGTACAAAGTTTCTTTTTGAGTTTCTCAAAGGCAATCTCTTGGTTTTTCTCCCAATGAAATGGAACTTTAGATTTAGTGAGATAATGCAATGGAGTTGCAAGGGTGGAATATTGAGGAATGAACTTGCGATAAAAATTTGCGAGTCCTAGAAAACTCCTTAACTCAGTGAGAGTTGTAGGATGGGACCACTTAAGTAAAACATCAACTTTTGTGGGATCTACCTGAATTCCACTTTCACTAATCACATAACCAAGGTAAGAAACTAAAGTATTGCCAAAAGAACACTCGGGAAGAATTGGCATATAATTGATTCTTCGCAAGAAGATCAAGTGTATGATGGATATGCCTAAGGTGTTCCTCCCAAGTATTTGAGAATATCAAAATATATTCAAGATATGTTATTACAAATTTGTCAAGTACATCACAAAATACATCATTCATCAACCTCATGAAGGTTGCAGGAGCATTAGTAAGACTGGAGGGCATGACAAACCATTTAAAAAGGCCCATCTTCATCTTAAAAGTTGTCTTCCATGTATCCTCAGCTGGATACGCACTTGATGATATCCACTTTTGAGATTTATTTTTGAAAAGAACTTAGCTCCTTGAAGCTGATATAATAAATCATCAATGCGTGGTAATGGATATCTATTCTTTACAAAAATTCTGTTCAAAGCATGAAAATCAATGCACAATCTCCAAGTGCCATATTTTTTAAGAACCAACAAAATAGGTGAGGCACAAGTAGAAGTACTTTCCTTAATGAAACCCTTAGACAACAAATCTTCTATTTGCCTTTTTATTTCTTCATTTTGCAAAATAGATTGTCTCTACATGGGTGCATTAGGTAGTGAAGAACTCGGAATGATTTCAATGTTGTTATTAATTGTGCGAATTGGAGGAAGAGACTTTGGCTCCTGAAATATGTGTGAATAAATTTGCAATATTTTATCCATTGAAAAGTGTTGCTTTGTAATTGATGTGGATGTAGAAGTGTTTTGAGAGCGAATGAAAATTAGAGCAACATCACCACATTTTTTAATTACTCTTTTTGTTTGCTTGGAACTTAGAATGATGTTAGGAGTGTTGGTGCTTTTAATGAGAAAGACCTTACCATATTTTTGAAGTGTGTAGGTTCTTTTGAAAGCATCATAAATAGCTCTCCTATCATACTAAAAAGGTTTTCCAAGCAAAATCCCACAACAATCCATAGGAGTCACATCACAAGTGACTTGATCTATGAAATGTGGGCCAAGTGCAAATTTTAATGTGCAAGTGTGAGTGATTTCTGAGCCTCTTCCATTATCCTTCCAACCCAAAGAATAAGGTTGAGGATGAGGCTCCATAGGTAACTTCAAACGCTTGACAATGGACCTCGCAATTAGATTTTTCTACGAGCCATTATCCACTATACAATCTGTTGCAAAATTATGAAGCAAATGAGCTCGAGTAATGAACAAAGCGAGCGCCCTCTGATGAACTTACATTTACCAAGGTAACCTCATTGAGCTTACCTTGTAATTCCATGTATACTCTACTCTCTCCTACTGACTCAAGGGCACCTTTAGAAGCATCCTCCTCTTGAGTAGTAATGACTAAAATTTTCTTCTTAAGCTTGAAACAATAAGCTTTTACATGACCCTTTTTCTTACAATAGTTACAAAACTTTTTAGAAGAAGAAGAAGGTTTAGAAGAAGAAGAAGAAGAATGAGTAGAAGCGAAAGTAGAAGGAGAAGAAGGATATGGAGAAGAAACATTCTTCTTTTGAGCAAAATTCTTCTTTTGTGAGAAATAATTATTCCCTTTTGATGAGTTTGCAACCACTTGAGGAGCAGGTGCATGGAATACCTGCGAGTGCACTTTGAACTTGTCCTCCACAAGTTGCACCTGGTTGAAAACTGAATCCAATGTTTCCATAGAAACAAACATAATTTCTCTATACAAGTGCTGTAACAAGCCACTTTGAAATTTGAGAATCAAAGCTAGAATATCATCCTCCACATTCACAAGTATCCTATACCTATTGAACTGAAAAATATATTCCTGTACAGTCATATTAGTTCCTTGCCTAAATCGAAACCACCTAATTACCAAATCCTTAGAATAATTGGAAGGATAAAAATTGGTTTTCAGATAGTCTACAAGTTCATCCCAAGTAGTGAGTTCATCATGACGTCTTTTTCTTTCTACAAGGACTTTAGCTAAACCAAAAAATTTTAGCTTAGCATAAGGAACCACATCTTCATCTGAAAGCTGAGAGTAAGAAAACCAAGAACTCATGTCAAGAATCCAACTATTCAAGACATCAGGGTTCCTGGATCCATCATAAAATGGAACTTCACAATGAACTTTCAGACGAGAATCATGAGCAGAAGTTGAAGCATTATGCACAGAAATGTCATTTACCTTCATGGCAAGATTTCCAAGGACTTCTGCCATGGTAGCATCATTAGCTTTATCTGCTAAAGAATTTACAACATGGGCAAGTTTTGCCACTTGGGCAGCCAAGTCAGAAGCCATGTTCAACCGGGTATAAGCCAAGAGTAAAAAAATGAGAAAGCACTAAATCAAGGTAAAAAATTGAAATTTTTCCTTGTTACAATATTGTGCCCCTGAATTTTGAAAAATACTCCTAAGGCTAAAATTTTAAAAATTTAAACTAACCTAAGGTTACAATTTATAATTTATTAATTTAAAAATAACTCAATTAAAAATTAAATTTCAATTAATCAAAGATTAATGAATTTAATCAAGTTATTAAAAATTAAATTAATAAAAACATAAAAATTACATGCAACCTTAGAATAGTAAAACTTTAAAAAAATTTACAATAATTTACCCTTGATTTTGCTGCCTGAACTGGAACTGAACTTCACTTACCCTGCATGAAAGTTTGAAGTCTTCAGTTGCACGTTTCTTGAGGTGCAGAAAACAAATTTTGTATGGCACGATTCCTGAGGCAATGTGCACTTTGCCCTGCAGGATCTTCAAAAAATTTTGGCCCTCGTTTGCCCTTGCTGCAAAAAATTCAACACCTTGCTTGTAGGGTGCAGACTGTATGCCTGCGTAGGCGGTAGACAGTGTTGTCGACATGACAGTGAGCAAGCCTGATAGTAGGCCTGGCAGAAACCTATCGAGCTGTCAGCCACGACATGCAGGTCGCGGTCCTCTCAGCCTGTCAGCCTTGGCAGGCCGAGTGGCATGCCGAGGGGTCATATGAGTGATCAAACATCAATCCTCATCACTTAATCAACCTCATATACCCCTATTTCCTCACTTGAGGACAACCTTACCACTTCTATTATTTTGGCCTCACTACCCCCCTACAATCCCACACATTACTGTACATATGACTCATTCAGCTATTGATGCTATTGTACCCTTAGGCTCCCTACCTAACCACACCAATTTTATTTATGGAGGGCCCACCACACCCACATCATCATCCAACCCTATCCCCTCCCAAGATCATTTTTATGCCAACATTAGCTACCTCTCCAACCCATCTTTTATCATGTGCTATTTTTGAAAATTCCATTGGTAAGGCTTTGGCCTAGGATGATATGAGTAGGGCACCTGCACCCCTATTGACCTCCCATAATAATTACCTAGCACACGAGCGGGACTTGACTACACTAATATGCCTCCATTTACCTCCTTAACCAAAGCTCTTTCCATCCATGAAGAGAAAAAGGAGGAGATAGACTACCCTAATACCATACCCTCACCACACCCCCACATCCTCATGATATCCATTGACCTCTCCACTCCTCTCTAACCTCCTATTGAGTCTGATCATTTATTACCTACCCAAATTGATATCATTGATATGAATCTTATTCCCACATACCCACAACCTGATGATTTATCCCAAACTACTACCATTCATACTAGCTCATATGATACCTGGAGGGACAAAGTTGAAATAAAGTTGGAGCAACTTTTCCTTACTCATGATCCTCAATTCCATCAACCTTTGATAGCCAATGCTTTTTATGTCACCCTCATCCCCCCTTTTCCATAACATATTATATGACAAGCAAATGCCTCACCATCTTGAAATTCCTCCAACTTGTCTCAAGGAGACTCCTCCTACTTTACCACAAACCCTTCCACACCTCACCCTTCTCCCTCCTCTCCATAGATGAATAGTTTTGAGCACTCATGTTTAGACCTAGTGTATCAAGTACCTCCACCCATGTCATCTACACATTATCACAAGAATATTATGAACAACTCCCTATGTTGATACCCCCACCCCTTATTACAACACCCTCTCAACCACCCCTGCTTCCAACACCCTCTCTACTACTTATCCTTCCAACACCCTCTCTACCACCCCTTATTTCAACACCCTCTATACCACCTCTCCTTCCAACACCCTCTTTACCACCTCTCCTTCCAACACCCTCTTTGCCACCCCTCCTTCTCACATCCTATTTTCTATCCCATACCTCTAACATGGCCCAATGCTCACAAATTTACCATTCATCCTATCCCTTTCCTCCATCTCCCTCATATTCTTGTCCTCATCAGCCTTGTCCACCTTGTATATCTTGACCATCTTACTCAAGTGCTACTTCATCCCTATACATCCATTATCAACCACATCATTCATCCCAGTGCTTCTCAATTTCACCTTCCCACTCATTCCTCCTCCATTAGCTCAAAGACTAGCTCCCCATTAACCACAAATTTTAAATGGGGGAGTTCACCCTCAATTACATTGTTTTCCTCCCTTTCCCTTGTTTTTGGAGAGCATCATACCCTCCTTTACCTTTACTTATTCAAGTACGAGCCTTTTATGCATAATTTTCATATCCATTTATAAATATTATCCCTCCTATACATACATTTTCTCTTATCGATAAATACATCTCCCTTTTTTGCACACTTTTGCATCCTTTTTACACCCTTTTTGTATCCCACATTTTTTATCACTTTATCCCCAACACATAACCCTCTTGTCACATTTTTGTTCAATATTTATCTTCACCATGTTACTCTACAATATCCTTTGCATGTGAGGATAGTATAGTGTAATCACTATTCATGTAGGGAGTGATGTTTCTTTTGGATTTTGTAGGCTGATTTGGTGAGGATAAATATCTTATAATTATTGTGACTATGTCATTCACATTCCCTCTCTCACATCATCACATTTTGTTTCTTTATGGGAGGTGCTTACCTCATTAATCATTTACCTTTTCTTTTATGTGCAATGGTATATATGTATATTTCCCCCCTTATTATAGTCTCCCTTCTCTTCTTATTCCCTTCCTTGTACCCTATGGACCTTTCCATCACTTATCCTTACCTAGTATCCTCCTCAAGTGTTTCTAGTTTCCCATTTGAAGCTGTGAAGATTTGGAGTCTCCATGTGTGATCTATTGGGATAACCTAGAATCCATATATTACACACATAATTAACAATATTTTTAATTAGGAAATTATGACATCATGTTAGAACTAATGCCTATTTTTACTCATCAGTGGTACAAAACCCAAGGGTCCACAATCTAAAAAAATATGAAATAAAAAACGAAAATGAAAAATAATGATGTTATAGCCTAAACCCTTGGGTGTATTAGATGACTCCACTAGGGCTATAGAAGACTGATCGATAATGGATCAATGTCGATGGATCTTTTGGATGAGCTATATTTTTATTATTAGTGCTATGATTGATTAAGCCCAAAACTTCTCAAAAACTTGGTTAATTACCCATTGCACACACAGTGATTCAAGGATGTTTTGATATGTCTCAAGGGACCTCTAATCCTAATGGCCTAGAATGGGCACCTTACTAGTTGAGAGGAGCACTAGGGTTTTTGAATCTTGCAAAATATCCTTTGGATACTATCCTCCCTCCTTTCCTTTCATTCCTTTCTCCCCATTTTCCCATGGACATTATATACCCTTGTGTATTTAGAGAAAGATTTGTTACTAATGAGAAGAATTTTTTATTACCCTCACGATCATTGTCATTCATTATCCATTTACTCCTATTATCATATCCCTTATACATTATTTATCTATTTCCTTTTAACTACATTATTCATCATAAAAATACTTATGTTCATAGGCCTTTATCGTTACCATTATCCGTTCATTCTTTATTTACTTACGATTAGTCTTATATATTCATATTAACCTATTATACCATCCATAATCTATTAATTATCCACACAAAAGACATCCATACATTCACACATATCAACACAATGGAATACAAAATCATATGATATATATATCCATCAAAATAATACATAATACATCATACCCATAAGCAATCCATAGGTATAAAAAATACATAGATGTAAATATCAAAAAATATAATTTGACCCATAGACACTCATATAGCCCCACCACTACTCGTTTATGACTACTCACCTATATCTCTACGTTTGCCCGTCTGAGGTCCTCGTATCTCTCGCTCACTTCTATCCCTTCCACTGGCTTGAGACCCCATCCCCTCATGCACTGATATATGATTCTTCTGAAGTCATACTTCTGCTCCTACTTTGAGATCGTGACCATGAGGAGCACTCTGGTAATGGAATATCATGCATCAAGAGCTCCATCTCTAAATTTTGACTCCACGTTCACGCCTCCTAAAATTTTATTAAATCTAAGGATCCTCCATGCCCCTATCCCTAACTTTGGTTCCTCCTCATCTACTCCACCTCTACCTCTAGCTCCTACACTCTATCTCAAAACTTTGAATGCTCTCTCCTCAAGCTCTATCAATCCTCCACATATTGCATCTACTCTACCTTCAACCTCCCCACCTAGCATTGGAGCCCATATCGCTCCACTATAAGCTCATATCACTCTATCCTCCACTATTCTAATATTTCTAGTAGAGTCGCATGATCAGCCATCAACTTATCCCTTGTAGCCTCCCATTCTCTCAACTATAATGCTCACTGCACCATCTCCCTCTCCACCACCTCCTGTATATCAAACATCCCACCCTCATATACCTAACATATTCTAGCCATCTCTACCTTAGCTACCTACAACCTATCTCATGCATTATCCCTCTCATCCATGGATTGCTACTTGTCCCCCTCCATGTCATGCACCTGCCTCCTCAATCTCTCTATCTCATCATCATCGGTATCACCTCCTCCAGCCTATGTAGGGATACCATGAGACTACCACCAAGTCATAATCTATTTTTACACCCACATCCTCGTATCCATTCACATCCAATGCCACATCATTGTCATCACCAACAATCATCACCTCTTCATGAGGCAAGTGCCTCTCCAAATCCCTCCTCTGGTATACTACAATATTTGGAGGAAATCCTTGCTAAAGACCAAACTATCTCAGTACTCTCTCATACTGAAAGAGCTCATGATATCCCCTGTGATGCCCATAGTACCATCTCCTCCTCACCATCCTCAAATGGACTCTGTCAATATTCCATCATGGCCCTACTAGCTAAGGCATCCATGCTACTTGTCCTAACTGTAATCACCAGAATGCATCCTGATAATACTCCAAACTACCTGCTCTATTGTGACTCAAGCCCCATGCCTTCTCATGATCCCACCTCATGGTATACCCAATATTTGTATTTAGATCTACATGTGCCTCCCATGACAACCCTGATGGCTTCTCTATCATAATATGCTCCCACCCCTACATCTGTATGAGAAAGCTAACTCCTAGTTCCACTCTCCCTCACCTCTGCATCTCATAAAATTCCCTATATGTTTGTGCTAGTAATGTTGGTACCCTTGCAAAAACTATTTCGTACTCAATTATATCCATCACCACATCCAACATGTTCCAAGGGAACCGCATGCCTAAAGATTCTAGGAGTATAATGTTAGACATTATACTCATCAATACCACATGGTATACCGAAAGCATCCCACCTAAAAAGTGGTGCTCTATAAATACCCCTCCATGTCTAACATCTACTACCGCATCAACTGCCTGGTCTCCATAAACCCTCCTCTATACCCTGTCTAGCTCCTGGGTATCTACCACCACTATCCTCTCATCATCTACCAATAGGTGGAAAATCTGGTAGATTTCCTCCAAAGTGATGGTGATCTCCCCTGTTGGCAACACGAAAGTGTTGCTCTCATTATCCCACCACTCAGCCAAGGTAGTCAGGTAAGCCTGGTTGGAGTATACATTCTCCAACTGAATCACATCCCTTAGCCCAATATTTTGAAGCCAAGCCTAATCATGCTCATTCAACCCCTTCTTCTGTACATATTTTTATAAGTTGCTAAAGTGAAGTCTCACTCATAGAAACTCCCCCTATAATAATAAAAACATAAAAAATCATCAATCAATTTTCTCCATACACATTATAATTCTCAGCAAAAATATTCAAAAAATATAAATTCACCACACCTCCCCCATTTACCCCTACTTGCCCTAAATACCTCCCAACCTCCCACCAAACCTACCTTTCCCTACCCTACCATTTAACCAAATCTACCTTTACCCACCATCCCCTTTAACAAACCTACCTTTATCGACCCTCTTTTTCTACCCTCAACTCTTCACCTTCGTGTTGACCATCTCAACGAAGATGTCCATGCTCGAAACTGTCTTCATAGATATGGTCCCCAACATGACTGCGTCGAATGATATGGTCCCCTCCTTCACTCCTTCCCTATGCCTTCTCGACAACATCACAAAATTGTCTCTTAATAAATGGTTTTGTATGACCATCCTTTAGAAACCCTAAACCTAACCTCTTTTTTTATGCCCTCCTCCCACCCATTCATTAAGTAATTAATTAAATTCATTAATTATTTATTTAATTATTTTTCCCTATCTAAAACCCTACCTTACACTTTGAAATCCTTACCCTTCCCTCCCTTCCCACCATCCAATTTAATTAAATTGATTAATAAATTAATTAAATTTTCTTATCCCACTCCCTCCTTTCTTACTCCCCTCCCATACATTAAAATAACCAAAATACATGAGATAAACCACTTATTGGTTGTATCCTACCTACTTCTGCACAAACCATCTCCACCCCCATACCCTTGCCCATGCCTACTCTGCTCGTTGACACCATATTCTCACTCTTCTTTCTCTTTCTCTCATATTTTGTAGTTACGCAAATGACCCTCATAGCCACAATTTATGTTTTTAAAACCCTCATGCTTGATCACCTGAGGTGGTTGCATGACCAGCCTAGGAAGTCACATGCACTCACCCTAGGTATTCTTGTACCTATCTAAGGTAATTTTGCACTCCCATGATCATCTTAGCCGAGACGGTCTCACCTACACACCCCTTTTCTTCTCCAGCACCTCCCTTGATGCACCATTATCTCTTTTTATATCTGGTTTTATCTCCCCATGATATTTTTTTACACCTTTAATTGCCTCCTTGGGCATACTTTTTTACACTACCTCCTTAGGCACCTCTTTTTACCCTTACCCCCTTGGCTATCCACTTTTAGCAAGCCTCCTTAGGCTACACACTTTTTTTTACTTTTTACTTTTTTTATGCAATGTACATGGAGTCTGTTCTTCTTCGGGTATATCATTTTTCTTGTGGTCGCATCTCCTTTCCCCCCATGTCCATCTACATCCATTATTCCCCCTCCTCAGGAGTCCAGATTTCACCCCCACCCCATTCCCTACACTTTTCCCTTTCCATTTCCTTCCCTTGACCTTATTACCCACTCACATTAGTTGAACACTTCCCCTTCCATTTCCAGATTTTCAAGTGGCTCATCCTTTTCCTCATGACCTTGCTTGTGAACTCACCACTCAAGAGGGTTGCTAAACATACTCCCACGAGGATAATCATCTCATTGGGGCAACAAACAACAAAATTTTGACACAAGTTTTTGCACTATGTTTTTCTTACAAACAACACATTGCAAAAAGGGGCATCTGTAGACATCTAAAATTAACAGTTTTGATAAAATAATAAATTAAAAATAAATATACCTAAATAAGCCTTATAAAATTAAAATCTCTAATGTTGCCTGATAAAACCTTAGAAACATACCACAAAAATTAAATATAAATAATAAATCCAAATTTTGATGCATTTCCTACACTTACAAAAATAATAAAATAATAACCATAATCCCCAATCATTTCCCTACACAATTAATAACTAATTAAACCTAGATTATGTTAATTAATTATAATTAACATAACCATCATAAGCCCTATTTATGACCCCTCCTACATGGAAAATTACAAAAATAAATAAAATAATCGTAATTCTAATTAACATTAATTAAACTCCCTATTAAAACCCCTTAATTAAGATTAACCAGAATTCTAGGCATGGAATTTTTTAGAAATTCTCTAGATGCCTAGAAAATATGTCCTTTCCAAATCTTTAAAAATCCCCTAATTAATATGCCACTCTCCATGCACTTCCCTTCATAGCACAAATAGAAATTTTTAATTTTAAAATAATAAAAGTCAAAAAGATGCATTAAATCCACTTGGCCCAAGGACAAGCCACATCATCATTTTGGAAATTTTAAATTCTTTCCCATTCTCCCATGCCCCTTGGTAAACTAATTTAATATTAGTTTCCCATCCCCCTAGGACATCTCCCCTAAAGCCATTTAATATACCAACTCCCTACCCCTACACCTCATCATTTTAGTAATTTTAAAATACCCTCCCATTCCCCCATGTGCCTTGGAAAACTAATTTTAAATTAGTTTTCCCTCCCCTAGACTTCCCCCCTTCCAAAGCAATTTAATGACCCCACCCATCTCCCTCCACCTCATCCTTCTCTAGACCCTTCCCTCACCTACCTTGCCCATGTGGAAACCAAGTGGAGCCTATGTGGCATCCCACTCACCCAACCCCTTCAAATTTCTATAAATACCCTTTGCCATGGCCAAGGAAGAGGATCCCATTTTGTGCTATTTTTATGCTACCAAAATCCTCACTCACCCTTGCCTAAGCCTACTTGACCACTACTCATAGCCCTTAACCACATTTCAATACCCCCATAACTCCATTAACGTCCTTTCTAATATCTCAAGTCTTACAGTTTATAACCTACACTCATAGTCTTGAGATAGCCTTCCCTGAGATGGTCCCGGCCACTACTTATCACCTCCCTAGATATGGTCTTGCCTTTGAAAAGAAAAAACATCAAAAACATATATCCCGATGATAGTTCAGTGCATAACAAAAATATTATCTTTTGTTTTCTATCTTTTAGTTTACACAACAGTAGTTTATTTTTATTTATTGTAGTTTATATATTATCTTGACTAAGGCACAACTTAGGTGGGTCCATATTGTTTGCTAATTTATTTTTGTTGGCTATGTGTAGGTTTCTCACTCATCTATAGTAGTCTTTGTAAGCTCACAACCCACAAGCACTCATGCATAAGATATCTCCTGATCACATTCGATTGTGGAAGAGAAGCACAAACACCATTCTTATTGTAAAAGCCCTCTTGGGCTAATTTGTAAAGATAAAGAGTTCTATCTTGTATTGGAAAAGGTACTCCTTTGTAATAAAAATTCTTCACATATATTATTTTGTTTATCTTACATTTCAATTGTTGATGGTGGCTTCTTATCCCTATAGAAAGAAGTTGAAGCAAAGTGAATGGTTTGAAATAGGCATTTGAAGAAAAGCTAAACACTCAGGAGGAAAAATGAAATATCATAAAGCAATAAGTAGAAGATCAGAGGAAAAAACTACAAACGTAAAATGCTTCATTTAAGAAATATGCAAAGCAGTTGAAACAACAGGAGGAGCAATTGAAATTGAATATTTAATAGCTCAAAAATTAAGAGCAAATAATAGCTAATAATGAATAATTGAAGAAATAGGAAGATCAATTGAAGATGAATGAGGGATTATTACAGCTGAAGGACCAAAATATAATTGAGATGATAAAGGATATGGATAGTTATAATAAGAATATTCTTGAATATAAATCCACACTTCAAATCAAAGAAGAACAACTGGATCATTAGATAAAAGTAGGTCTTAGCCAAAGTTGAAGAGAAGGCAAAAAAATATGGAATGAAGACCTTAGAGCTTAGTAACTATGTTTCCAAATTGTGGGATGATCAAGCAATTCTCCAAGTTTATATTTTAGATCTCCAAGATATCCAAAAATAGGAGCAGCTATTCAAGGGCAAATAGCAAGCATCAGCAAAGACATCGACTAATTTCAAGGGTATGATAAATGTAGGCAACAAATCCACATCCCAAAAAAAGAAGAAATAAAACATACAATGGTAAGTTTTGTGCAATTTTGATTAAAATGTACATAATATTTTGCATAAAATATAATTTTTTTCATGGTGGAATTGGTAGCCACCATGAATCCGGGCAGGTTGTCCAACTTTTATGGCCACCACAGTATTCTGTGTTGTCCGCCCCAGAAGCTGCCACACATATATTTGCACAGTCTGCCCCTATAACCGCCATGCCACAATCATTTTAAACCTTTTACACCACTGAAAGCACCAGGAAAGGAACAAGCGTTCAGTTTGGTGAAAAAAAATGAATAAAATATAAATTGGAATGAAATTAAAATTCAATAAAATTAGCCAAAATGTACATGACATAATTTGATAAAAAATAAATTAGACGAAATTGAATAAACATTAGAAATGATAGTTACAAGGTGGTAATTGTAAATAATGCAATGCCTTAGGAACCACTCAAGAATGGCTTGGGCAAGCATTATAAATTGCCCCATTCATTTTTTGTGGTTGTTTATAGAATAGTTCATGAAGTATCTATTGATGGTTCATGGTTCATGTGTGTAAATATTACAAAAGTAATGCAATGCATGAGTAATTTCTCCAGTAATATTGAGTGCATTGGATATGTGTAGTGCCTATAGTGTGCCATTGTTGTGTGCAATACCCACGATCAATGCAAATCTTATTTTGAACCAAAATAGTGTATGTATAGAAAATGGAGTGTTTCCCTGAGGATAATGTTGTCTATGATTTTAATTGCTATTGCATGTATTGTTAGAATAGGATTCATTATATATAGATTTAACATAAAAACCATACAATCTAGAATGAACTATTTTAGCAAACGTATTATAATAGAATGCACGAAGTTTAAATGATATTTATGATGATATGGTAGTAACCTTCATGTAATTGGTACTTGCATACAAGAAACAATGGATTAAGTTGATTATTCTACGGACATTCATTAAACCTGTAGTGTTATCTTGAGGGTTTATGAATCGTACAATGGGCTATGAAATCATAAAATTAGCCAGTTAGTCCTTGATATTGCATGAATTCACAGATTGAATGCTTTGGTTAAATACGACAATTTCCAATTTAACAATTACAGTTGAACAATTGACGAGATTAATGGATTACCAACTAAAAAATTCTATTAGACTAAACATTTTGGTAATCATACAGTTAGGTGATATTGTACATTTGTAATCATACATTGTATGTTTTGTGATCATACAATGGCAAATTGTACGTTTTGTGGATTTGTACACTTGGGATTGTATAAATGTATGATTGTTATAATTGCATATCAATAATAAATTTTTAGGCTTAAATCTATCATCACCACTTCCTATGAGGAATACTACCACATGCACTACAACTATGACTGCAAAAACATAAGAAAAATTACCATGAACTCGTATAATAAATTTATAATAATTTTTCTCTCTTTTTACATTTATGGTAGCCTCAAAAAATGCATTATCACAAATGCACTGGCATAATTACATTGGATTACTACATTGGCGTCGACCATTCCATAAAAATATTTTTTTAGGAAAAAAATGAGCTAAACAAGGAAAGGTTGAGATACTAAAATGTAGAGCTTCGGCTCCTTATGATGACCCTAAAAAAACATTGAGATAATTCTATGGTCTCTCATGATGTGTCATCTAAGCTATCTACTCCTTTTCACTATGTCAAAACTCTAGATTCACTTAACTCATACAATTAAAATAAATTCATTTTCCCCTCTTGTCCTCTTTAAACCACCCAACCCACCCTGAATGTTTTTATTAATTTCTCCTATTTTCCTCCTCATGCAATGTACATACCCTCAGGCTAATTGAGTTTCATCCAAAATTTCAATTTTCCTTTGAAACTCAAGGGGGCACCCTTGAGGCATTAATGACACCAAAAAATGTAATTGTTGGCAGTATCTTTCTTTAGCCCATTGACTAAAACCATCGACAATAAGCAAAAAAGTTATAAAATTAGAGCATCTACATCAATTTTTTATGTATTTATCATACAATAAATGCATCAAAAGGGGTAAAATATAGACATCTAATTTTACATTCATGTACAACCATAACTTAATCTAATCAATTCCATGGTTAGATAAGATAGTCCAAACCACCTCAACCCAATCCTAAGGTATTTACCCCTCATTTACAAATGCATTTACCTATCAACATTTGATTCTAGAACGTATTTATAGTAAGAGTGATATAAATATAAGACCTATCAAACCAACTTTTCCCACCCAAAATCTATTTTTTAAAAATTCAAGATGTATTTGCACCTAGGCACAAATGAGACCAATAGAATTGCTCTACATGAGTGAAATATCAAAATTATGACACCAACATGCCTCCATGGTTTGCCTAGATTGTGCATGTTTCTTATTTATCTATGCCTAAGCTCGTTTTTTATTCTAAATATCTAGAAATTTACCTCCAAAAATTCCCCATAGAAAATATATTAATAAACCCTAGGGGAGGCAAAAACAACAAGCATTCTTCTTAATAACATGATAAAAAAATTGAGCTCTCTTAACATTTATATTTTTATTCTAGGTAGTCTCATTAGATCTCTTAGTTATTTTCTCTTACAAAGGTATTTGATGACCATAATAGAGCAAGTGTAGAAGGTCCAATCCATTTGCAACAAAGGGACAAGGAGATCATTGGACTACAATTGCTAGGAGGTTCATCACCAATATTAGGTGATGTTATTTACACCTTCCATGCTCTTTCCTTCCATGCTCTTTTGACTTCTTTCCTTTGCATTTTTTTTATCTCACCATATATTATTTTATGGATTGACTAAAATGTTCTTTTGATTATTTTAGTTCATTATTGCAAGTAATAATATTAGGTTTAATCTCTTTTTATTTCATCAAGTATAACATTTATTTGTATTTTGTGTGATATTTTGACTATTTCAAAAGGTTAATTGGATTTTATCCCTTCCATACCTATTCTCAGATCATAGGTTCTTCTCACTTCATTTTATTTATGTAGCCCTTGTTTGCATTTGTGTCACCCTAGTTATAGGAGGTGACACATTTTCTAAAAGTAGCTATAATCTAACCTTTAGGCCTAAAATCTAGCTCTCTTTAGCATCAATAGATGAGGCCTCCCTTCTACCAGACATCTCACACCTGTAACTCTCCTTGGATATACCCTGTTTATCCTTATTTTTTCCTATTTATTCATCTTCTACACTTTTTCCACCCAAGTTACAAGAGTTGGCACATTTTTTTTGGTTGATAGTTCCTTGACCTTCTTGCTTGAAGCTAGGTTTTCCTAGGAGCTTGTAAGAAAGTATCCTCCTTACCAAGAAAATATAAACTATATCTAGATTGAACCATTTTGCTTTTACCCTCGGATCTTCTTATTTATCTACATTTCACATTTGTGTCATCCCAGTTATAGGAGGTGATGCTTTTATCCTTTGTAGCTTTTAGAAAACCTTATCTCTTGAAATTATTCATATCCTACATTTATGGCTTAAGGAATATCTCTATGAGGTTTTTTTTAGCTATAGTGCATCAAATTTTATATGAGATCTTATCTTTATGTCATTTGCATTTGTGTTGATCTTCTCTACTACAATAAATTCAAACATAATTAGGTCATGATTAAGGCGTTTTATTTTGTTTTTACAAATATCCTTAAGTGGCCAAGGTGTTTGACTTGTTAACCTAAAAATTTTAAGCACTTATCTTAGTTACGCAGACCCCCTTGCTATCATCTCTATTTTTATTTGCATATTTTTGTAGGTGTAGAATTTTCATCGATGCAAATAGATAGGGAAACACATTTGTTCAAAGGGTAGATCTGGGTGCCTTCTTTTCATAACTTCTATTGCTTAGTTTCACTATCATTGTTATCTAATTTTGGATGTTGTACTCCCTATTCTATTTATTTTTTTAGATTAAATCATAAGGAAAGGAAGGAACAATAGGCTTAGGATATTTACTTCCATTTTGTTTTCAATTTAGGAAAGAAATCATAATATCATATAGTTGCATCTAGGATAGTATTGTATACTTCCATAAGTTCTTATTTGCCCTTGAAAGAAAAGACTCTTTACTTTCATTTTAATCATTGAAATAGAAAAGGAATATAGTTTAGGACTATTGTTTGTATTGCATATTTGCATTCTTATGTCATTTACCTTATTGTTCTAGATTTTAGGGTCTTATTTTAATGCATTTAAGGCTATATTATGTAACCTTAGGTGATTTGTAAAACTTAAACATATAACATTTATTTAAACATAAACTTGTACATAAACATAAGCATATTGAGGTATACCAACCCATGCAATTATAGGCCCCCTTTGGAAATGGATTCCAAGTCTCAAACCGTGCATGGCCTATCGTCTACCCACCCTTGTCCCATATATAGGAGGACTAGACTCTCCACCAGTTACAAAGTCAGTTGATAGTGCTCTTTTTACAAATATAATTCTATTGTAATTTAACCTCCAGGTTAATTTATGTTAGTTTGAGGTTAAAATTTAATTAGGGATTTGGTATTACTATACATACCCCCAAATGATTGATCCATTATATCATTTTGTGATAAGTGAGATTGTAAGGGTGCTTACAAGCACCGACCCCTTATTCTTTATTTTTATTCATGTTGTTTATATTTTTATTTTCATTTATATACTCTTGTATTTAGCTCTTCTTTATTATATATGATTGTGGTTAATGTACATTTTAAAATATTTATAGAAAGTATTGTGAATTTAAACATGGTATCATATCAAATACAAATAAGTTTCACTCAATCACACAAAAAGGATGTACAAGGCAAACCGTTGAAGATATAGACAAACTATTAATTTTGTTAGATTCCTTACAAAATTTTAGGGAAGCCTCAGTTTAGCACTCTTAATGATACATATTTTCATGTCTAGATATTTCCTTTAAAATTTTAAACATGTGGAATATTCCATGAAATATTTCACTTGGTGGGAAAAGCAAAACCTTTGGTGATTTCTAAATAAAAGTGAGAGCAAGATTCTTCATATTCATTGATAACCCATGGTGTAGTGGTAAGGTGAATTGCTTGTATTTGATAAGTTTTGAGTTCAAACCATAGACATAGCATTATATTTAAAAGTCTAATGGCAGGGAGCATTAAAATTTTTTAATTGGGAAGATTTATCATTGCCCATTTTTTCTACTATAATGGTAATATATTTGGCTTGACAACAAGTTCAAAATTTTAAACTCTACAATAGTCCTTTTCACATATTTCAAAAACTACCTTCACATTTGTTCATCCATCTCACTTGAGTCCAAAAATAAATATCCATGAACAACATGTGTTATGGCATAGTGGTATTTATTAAGGATTGTGTGTAGTACTTCTGTTGAGCAAGGTGCAGAAATAGTATTGTCATTGTTGTCAACACAGACAGATAGATCAGTTGATGCAGTGGACAAGAGTTCAGAGGTCAGTGAGAGCATGTACAGTAAATTTCCAGGAAGACAGAAGTGGCCCAGATTCACAGAATCAAAGAAAAAGACAAGTAAGAAAACTGTCGCGATATCGCGACATGTTTTCTGTTGCAATTTCGTGACATATCGGAGGAGAGAGAAAAAGCTGGAAAAGCTGTCACGATTTCGTGACATATCGGAGGAGAGAGAAAAAGTTGGAAAAGCTGTCACGATTTCGTGACATATCGGAGGAGAGAGAAAATGCTGGAAAAACTGTCACGATTTCGTGACATGTTGGAGGCAAAGAAGCCAAGTGGAAAAACTGTCATGATTTCACGACATGTTGGCAGAGAAGAAGGCAAGTAGAAAAACTGTCATGATTTCATGACATGTTGGAAGAAAGAATGGCAAGTAAGAAAACTATCGTGATTTCGTGACATGTTGGAAGAAAAGAAGGCAAGTAAGAAAACTATCACGATTTCATGACATGTTTGGAGAGAAGGCAGGCAAGAAAAACTATTGCGATTTCATGACATGTTTGGAGAGAAGGCGCAAGCAAAGAAAACTATTACGATTTTGTGACATGTTTGGAGAGAAGGCGCAAGCAAAGAAAAGTGTCACGATTTCATGACAATTTGCAAGAGGAAGCGCTAAGGAGAAAATGTGTCATGATTTTATGACATGTTTGAGAGAAAGAGCTGGCAAGGAAAAGTGTCATGATTTCATGACAATTTGCAAGAGGAAGTGCTAAGGAGGAAAAGTGTCATGATTTCATGACATGTCGGGTTTTCGTGATCCGATGAGAAGAAAAGTGCTAAGGAGGAAAAGTGTCACGATTTCATGACATAATGCAGGAGAGAGAGTCCGATAGAAAAAGGTGTCATGATTTTGCGACATGCTTCATTTTTGCAGTCCAAAGCGAAGAGAAATAGGAGAAGGATGAAGTGTCATGATTTCACGACAGAAGCAAAACGAAGGAGCATGGAAGCAGAAGCGTCACGATTTCATGACAAATTCAAGGAGGAAGAGCTCAAAGGCGAAAGCGTCATGATTTCGTGACATGTTCTATTTTCGTGGGCCAAAGACAGAAAAGGCACAAGGCAGCGAAAGTGTCGCGATTTCGTGACATGTTCCATTTTCGTGGGCCAAAGATAGAAAAGGCACAAGGCAGCGAAAGTGTCACAATTTCGCGACATGTTCCATTTTTACGGGCCAAAGACAGAAAAGGCACAAGGCAGCGAAAGTGTCACGATTTTGTGACATGTTCCATTTTCGTGGGCGAAAGGCAGGGAAGTGCAAGGAGGCAAAAAATGTCACGATATCGTGACATGTCATGTTTTCATGGGTAAAAGGCGAGAAGAGCACAAAGAGATAGAAGTGTCACGATTTCGTGACAGGTCGCAACAACACGATTATAGACAGTTAACTGGAGTCAGTGTGATAGTTACAGGTGCAGTTATAGATAGAAATCATGCAAGCTATTTTAAGAACTGTCGAAGAAGGAGAGATCGAACAGTTGCATAAATAGAATCAAAAAATGCATGCATGCACAGAAAAGGATACGAACAGTCATGACCGAGAAGACGAACAGTCATGGTAGAGGTATACGTTGCATGTAACGTGTTTAACGAAATACCCACTCTATATATACAAAAGGAGTTACATAAAGAAGGAGTTACAGTTGTCAAGTGGCAGAAGAGAATATTAAAAGAACAGTTACAATTGACAAGTGGCGTATGAGGAATGAAAGAAGGCATTATAACTGGAGTTACAGAGCGAAAGGTCAGTTATAAAAGGGGAGTCACGCAGAGAATTAAAGTTGCTACCGAATGTGTGAAAGTGTTGTCGAAAGAGGGTTAGAAGAGTGCTGTAAGAGAGAGACAAGCAGAGCAGTAAGGGTTTACTAAGTTTTGATAAATTGGAGACCAGTCAGGGTCTTGAAAAAGTGAAGGCATTTGTATGTCATTGATATAGCTTTCAAAACTGTGATCCAAGTTGGTGCTTGGATAGGGGTTGGTGCTCCTTTCTGTTGGTGTAGATAAATCAGGGGTTGGTGCTCCTTCCAGTGGGTGCTGGTAAACAGATTGTAAAATTGGTGTTTTGCAAAGACTGGATTTGGACCGTAGTCCAAGCAGTCATTCTTGAGGAGTAGCCAAATTGGTGAACCTCGTTACATTGTGTGTTGTGGTGTGCTCTCTTGTGATAATTGCTTTATCTATTTTTAAGTTCTCTTTGCTTCAGTTTTAAGAGTGGTAGAATTGAATTTTAAATAGCTACACTGATTCACCCCCCCTCTCAGTGTCATTGTGAGAATATCAATTGGTATCAGAGCAAGGTTCCTGAACAAGCTTAATCAGCTAAGGTGATCTTGGAAGGAACACAATGGCAGGTGGTGAAGGATTCTCATCAAACAAAGCTCCTTTGTTCAATGGAACTAATTACTCATTCTGGAGACTCGGGATGCAGACATATCCGAGTGCATTAGGATACGACATTTGGGAGTCAGTAGAAAGTGGATACACAGTACCCGCTACTCCTCCAACAGATACTGCTCGAGAAGAAAAAGTTTGAGAATAACTCCAAAGCAAAGAATGCCATAATGTGTGGGCTAGTAGACAATGAACTGATAAGGATCATGAGCTGTAAATCGGCAAAAGACATGTGGGACAAACTGAAGAGCATCCATGAAGGAGACAGCAAGATCAAGGAAGCCAAGCTGCAAACGCATCGAGCTCAGTTCGAAGCATTACAAATGAATGACGATGAGAACATAGAGGCCTATATGCTGAGAGTCAATGGAATCATTAATGCAATCAGAGGACTCGGCGAAGAAATCGAAGATGCGGTTGTCATGAAAAAGGTACTTAGAACTCTTCACAAAAGATTTAATTCTAAAGTTTCTGCAATAGAAGAGGCTAAAGATCTAAATAATTTTAGCATGGATGAGATGCATGGTTCTTTGACTGCATACGAAATGAGAATAGGACAAACTAAGCCCATAGACAGAGAAGCTACTTTTAAAGCACACAAAAATATAAAAGCTGAACAAGAATCTGAGGATGAAAAGACATCGGATGAAACGAAAGCTAACTTTGTTCGGAAACTTACAAAGGGAAAAGGAAAATATAGAGGAAAGTTACCATTTAAGTGCTTCAATTGTGGAGGGGTCGGTCACTTTGCAGCTAAGTGTCCAATGAATGAGAAAACCAAAAGTGATGAAGGGTCACACCAAGAAAGAAGTGACTGGAAGAAGAAACCAAATTTTAGAAAAAGCAACTTCAAAAAGAAAAGTTTCATATCCAAGAATGTCAGCTCTTCGAAGATAGCTCAGGTGAAGATTCTAAAGAAGAAATAGGTGAAGCTCTGTTCATGGCATTTGAAGAAGACAAAACAGAAGAAAAATAGGAAGGTGACACAAACATTAAGGATGAGGCTGAAGTATATCTGGAAGGAGAGTTGGTTGCTGCACTTAAAGAGTTGAGTACAGAAAGGAAAAAGAATAAAAAGGTCTCAAGAAAGCTTGAGGATGCGAATGACATAATAAACACTTTGAAAGTACAGACAGAAGAATTTAAGAAAATGTCTGAAGAACTCGAAGTGCAGTTAACCATGAAAATAGATGAGTGCAACAAACTGGAAGAAGAGATTGTTGTCTTAAGAATGCGGCTAGAAGAAAAGAATCAAAAATTGAGTTGCTATCACAAACTTGAAGGTAGTTCTACGAAGCTTGAAAAGATTATAAATAGTCAGAGGACTACAGGCATCAAATTTGGCTTGGGCTTTGTCGAAGGAGAATCGTCAAGTGCATCAAAGGCCATAACTGTAGAACAAGTAAAGAAAGAAGACAAGATCAAGGTTGATCAAGGAAAAATGAATCAGGCAAAAGAAAGCAACAGTGCCAGGCACGAGAAGAGTGCTGACAATGAGGGATTCATAAAAGTCACACATCAAAGGAGAAGAAAATTTGTGGCTCCTACTACAAAATGGCAAAGACCAATTCCCAGGTTCAATCATTCCTTTTTTGGTTATTGTTTTAAATGCAATGCTTACGGTCATAAGATTTTAGACTGCATTCATAATATAGGACAAAGAAATTTCACCAGTAGAAATGTCTTTTCACCCTTGATGGATTATGCAGTAGAATGCTATAACTGTCATAACTTTGGACACATTGCAAGAAACTGTAGAAGCACATATGCAGCAAACAGATATCAGGGAAGAAGATCTCAACCAAACAGTTTAAGGCAAAATAGAAAATTCCCAGAAAAACATGCACAGGCTACTGACAAAGAAAAGTCTAAACAAGTGACCAAAATTGTAGCCAAACCAGAGTGGAAAGAAAAGGAGCGACCCAAGGAAGAAAAGGAATCCTTGATTGTTCAGATAGCATTCAAAGCACAGAACAAACCTGCACCATGGATATTGGATAGTGGATGCTCCAGCCACATGACAGGAGATAAACAAAAATTTGAAAAATTACAAAAATATGAAGGGGGCTCTGTAAAGTTTGGAAATAATGATGGAGCCAAGATAGTTGGCAAAGGATCAGTCAAGATAAGTGATGGAAAGATCAATTCCAAAGAAGTTCTGTTTGTGATTGGTTTGAAGCACAACTTACTGAGCGTAAGTCAAATCTATGACAGAGGTCATGAAGTCATCTTTAAGAAGCAAGGCTGTGAAGTAAGAAAAGCACACAGTGGGAAGCTGATAGCTACTGGATCGAGGACTTCTGGAAATCTATATACTCTCTCAGAAACTTCAGAAGGAGCATGCTTGATTGGACAGGAAGATGAAAATTGGTTGTGGCACAAGAGGCTCGGTCATATTAGCTTTGACAATCTGGTAAAAATAAGTTCAAAAAGGGCAGTAAGAGATATACCCACCATTGGCAAACCAGTAAATAGCATCTGTGCTTCATGCCAAAAAGGGAAGCAAACTAGAGCCACATTTAAATCAAAGGAATACTTCACCAATAAGCCTTTAGAACTAATACATACTGATTTGTGTGGACCCATGAGAACACAAAGCATAAATGGTGACAAATACTTTATGTTGTTCATAGATGACTACTCCAGGATGACATGGGTACTATTTTTAAAGCTTAAATCAGATGCCTTCGAGATGTTCAAGATTTTTAAAAAATAGGTTGAGAATCAAACTGGAAAAAGAATTAAATGCCTAAGATCAGACAGAGGAGGAGAGTTTATCTCAGAAGAGTTTGTAGAGTACTATCAAAAATATGGGATCAGAAGATAGTTTTCAGCAGCAAGGACACCTCAGCAGAATGGTGTTGTAGAAAGGAAGAACAGGACAGTGCAGGAAATGGCACGGACAATGTTGGCTGAGAACAAAATAGCTGACAGATTTTGGAAAGAGGCAGTCCATACTACGGTTTACATCCAAAACAGGTGCATGCTAAGGATGCATGAAAGCAAAACACCTTATGAGTTGTGGTTCGGCAGAAAGGCAACAACAAGATATTTCAAAGTGTTCGGCAACAAGTGCTACATCAAACGAACTGAAGATAATCTCGGTAAGTTTGAAGATAGAGCAGACGAAGGTATTTTTCTTGGTTACTCGACAAAAAGCAAAGCCTACACATGTTACAACAAGAGGCTAAAGAAAATTGTGGAGAGTGTTGATGTTAAAGTTGATGAAGGTAGAGAACGAGAAATTACTTATCAAGAAAACTACCCTATTTATGAAGAAGTCATTGAAGGAGATGAAGAAAAGGAAATAGAAGAAAATCAAAAAATTGACCCAGATGATTTAAGAATTGACTCAGAAGAAGAAGAAAACAAGAAATTCAAAATAGGCAGCTGGCAGAAAAATCATCCCAGAGAACAGATTATTGGGGACCCAACAGTTGGTATTCAGACAAGAAGAGCAGTAGTACGGAACTACTCTCTATTATCCAGCATTGAGCCCAAAAATGTTGCTGAAGCAAGCACAGATGAAAGTTGGATGAAGGCTATTAATGAAGAACTAGATCAGATTGAGAAAAACAAAACCTGGGAGTTAGTACCAAGGCCGACAAATAAAAATATAATCGGTACTAAATGGATTTTTTGAAATAAATTGAACGAAGATGGACAGGTTGTAAGGAATAAAGCAAGACTGGTTTGTAAAGGCTATGCACAGGTTGAAGGTATTGATTTTGAGGAAACCTTTGCACCAATAGCTAGACTAGAGGCAATCAGAATGTTTCTAGCTTTAGCAATTCATAAAAATTTCAAAGTATATCAAATGGACGTAAAATCAGCATTTCTGAATGGAAAACTGGAAGAAGAGGTTTACATTGAGCAGCCAGATGGTTTCCAACTCGGTGATAATCCCAACTTTGTTTGCAAGTTGAGGAAAGCTTTGTATGGTTTGAAACAGGCACCCAGAGCATGGTATGCAAGGCTGGATAACTATCTGATTCAACAGGGGTTCAAGAAAGGTTTGGTGGACAACAATCTGTATGTCAAAATAGAGAATGGCCATCTTATTGTCCTTGTTGTTTATGTAGATGATATCATTTTTGGCAGTAGCAATGATAAGTCCTGTAGAGACATAGCAAATAAAATGAAGAAAGAATTTGAGATGTCTATGATTGGTGAACTTTCTTATTTTCTCGGACTGCAAGTCAATCAAAGTGAAAAGGGCATTTTTATCTCTCAAGTTAAATATGTGAAAGAAATGTTGAAAAAGTTCACAATGGAGGATAGTAAACCTGTTAGCACTCCCATGACAACAGGTTGCAAGTTGAGCAAGGATGACAAATCTCCAGATGTAGATCAAACCATGTACAGGTCTATGATTGGAAGCCTGTTGTATTTGATAGCTACCAGACCAGATATCTTACAGGCAGTATGCATGGTAGCAAGATTTCAGGCTAGTCCCAAAGAGACTCATGTGACAGCTGTGAAGAGGATTTTTAGGTACCTCAAGGGTACTATGGAGTATGGGTTGTGGTACCCAAAAGGTAAGGACTTCACTCTTATTGCATATTCTGATGCAGATTGGGCAAGATGTATTGATGACAGAAAGAGTACCAGTGGAGGAGCATTTTATCTTGGAGACAGGCTGGTAGCATGGCACAACAAGAAACAAGAATCAGTCTCTCTATCCACAAGCAGAGGCAGAATACATTGCAACAACAACATGCTGTACACAGATATTATGGATGAGACAAACCCTGAAAGATCTTGGTATTCACTTCAAAGAGCCAATTTCTGTTAAATGTGATAACACCAGTGCTATTAACATCTCAAAGAATCCGGTTATGCATTCTCGAACCAAGCATATTGCAATCCGATATCACTTCTTGAAGGATAAAGTTGTAGAAGGTGAGGTCAAATTGGATTTTGTTCCAACTACAGAGCAAGTAGCAGATATATTCACAAAACCATTACCCAAGGAAGTTTTTGAGTACCTTCGGAGTAAGTTGGGAGTGGTCACATTTCCCAAGAACTGACTATCAATTGGGATCACATTCTCAGGGGGAGCATTTATGCCTATGTTTATAGTTTTGCTCATATTCATGATTTTTGCTAACTATAACAATGTGTGTCTGAGAATGTTGTGCATAGACTCAGGGGGAGTCTACAGCAGCCCTTTGGTATTATTGTCAAAGGGGGAGAAGAATTACAGGAGATTGCATGAGTGTTGCCAACAATTCCAAAGGGGGAGATTGTTGAGCAAGGTGCAGAAACAGTATTGTCATTGTTGTCAACATAGACAGATAGATCAGTTGATGCAAGTGGACAAGAGTTCAGAGGTCAGTGAGAGCATGTACAGTAAATTTCCAGGAAGACAGAAGTGGCCCAGATTCACAGAATCAAAGAAAAAGACAAGTAAGAAAACTGTCACGATATCGCGACATGTTTTTTGTCGTGATTTCGTGACATATCGAAGGAGAGAGAAAAAGCTAGAAAAGCTATCATGATTTCGTGACATATCGGAGGAGAGAGAAAAAGCTGGAAAAGTTGTCACAATTTCATGACATATCAGAGGAGAGAGAAAATGCTAGAAAAACTGTCATGATTTCATGACATGTTGGAGGCAAAGAAGCCAAGTGGAAAAACTATCATGATTTCGTGACATGTTGGCAGAGAAGAAGGCAAGTAGAAAAACTGTCATGATTTCATGACATGTTTGGAGAAGAAGAAGCCAAGTAGAAAACTATCATGATTTCGTGACATGTTTGGAAAGAAAGAAGGCAAGTAAGAAAACTGTCATGATTTCGTGACATGTTTGGAGAGAAGGCGCAGGCAAAGAAAACTATCATGATTTCATGACATGTTTGGAGAGAAGGCGCAAGCAAAGAAAACTATCACGATTTCATGACATGTTTGGAGAGAAGGCGCAGGAAAAGAAAATTGTCACGATTTCATGACAATTTGCAAGAGAGGTACGGATGAAAAAGTGTCACGATTTCATGACATGTTTGAGAGAAAGAGTCTGCAAGGAAAAGTGTCACGATTTTGCAACAATTTGCAAGAGGAAGTGCTAAGGAGGAAAAGTGTCACGATTTCGTGACATGTCGGGTTTTCATGATCCGATGAGAAGAAAAGTGCTAAGGAGGAAAAGTGTCATGATTTCATGACATAATGTAGGAGAGAGAGTCCGATAGAAAAAGGTGTCACGATTTCGTGACATGCTTCATTTTCGTGGTCCAAAGCGAAGAGAAAGAGGAGAAGGATGAAGTGTCACGATTTCACGACAGAAGCAAAATGAAGGAGCATGGAAGCAGAAGCGTCGTGATTTCATGACAAATTCAAGGAGGAAGAGCTCAAAGGTGAAAGTGTCATGATTTCATGACATGTTCTATTTTCGCGGGCCAAAGACAGAAAAGGCACAAGGCAGTGAAAGTGTCATGATTTCATGACATGTTTCGTTTTTGCGGGCCAAAGACAGAAAAGGCACAAGGCAGCGAAAGTGTCACGATTTCGTGACATGTTCCATTTTTGCGGGCGAAAGGCAGGGAAGTGCAAGGAGGCAAAAAATGTCGCGATATCGCGACATGTCATGTTTTCACGAGTAAAAGGTGAGAAGAGCACAAAGAGACAGAAGTGTCACGATTTCACGACAGGTCGCAACAACACGATTACGAACAGTTAACTGGAGTCAGTGTGACAGTTACAGGTGCAGTTACAGATAGAAATCATGCAAGCTATTTTAAGAACTATCAAAGAAGGAGAGATCGAACAGTCGCATAAATAGAATCAAAAAATGCATGCATGCATAGAAAAGGATACGAACAGTCATGACCGAGAAGACGAACAATCATGGTAGAGGTATACGTTGCATGTAACGTGTTTAACAAAATACCCACTCTATATATACAAAAGGAGTTACATAAAGAAGGAGTTATAGTTGTCAAGTGGCAGAAGAGAATATTAAAAGAATAGTTACAATTGACAAGTGGCGTATGAGGAATGAAAGAAGGCGTTATAACTGGAGTTACAGAGCGAAAGGTCAGTTATAAAAGGGGAGTCATGCAGAGAATTAAAGTTGCTACCGAATGTGTGAAAGTGCTACCGAAAGAGGGTTAGAAGAGTGTTGTAAGAGAGAGACAAGTAGAGCAGTAAGGGTTTACTGAGTTTTGATAAATTGGAGACCAGTCAAGGTCTTGAAAAAGTGAAGGCATTTGTATGTCATTGATATAGCTTTCAAAACTGTGATCCAAGTTGGTGCTTGGATAGGGGTTGGTGCTCCTTTCTGTTGGTGCAGATAAATCAGGGGTTGGTGCTCCTTCCAATGGGTGCTGGTAAACAGATTGTAAAATTGGTGTTTTGCAAAGACTGGATTTGGACCGTAGTCCAAGAAGTAATTCTTGAGGAGTAGCCAAATTGGTGAACCTCGTTACATTGTGTGTTGTGGTGTGCTCTCTTGTGATAATTGCTTTATCTATTTTTAAGTTCTCTTTGCTTCAGTTTTAAGAGTGGTAGAATTGAATTTTAAATAGCTACACTGATTCACCCCCCCTCTCAGTGTCATTGTGAGAATATCACTTCCTTCATTCAAACACTATTAATATCTTTTCTAAGTAGTATATTGTGTTGGTTATGTGCCTTGGTGATATCTCAAGGGGTAGTACCTTGCTATTAGGGTATAATAATGTTGGTGGAATAGAAGTAAGGATCTTACATGCCAAGCTTGAGATACCAATTTTAAACCTAAGCATAATTTTTTTGATAATATTTATTAATGTCCCTTGCACTTCAATGTTGGGGTTAGTATTACACTTGTAGCATGTCATGGTTGAATGGTAAGGCCAAATATTGTTATTGATTCATATAATATTTGAGGTAGCATGACTACAAACTTTTCTTTTATTAGTGAGGGAGGTTTATTTACTATTTTTGAGGTTGTGTTATTGATTTTTTTTTAGTTGTTCATGATGGTTTTAATACATATATCAATGCAATGGTGCAATGACAAGCGGATTGTAGGTCAAATCCCATCATTGCTTATTAGCCAGTGTAGCCCAAATTCTAGGTAAATAATCCTCTTTTTCTTATATAAATGAGTCATCCAATCATTTCAAACCATATTTTATCTTACTATTCATCAATTAAGTCTAGTATGAGTGATGACATCACAATGATGGCATCTTTAGAATTGATACATAGCAGTATCATATTGAAAATTTCTCTGTAAGGTTTAAATTTTAATTTTTCTTCATTTTTTTAGTTATAATATACCCAAAATTTTGGTGGCCATAAGTTTTAAATATGAAATATTCTGGGTCCTTTTTTAGATTACATAATTTTTTTATTTATATAAATTGGTGACATTAGTTTAAGGACATGTTACTATTTTATGGGACTTTTTGTGCAAAATGGACCCAATTGGTGTTGGGATTTATTACAAATGATCAAAAATAGTTGAGTGGTTAGAACACTCATGTAGAAATATTTGGTTAGTTGTGATTTCCACCATTTAATAAAATCATATGGTAAGTTATGTTCTATATTTGGAAATGAAATCTATATTTAAGATCATAATCAATGGAAAATATATGCATCTTGTTTTATCATTGATATCAAAGAAAGAGAGCATAATAATAACACCAAAGCAACATAGTTATTGCCATTAGAGATAAAATAAAAGAAAAAAGTAGGAAAATAAAGGTTAAGTAGTATTATCTTAATAAGGGTATTGAATGGGCACACTATATTGAGGAAGAGCTTGAGATCAACCATGGCCCTTGAGAAAGAGCAAGATCCATGGCCTTCAAGAAAATTTTCTCTTCTAGAAAAGATGATGAGGGTGGAGCTATCATCGCAACTAAGGATGATGTGAGGCTTAGTCATTTGAAAAAGAGTAGAAACATAAGGGATTAGGTTATCATATAATATTATATTACACTACATCACCTTATCTACCAAGAAAAATCATGTTCACATAGGAGAATAGTGAAAGGTCCTCGAGTTTTTTGGAATTCAAAGAGTTTAGATATAGAATCAAGGAGGAATATCATACAAAGTGTTGAGGCAGTGGAAATTAGCATAAGGTAACTAACCATAGTGTTGGTAGGTAAGTTAAACAATGAAAATATTATCTTGTTCGACAACTACCACTTTCTTCACATCATTTACAAGTTACACAACAATACCAAGGATGAGGTTATCCTCTCTTTTGCAATAAGCATCCTCTAGGTTAATTATAATCTTGTAAGCCTTTGTATACAACTTATCCTAGGAATCGAGTCTAAAAAAATGGTTGAAGATGATTTGACTAAGAAAATAATAGCCTTTCACCTCTCTACAATCGAATGTCAGTCAACTAGGTGGAAATTTATAGCATTTTAATATACCAAGCTAATTATTTGAAGATTTATCAAGATATCGTGGTGGCACTAGAACTAATCTATTAAATCCTAGAGTACCATACAAATATTTATAATCATCAAGAGACAAAGGTTAAAGAATATTGATTTAATTTTTCTCCTCCATCCATCCTAAATTTTGTCATTGATATAGCATACTTCAAAAATATTACATTTTTTTTAATTTCTTCAATAGTCCATCATTTTTGAGGACACACCAATGCTTTTGGGGAGATACATGTGGAAATAATAGCCTTTCACCTCTCTACAATCGAATTTCAGTCAACCAGGTGGAAATTTATAGCATTTTAATATACCAAGCTAAGTATTTGAAAATTTATCAAGCTATCGTGGTGGCACTAGAACTAATCTATTAAATCCTAAAGTACCATACAAATATTGATAATCATCAAGAGACAAAGGTTAAAGAATCTTGATTTATTTTTTCTCCTTCATCCCTCCTAAATTTTGTCATTGATAAAGCATACTTCAAAAATATTACATTTTTTTTAATTTCTTCAATAGTCCATCATTTTTTAAGACCTTTCTAGCTCTTAGTGGAAATATGAACAAATTACATGTTGTTGCATCTCCACAACAAGGTTTTAACTAGATATAATAAATAAATGACTTCAATTGCTAATAAATCCAACTTAAATGATTTCCTAGTGTTTAAAATTCTCAAAAGAAAGCTAAACTATGAAGAAGATGCATGAAAAATATTACTTCAAATAATTGGAGGTTAAATTTGATATCTCAATGTTGAACAAAATTTTATGTGGTCTTAGAGAATTCTAAATTATAAATAGATATTTTTGCAAGGAAGATAGAAGGGTTGAATAGTTGGCTCATCTTCTAGTATAATTTTGACTAAAGAGGCTAAATTTTATTAAAATATATTTTCTATTTTATTAATATTGTCAATTGTTGCTCTTGAGTTCAAAAAAAAATATAGTCAATTATATTATTAGTCTTGGAGTCAAATTAGTTTTTATGGTCATGGTAATATTGAGTAAAGTTAGTATGTCAATGTCATAAAGGTGCATTATTAGCAGTATTTGACACCTTATTGTTTAGATTAAGAAGGGGATAATCCTATATTCTTTCAAGACTCATGGATAAGATAATAGTGATTCTAAAGAAATAGATTCGAGTGCTTGATATGAAGTAGCTTGAATTTGGAGAGGTACATTCTAAATGTAATTCCTCTTCATCCATATATTTTAGTCTAAATGGGTTAGAAATAGAAACCAAAAAGGACCAGGAGTCCCCAGATAAGGCACTCAAAATCATGATGAAACGTTACACAAAATGTTGCACCACTAGGTAGAGGAAGCATTAATACATCACTTATTATAGGCAACAACTTATTTCGATAAAAAAGGGCAAGATGCAAAAGAGAAATGAGGAGGTGATAGACCTCATAGAAGAGCACTTGTTTCAGCGCAAGGGTACATCAACAATAGAGATAGCAAGAAAATTGCATACAACACATGACAAAAACCTTCCTATGAGGACAATGAGGAGTTTATTGAATTAATTCAATATTGATGCTTGTCAATATTTGTGTGTGTCCCTATCCACAAGATGATGTTTAGTGTGGTCACAATTCTCACTAAAGTTATATTTAATAAAGGCCCATGCCATACTTTTCAATGATTGGTTGCATGTGTCCCCAATTATAATTGTTTGATGTAATAATGAATGCCCATGCACTCAAGGAAAATGGTTAGGTTTTCCTCCATTCATAAGATGATGTTAATCAATAAGACACAATCTAACTGATGTTTATGATTGGTTGTGTATGTCCCTAGTCACAATTGTGAACAGTAGTGTGTGTTCCTATTTACAACTATGATGTTGGATAGATTATGTGCCACTATCCAATTGCATTATATAACCTTAGATATTTGAGTTTATCCCTATCATTGGTTAATTTTCTAGTAAGGTCATTCCCACTGAAGAACTGTAGTGAGTTGATTCCCACTATTTCTTGTTATGAATAGTTTTGTGTTCCTATTTGTACTCTAAGTGTATGTGATGAACTATTTTATCCTATTTAATTATATGGTTATTTGTAATATTATGATTATTTCTACCCATGTTTGGATCATGATGTAGTAGGAGGAAATATTGGGATTTATTACATATTATCAAAACTAGTCGAGTGGTTAGAACCAATCATGCAAGAATATTTGTTGGTTAGTTGTGATTTCCACCATTTAAGAAAATAATGTGGTAAGTGATGTTGCTCTCTATTGTGCAATGAAATATATACTTAAGCTCTTAAACAATGGAAAATATACCCCAATAGGCCCATTGATGAGGTGGTTGGAAAAATTTGCTTACATCTAGCACATGTATGTTCAAAATACTTCTTCAAGAAGATCAAAAATTCTGAATTCACTTCCTCTCACTTCTTTTAACATAGCACTCAAGGTTTGATGTCTTCAATGAGCACCAACCATCTAACTTCAATTGAGCTTGTTGATTTAGGAGTTGGTTAGTTTGTGCTATATTTGAGAGATTTCAATTTCCTATGTCTATATTTTTATACATTTTTTCTTCTCTTATAGTGGGTGTTTGAATCAACTCCAACAACCCATTAGTGTGATGGTTGGTAATATATTGGACTGTAAGAGGAGTAGGTTTTAGATGGTCAACACAAGGCACAACTTGTTCCTTGGGACCTTTTTATCCATTGGGGTTTATCATTTATATACCTACCTATTGCTTCATAATTTAGATACTTTCTCTTTAGCTTGGATAACATATTGTGGTCACCATATTACATTTTGAAGATTCTCATGAAAATCTCTACATCTTGATTGAGGTGGAGTTATGACTTCATATTTTTGGGTAGGTTAATCTAGTTCATTTACCTTTAGCAAGAGAAGATAGTAAAATATATTGATCCATTTAAATATTCATTATGAGGAGATGTACCATCTCCAATGTCTTCTCTCCTTGGCCCTTCAAGTTCATATTAGACCAAGGCCGACAATGATGAAGTGCCTATGATTACTCTTTATGTAGCCTATGGGAAAGTGTTATTTAAACCTTCATGTGTTCTTCATGTAAGCTTACAGTTGTTCTATATGTAATCCTATGGGAATCTTTCTATCTAAACCTATGGGCATTCATCTATGTAAGCCTATGAGCATATTTATGTAAATATATAGAAAATTTAGATGCATTCATCCTTAGTAAAATTGGTTATATACTACTATGGATAATCTTGATTAAAGGATTTAATGCATTTATTATATTGTAAGTTAATCTTCAAGTCATTTGGTCTTGATTCTGGGTACTCATATACAACCAATTGTATATGAAATTCATCCAAGGTTTTGCACCAAGTTTAAATATTTGTGACATCTCTTAGGTCAATGTCTGACAAAGAAACCAACAAAGAAAGTTTGGACTAAGGTAAATATAAAGAAAAATTTGGCCCAGATTGAGCCCCAAAATAAAAAAAGGATAGCTTCTAAACAAGGGTTGGAAATGCCTTGAACCCTAGATGGATCAATTTAGTACATGGGATCAAATTTGAAGAAAATTTTGAAAATTGCATTGAAAACCTTGGGTGTAATCTGAGAGGAGCCTGAGACAATCCTTGAATGTGGGATTCAGAAGCATGTTAAACAAGTAAGTGCTCTACCTTCTTCAGCCCCCCTTATTATTCAAAATTATTTGGATTGTCTCAAAACCCATGGATGGAGAAATTATTAGATTCTATATCACCAGATATGTCTTCTCCTCCTGAGTTTCTAGCTCCCATTAATTTGGAGAAAGGATCTTCAATCCCAAAAATTAGAAGCCAAGAAAAAGAGATTATGGATGTGGGGATTGAAAAAAATTGGGGAAGCCCCCGAGTAAAGTATCTCAAAAAAAAAGAGACAAATTCATACATAGCCAATGGGACTCAATTGGTGTTAGGATGGGATGAAGGATTGGTTCTAGGAAGAAAACAACTGAAGATAACATCCTTTAATAACATTTCTCCTCACAGGTTAAGGGGTGGGAATAAATTCTCTTTTAATCATGGTAAATAAAGTTTTTTTCTTGGAATGTAAGGGGCCTTAATAGTCACTTGAAACAAATATTAGTGGCTTCTCTTATATTTAAGCATAAGCCGAATATTATTATTTTGCAAGAAACCAAGGTGAAAGATAGTAGAGTAGATTTTGTTAGAGCGACTATTTGGAAGAATCCAAGTTTTTGTGCTAACCCTGCTCATGGGGCATCGGGGGGTTTGTTGTGTTTTTGGGATTCAAAAAAACTAGTGGGTTTAGTATTGTCAACTTTTGATAGAATAACAAATGTTCTATTTTATTGTAAAGAGACTAATAGGAGATGGATCTTGACCAATATATATGCCCCAAATTCATATGTTGATAGAGGTCTTATGTGGGAATATTTGAGCACTATGAGAGAAGGTCTACAAGGTGAAGCTTGGATCCTGGTTGGAGATTTTAATTCTTCATTGTATCATGTTGATAAAAGAGAAGGAATTATCAGCACTTCGATAATAATGGAATATTATACCTCATATGTCAATACAAATGAAATTCTGGACTTAGACCTTGAAGGGATCAAGTTTACATGAAGTAATAGAAGGATTGGTACCCAAATCATATAGATAAGGTTAGAAAGAGTCCTTATGTTGAAAGAAGCATGGTTTTTGTTTGGAGACACCTCTTTATCGTCCCTCCTGAAAGTGGTTTCGAACCATAACCCTCTAATTTTTGAATCTTCTTAAGGCATTTTCAAATTTCTTAAACCCTTTAGATTCGAAGCAATGTTGCTAAAATACCTAGGGTTGGAATCTAATATTAGTAAGTGGTGGTCTCAAAAATTCTCTAGGCCATTAATCTCTCAAGTGGATGAGAAATTAAGGTGGGTTAAATTTAATTTAAAAATCTAGAATAGAGAGGTTTTTGGCCATGTGAATGTGAAAAAAGAATCCTTGAAGGCTCAACTTAAAACTTTGGAAGTTGAGATTGAAACTTGACAGTTTTTAATGGAATTCAGATTGAAAGAGAAGACTCTATTGGTGGACCTGCACAACACTCTGGTGTGTGAGGAAATGCTTTGGAAATAAAAATCTCGAGCCTAATGGTTAAAATAAGGATATAGAAATGCAAATAATTTCCATGTGTCCACTTTGAGGCATAGGAGTATTAACAAGATTATTAAAATTTTAAAAGCATATGATCAAAAATTTGTAGATATTTACAAAATTAGAGCAAAAGTAGTAAAATTCATTGAATCCCTATTAGGAAAGAAGTCAAGTGGAGATGAACAATCAGAAATAAAGTTATTATCTACTGGTTATAGAAGAGATGAACATTGTTTTGATCAACCATTTTGAAGATGAGAAAATTAAAAATGTGGACTTCTCCATGGGAGGGTTGAAAGCTCTGAGGATGGATGACTTCTCTCCTACATTATTCCAAAGATATTGGCACATTGTGTGGAGATATATTGTAAATTCTTTGAAATAGGTTCAGAGAACGAGGTATATTTTGAGGGAAGTTAATTCCACATTTTTTATACTTATTCCTAAGTCTCATAGGATAAAATATTTTAATGGTTTTAGACCTATTAGTCTATGCAACACTATGTATAAAATTTTCTCCAAGGTTTTGGCTAATAGATTAGATTTTTTTTTCTTGGAGATCATTGATCTATCTTAGGCAGGTTTTATGTCTGGAAGATAAAGATTGGATGGAATTATTGTTGTGCATGAGATCATTCATTATATAAATAAAAGTGGAAGATTGGGTCTTTTTATCAAATTAGATATGAACAAAGCTTATGCCCATGTCTCTTGAGAATATTTGATAAAATTCATGCATTAATTTGGGTTCCACTAGTAATGGTTCAATCTTATCAAAGAATGTATTTTGACATCTTGGTTTTTAGTCTTAGTGAATGGGTCTACATTCAGGTACTTTAAGAGCCAAAAGGAGCTTCACCAGGGGACTCTTTCTCTTCCTTTCTATTCATTCTTCTTGCTAAGGTTCTTGGTAGAGCCATAAAAGTTGAGCTGGGTATCGAGGGTATTAGCTTGAATTTACACTTTGATCTCATATCTCATAACCAATTTGCAGATTATACTCTTATGTCCATTGTGGCATCCATTCTCCAAGTTAAAAAGGTTAAAGATATTCTAACCTTTTATGAAAAATCAGTGGTTTAGATGATTAGTTTCCATAAGAATAGACTTTTTTCTTGAATACCCCTCTCGATAGGTAAAGGAATATTGCTATAATTTTGGGTTGTGAGACTATGGCTCTGTCATCTTCTTATTTAGGGATACCTTTTTTTAGTGGTAGAATGAAAGAGAATATTTGGGATCCAGTATTAGATAGGATTCAAAAAATATTGCTAGTTGGAAGGGAGCTCTTCTTAGCTAGGCTGGAAAAGGCACAATTAGTTAAAGCAACTCTACAAAGCATAGCAGTCTATTTCCTTCTATTTTTAAAGCCTCGATGAAAGTAGTTCAAAATATTGAGTAGCTTCTAAAGTCTTTCTTATGGTCTGGTTTGAAGAGTAAGATAATATTTCATCTTGTCTTATGGTAATAAGTTTGTAAAGAAATCAAAGCTGGGGGTTTAGGTTTTAGAAGGGTCAAGTGGATGAATGAAGCTTTAATGGTAAATTAGGCATGGAAGCTATTTAAGAAAGAAAACATTGGTTGGGTGAATATTGTGTTGGCAAAATATATTTCTACCAAATTTAATTTTCTAAATGACCCTTTATTGATCTCACGATTGGCCTTTTGGATTAGCATATTTAAAATGAAAAGCATCATCCATAGAGGTCATATAGGGTTATGCATAAGGTGTCAGACCTAAATATAATTGTAATAAAAATATGAGTCAGTTTTAAAATCTAGGTGAATCCTAGCCAAATTCATATAGAAGACATGGTGAATTACCTTAATTTTTCATAGATAATTATAAAACAGTGGCAAATTTGAAAGTTTTGGCCAAACCAGGTGTAGAAAATGGTATTGTATTAGACCAAGTGCTGAAAACGGTTTGATATCAGACTGGATGCAAAAAATAGTCTGACTTTGGATCGGGTGCAAAAAATGGTCCAACCTCAGATCGAGTGCAGAAAATGGTCCAACCTTGGAAGGGTGCAAAAAATGGTCTAGCCTCAGACTAGGTGTAGAAAATGGTTCAGCCACAGATCTGGTGCAGACAATGGTCTAGCCTAGGATTGGGTGTAAAATAAGGTCTAGCCTCAGACCAGGTGCAGACAATGGTCCAACCTCAAACTGGGTCCAAAACAAGGTTCGATCTCAGACCAGGTGCGAAAAATGGTCTGATATCGAACCAAGTTCAGAAAATTGTCTGACCTTAAACTGACTGTAAATAATATTTCAACCTCGAATCGGGTGAAAAAAATGTCCAACCAGACCGGGTGAAATTAGAGGTATGATCGTAGATAGGGTGCAATTCAAGGTCCAATCATAGATTGTGTGCAAAATGCAATCCAACCATAGACCAGGTGCAACAATAGGTCTAGATACGGACCGGTTGCAAAATTGTTTCCATATTCAGGTTAGGTGCACTAGTTTTTACCCTACCACATGTCACGACATCATTCAACCTCATTGTATGTCGAATGATATACCACCATGTGTTCACATGTAGTCATTATTGTCTATAAATAGACATTGACAATAATTTTTTTGGTTTCATTTCTACAACTGAACTTGACTAAAGAAAGTCCTCCATGATCGATCGCTACCCCACACCCTTTTAAATTGAAATTATACTACTTTAACAACAAACAATGGCCACCACTTCCACCACCACTAGAAAATAGTATTCAAGAACCTTTCTTGCACCCCCATGTTAGATTTTTCAACCACCCCTAGTTTTGACCTTTTGTGGCTCATTGATGCAAGTTTGTAGACCTTGCTTACAATACCCCATTTCAAGACAAACAAGCATCTTAAGTTGAATATCATTAATAGTTATGACCATAACCATGCAATAGTGAATCTAACATTATGAAATAGACAACTATCTTTCATAATCACACCTGTTAACATCGAGAGATTAACAGATCTTTCGCACAAGGGTTTTCTTGTCATGAATTCAAAGTTTGTGCTGTCTCAAGCTGATAAACCTTACTTGGAGATGAACTATGATCTCCAATCCAAATTATTGTCAAGTATAATTCTTATCAATTGATTCTATTAATGTTAAAAATTTAAAATATTTTATTTGTGATCTAATTTATTTTTTTGTGCAGCTTCCACCCCTAAGTCCAAAAGAGGGGTAACAAACAACTCTATTCAAAATCCAGTTCTAAAGGGTATTATAGAGTTATTTCAAGCTATACTAATGTTGCATTGAAGAACTGAACTTTAGTTCTAGTTATTGGCCTATATTATTTGCTACCTTCACCATGAGAAGTTCGATTGGTGCATGTACATTTCATATCACATTAGATTAGAGTTGCACAACATCCAAACGAACTCACCCACCAAGGTGGCCATGTTTATTTTATATTAGCTCTTTATTTTGAAATTTTTCATAATTTGAAAAATATTGATGTACCAACTGTAGTGCATCCAACACTACTAAGCATTGGTATGACATCCTAGGAGTTGAAGGTAAGTCCATGTTTCACCACCAATTTTTTTATATTTTATCTCATTTTTTATTTTTTATTTACCCCTAAATGTAGAGTAAGGCAGCCACAACAAAGACAAAATAGGATGTTGTCATAAGGGGTCATATGCCAGAGGCGTGTGGTGATTCCAAAGACACTACATCAAAATAATCACCTTAGCAAAGGTTACAAAACTGTTCACGGTAGGCTCCTTCTCCTGGGTCTTCTCCTGGGTCTTCTCGTCCACCAATTTTTGCATAAAATATGCAATGTAAATCGAGTGAGATCAATATTGCTACACATAAGTTTCTCTTTTGAGATTTTATCTGTATATGTGTTTACATAAAATTATAATAATTTTTATTAAATATTTTCATATGTTTTCATAATTATGCCACACCCCTATCTGCTCTAATATACATCAGATCCCATCGTCGTCAGGTAAATCATTGTCTATTTACTTGAAATTATCATATATTTATGATTTTCTCTTTTTTTAAATAATTCTGGCAAGTTCTTATTTAACAGTTTTCAAGTGGCTCTCAACAAAAATCAGTGAGAAGCCAAGGCCAACAAATCTTACCACCACCACATCTATGATAGCAACCGCAGGGAAAAACACTTCTTGCACTGATATCATAGGGGAATGTGTTCATATTCCCCACTTTTTCATTTGACACAAGTACAAAGGAACCAGAGGTTTCAACCACGGGATTAGATAATATTTCGCTTGATTATAATTATTTGTTGTAGGGCAACATTTTTGGCTTTAAGGTGATATATGTGCTTCAAGATCCACATACAAAAGCACAACAAAAAATAGCCCCTATAGCTAAGAAAACATTATTACCTTCTACTAGGACAACCAACCCTCATCCTCAAATCGAGGATGAGAAAGTGATTTTTTATGTAAAATCTTCAATTGTTGATAATGTTGAAGCAACCATCCAAGACATGGTGCTTCAAGATTTAAATGTGATGAAGTAGTGGGAAATTTGAGCGGAAGTCCTTATTAAGGAAATAAATGCCCATTATAAAAAAAAATTCAAGAGGGAATCAATTTTTCTTTGGTCGAGAACAAACCAAAAAATCTTAGTGGTCTGCTAGATCAGGCCACATCAGGATCAATGAAGTCTACTATTTCATTCGATGATAAATTTTTAACCATTATGTTGAGTAGACTTGAGAACATTAATGCATAAGCCTAAGTGTACTATAACCAATGGGCTTCTAATAAGAAAAATATTGTAATATCTAAGGCTACAAGTGATGTGACCGAAGTGAGAATTTAGTTGCATATGTTTTATTTAAATTTTATCATATAACTCTACTAACTTATGTTTTCATTTTCTTTTGTAGTCAAATTTTGATAATTTGAAACTACAAGTTCAGAGTATGCAAGTTAATCTTGAGGTTGCAAAGAAAATTTTAAAAAATGCAATAGTAATGAAGAAGACAATGCAAGACAAAATCAAAGATAATAATATTTTAAGAAGATATATAAAGGAAAACCTTAACATGGATCTGGATATTGTGCTGAAGGAACATAAGGAGTAAGATCTTATTTTGACAATGCTAGAAGATCTAGCCCAAGAAGAAGCCGCATTGCTAGGGAGTTTCAAGAAAGTAGAAGAAATTCTAATCAGATCTGGAGCACTACTAGTGCAGGATGTACAAGAAGGATAAAAAGCAAAGGAATAGGCAACTCCAGCACCAGGAGCATCTAAGGTAGAAAACCCCCAATCTAAGGCTTATGATGAAATGTTTACTAGTTGACTACATATTTTGTTGTATTGCAGTCAACAATTTTATACCATGTAATATATTTTGAATCGAATTAATGAAAAAAATATTTACTAATTTTGCATCCTCTATCATTTAATGGTTGTTACTTGTTTCTATATATAATATTTTATTGTTTTTTTAGTGACAATCCAATTATATATACTATATTAATCTCAAACAACAAAAAATATTACTATATTAAACAACATAAGAACTCAATTGTGGCAATACATTAATATTCATACATTAAAAATATTATGATATGAAAGTAGTGAAAACCATTTCAAAAACAACAAATTTATCAATGAATTCAAATTTATCAATGTTATGAAACAATATTGTGAAATCTAATAAATTTGAAACAATATTGTGAAATCTGCTATCAAATGAATTCAAGTTTATCAATGTTGTGAAATCATGGAAAAATTACAATTCAAGTAGCTAAAACAAACACTTCACAACTTGTCCAAAATCACTATTAAGCATAGCAAATATCTGTGTCTCCATCATCTGATCACTGCAAGAATCATTATCTTCCTTATTGTGAGTATTCATGTTACCCCTTCTATTTACTAAGGATTTCCAGTATGTTAATGCTATGTCATAAGGAAATTTGTCCAGCTGATACGATGACACATAAATTCTCAAATAGTTTTCCAAATTTTTATCCAGCCTGTTACGGTGCTTAGATTTAAAAAAATATAGTGCACTGAAAACCCTCTCATCTTCCATAGATCCTAAAATCATTGTTTGACATAATTCATATAAACAAAAGTATTCACCAATCGTATTTTGTAAGACACTACTTGGATACAATTTTTTCCACAAACGTGCAATGGAACTTGTCTCATGGATGTTACTCAAAAGTGATGTTTGATCAACCATTTTCGATCCAAAATATGATTACTATTGTTTTAATAGTTCTTTTTTGAGTATACCTTTGATTTCAACACCATTAACTTCTACAATTTTACTAAAATGCTCAATAAGTATGTACATATTTTTAATAAAATCATGTGTAGATTTGAAGGACCCTAAAACAGAGGGTTAACCACACCCATGGCCTCAAGCAACTCATCTCTTTGAAACCATTATCTTATTTCACTTGTCAATGATTCTGCTATTTTTAACAATTTAATCTTAGTATTGTGTAAAACAACTTCAAATCCATTGTGTTATGGGAACTTGTTCAACATCATCTGTAACTATATTTGATCGCATTTCAAAATAATATAGAGGTATCATATTTCCACGAACATTAATACAAATATGATCATTGATGTCAAACTTCAAAAATTTTTTCGGATCATTCACGTTTTTTAATGTTCTCCAACTATCAAACAAGGGATCTATAAAATTACTCTTGGAGACATATAACCTATCAATAATCATACATATTTTTTTCTCATCCTCATGAAATCAACAATATAGATGGATATTTATTGTGCAAGTTTAATCAATCTATTCATTTCTTGTAACATTGGAATAATACCACATAATGTTAAAAGGGTTTCCAAATCAATCAAACGGAATAGCAAATATTTTACCTTATCAACTGCCCTACAATTTGCATACATAAACCCCATCAACGATTGATATTCTTTAAAAACTTTGTGTGCATGTTGATATAATGAAATCCACCTTGTATCCACATCTTTTAATAATTTTTTTCCTTCTATAACTCCTAGAGCAAACTATTGAAACTTTACAAACCTTTTTGGACTGCATGAAAAATAAGCATGTATTTCATGAATGAGATCTTCCACTCTTGCAACATTGTCAAAAGTGCTCATGATTTTATATGCAAGATTCACTCTATGAGCCATGCAATGGATGGGTATCATATATGGGGCAACTAATGTCTAGAGTCGAACACAAAGACCATTCCTGTGTCCTTGCATTATAGCAGCACCATTAGCTCCAACGCATATTAACTTTGTGGCTATGTCTATATCATTCATTCCTGCAACATATTTTAAACTAGATACTATATTATAGATATTTTCTACATTATAACTTTCCACCATCTTGTGTAATCCTAGAAAACTAGGTTGCCTTACATGATTTTGTAATGTGTACACATGCATGCAAATCCAAGATGTGTTGTCCACAATGGTCACCTCATCAATTGAAAGTGAAATGAATTTGACAAGTTTTACTTTCTCCCTTAGGTCCTTCTTCTCAACTAATGATAGATATTTTACCATTTCCCAACCACTTAGATCTAACCAATGTGAACTAGGAAGGTTTTGCACATCATCTAGTTGAAATAGGTGCTTATAATCAATAAAATTGGACATGGGTCTACCCTTTTTGAGAATACTAAATACAACAACAAACTATAAACTTTTTGAAGCTAATGTGGTCTTATAAATTTTATGAAATTGGGTTTCAATCATTCCACCTTTCTCAATAAGAGATTGTTGTAGCTTCAAGTGATTATCATATTCTTTTGCATATCTAACATGCATACATTCTGATGCATCCTTCCACCTAACTATTTTATTAATTGTTCCATCACTTTCTATAACTTTTGAATAAACTTTGCCACAATTTTTTTCTATTGTATCTATCTTATTTTGTAGCATATGATCCTTACCTAGTTTCCAACTACAAATTTTACATTTACATTATTCTGGATCATCATTGTTGTCCTCAGTAAGGACTGCCTCTATAAAGGGAAATTTTGATGCCCATTCAACCTAAATAGATCTTCCAATAGTCCAGTTAGATGCCTTTCTACTTTTACATTTGTTGCTTGAAGATTCCCCAAAAGTTTGTATTATATTTGTTTTATCTCTTTCATTTTCAGCTGGTATGTCATTTTGAGGAATATCTTCAAGTGTTTTTTGGATGTCATTGTTAAGAGAATTTTTATTAGAAGGCATATTTTTCATGAGGAATATCTTCAAGTGGAGGCATATCAGGGTCAACAGGGTATTCTGCATACAATAATATTCTTTATAATTTTTGGATTTAACAGAAAAAAGTTTACAAACAAGAAAAAGTTCACAATAATATTCTTTATCATTTTTGGATTTAACTATTTGAGGAAGAAAGCAATATTTAAAATAATTTACAGAATACACAACGAACTATTTAGTAGGTAAAAATCATTTGTACCTTGAATTTGCATAGATGTTGATGGCTCATTGGATTTTGATATATGGTTAAAATATTTGAGGATACTCTTTTTAGTAGAAGATTTGCCTCCCTTCTTTCCATCACCAGTAGGTGTCATTTTACTTGTAAAGAAAATATTTTTTTATTTTAGTAAATTTATAAAATATTGAAGAGATCTTACTACTGTGAGGCCTCAAGATAACATTGTAACTACAAGAAAATACATACCAGTTTACAGGTAGGCTTTAGCATGATTTTTTTAGTGTGTGCCACTACTCTATTTTATGGATATAGCACTTGTAACTAATAAGAGAACATAAATAATCAATATACAAACTCAAATCAATTTAAGAAAAATAACTTATATATACAAAATATAATTAGAGATACAAATGTTGAAAAATATCAGATTATAGTACTAAATGGACTTGAAACTCATAGTGTTAGTGGAATAGACAAAGGATGACAGTGTCGTAAGGGAAGTTAAGCTAGCTAAAAAATCCTTGAAAATAGTCACTCGTCGAATCGAGGAGAACAGGGGAAAACATATTCTCCTTGAACTCATATTCTCTAAAAATTAGGAGAAATAGAGAATTACAGTGTATTAAGAGAAGCAAAGAATCACAATATCTTTAGAAAAATAGAGCATTTACCTATTTACAAGAGAAATAGAGAATCAAAGTGTCTTAAGAGAAAGAGAGAATTACATTTCCTTAAGACAAGGACAAGTAGTTGAAGAATCCATCAAAACACTCACATGCGAAACAAGGAAAAAAAGGGGAAACAATGGGAAACAGGGCATTGACCTATTTTCAATAAATGATAGAAAAACACTAAAAGAAAAACCTACAATTAGATGACAAAAAAATAGATCTTATTACTACACGTTCTTGAACTCATATTTTATCAAAAAACAAAAAAACTGAGGATCATAGATTCATAGTGTCTTAAGAGAAACAAAAAATCATGGTGTCTTATGAGAAGGAAAGGTAGCTAAGAAATGCATCAAAACACTCAAATGTGGAATAGAGGAAAAGAGGGAAAAATAGAGGAAAACAACAAATAAACATGCACTTTTATAACGAAAAAACATATGCTACTATTATAACAACTACTTGAAATCATATTCTCTAAAAATATTTTAGAGGTAAAATTTTGTACATTTATTTTTTACAACTGATGTAGGATTCGGATATGGTCTGAATGCAAATCTTGGTATGACCCTCGTTCAGCCTGATCCAAGTCCAAATTAGGGTCTGGTCCGGTATAGGTGCAAATAAAGGTATGAACCTCTTCGGGTGTAAACAAGGCTTTAGTAGTTGGTCTAGGTGCAAAGCAAGGTCTAGCACAGTTCAAGTGCAAGTCAATCTCTAGCAATGGGTTCAGTTGCAAAATAGATTTTGGCTCGGTCTGGGTGTAATCAATCTACAATAGTCATTTTGGGTGCAAAACAAAGTTTGGCCCTATCCGGGTGCAAATAAAAATCTGACCAATTTTGGGTGCAAATATGTGTTCAGTTTCCGGTTCAAGTAGAAGTTGTAGGTGAATCAAATGTTTTTGCACACGGTCAAAGTTCGATGAAATTCTGCAATAGATCGAGTGTTTCAATTATTTTATATTGGAAGATTTAATTTTCGTTTTTGGTGCTCAATTTTCCAATAGTTTGTATGTTTTACATGAAAAAGTATCATTGGCATGTTAATTATATATATTGGTATAAGAAGTGAATTTGGCAGGATAATTTAAACATTTTATTATTTTAAGGAAAAAAAGGTCCTTGATTTGGGTGGAAGTGCTGGCAAATTTTTAAAAAATGTAATATTATTATAATCGCATGATGAACCGAACCCTAAAAAAATTTTGTCCCTAAAATTTTGGGTGAATGGGCCAATGTCTAGGCTCCTCATTTTTTCCAATTTCCAATTTTAAAAATCCAAATATTTGCCACTATGCATAACCCTGAGGGCATAGATGGATTCTGGGCAATGGGAAAGCTATTTAATTTTGGAAGGATCCTTGGATCCAAGATAAACCTCTAATATTCTCCTAAGAATTGGTTGAATTTGAACCTATATCCATGGTTATGTTTGGTACTAAGGTGGTTGATTATATGCAGGTTTAACAAGGGGTTAAAAGTTGGAAACTACTTAGAATGCAAAATCTAAATATGCTGGAACATAGAAATTTTAGCCTCATTGAAGACTTATTAAAGCTACAAGTTATAAAGAACACAAAATAGGAAGATAACTTAATTTAGAAGAAAGAGTGTAATGGGTTATTTTATGTTAAGTCGGCCTATAAGATTGCATCTGATGCCACAAAAGAAGTCCCTATTTTCAAGAAAATCTAGGTTAAAGGTCTTATGCCAAAAGTGAAATTTTACCTTTGGTTGGCATCTCAGAATAAAATTCTCACAGTGGATAATTTACAAAGAAGATGTATGATAATTACAAATTGGTGTTCCCTCTATAAAAATTTTGATGAATCCACCGATCACTTATTTTTCCAATGCCCTTTTTTGAGGGAAGTGTTTTCTCTCATGATTTATTTTCTGGGAGTTTCATGGGTGTTTCCTAGCTCATTACAGGATGTTATTGAGCAGTGGACATCTCCATTTGTAAACCCTATCTTATGCTCCTTTTGTTCATTCAATCTCCCACATCTCCTTTGGGGTGTTTAGAAGGAAAGAAATAGAAGAGTTTTCAAAAGCATGGAGAAATGTTGAATCACTATGGCTTAGGGTGTTAAAGATAATTATTGAAAATATGGGAAATTCAAATTTAGTTCTTATTTGTGGAGAGCTAGCAGAGATTGTTCTTTTGAAAAAATGGGTCTTTCAATCAGTGCCAAAATAATAGATATTATAGATACCATAACCTTTATAAAATGGAAACCTCTACGTCAAGATTAGATTAAATTTAATTTTGAGGGAGTGTCAAAAGGGAATCTAGGACCAATGGGGGTAGGTGATATCTTTTGGAATCACAATGGGGAGATTCTTCTTGCCTTTGAAAAAAACCTAGGCCCACAAAATTGTCATTTTGTTGAAGCTAGGGTGTTGTATCAAGGCACTGCGTTAATAGAATATTTGAATTGTAAAAAAATTATTATTGAAGGGAACTCCTTAAATGTGGTTATGGCATTTTTGATGATAAAAATTCTAGTTGGAACATATTCAATCTAATTAAGGAATCCTAAAAAATATGTCATAATTTGGAGGGAATTCAAGCCAGACACACCTTTAGAGAAGGTGACAAGAGTGTAGACTTATTATCTAATTTAGGGTTAAGCCAGGATAATCTCTCTATTTGCAGGGATAATTTTCCATAGAAGTTGAATAGTTTATTTGATGAGTTTTATTGATAATGTGAGCCTTTTTCTATTGGGGTTCTGCACATTCTTATGAATAGATTCATATGTTATTGAAATTTAAATCCCATTGCAATTATTGATTGGGAGATCCATGATCTTGTACCTTTTGAAGAGTTGATTTAGTTGTGGATTTGTATAGTCAAGTTGCAGGGTTTTTTTATCCCTATATATCTACCCCTATATTTACATTCCTTTTGTTTTGAGGATGTATTTTATTTATTTTAGCTAGGTTGGTAAGGAATTTTTTACTGTGTGTTTTCTTCTTGATTTTGAACTAGTCCTATTATGCCCTGGTGGGTTGGTTGGTTTTAAGTCCCTACGTGGAATACTCTTTGTTTGTGCCTCTTTTGAAAATCTTGTAGGCTTGGCTTTATTCTTGTTGTAAATTTTTTGGGACCTTTCAACACCCCTTCTATAATTATCAAAAAAAAAAAATTATGGTGCCTTCAGATTAACATTTAATTTAGGATTTGGTATCACTATAAATACCCCCCAATAACTTATCCATTGTTTTAGCTTGTGATATATGAGATCATGGAGGTGCCTATAAGAACCCATACCTTATTTATTCATTTTGCTTGTGTTTTATATATCTTTCTTTATTATTTTATATATTCTCCTTTGTTCCAATCTTCTTTCTTTTTCTATATATGATTGCGGTAAATGTATGTTTTAAAATATTTTTGAAAAGTATTGGGAATTTCAACACATGATGTCTAATTTTATTTTTATGTCACTTTAAATACTTTATAAAATGCTATAATTATCATTACATGAACAAAAATCCATGATAATATGATAGTGTTCATGAATTTATCGTAGTATTGTTCAATGGGTTCCTTCCATTTGATCTGTGATAGATGTACTAGAAAAGGAGATGAAGAACCTCGATAAAATATTCTTAAAAAAATATTATAAAAAAAATTCCATGAAGGAGCATGACCTTTATATATCATATCCTATATATTCTACTTTAATATTTGATCATTAAGAAAACAACTATAAAATATATTAAAAATACACTCTCTAGGATTTTCACCTATGAAAAATAAAATGATTAAGTTTAGGCACTGTTGGTCAAATATCTGCCTAATTATACAAACCTGCATTTGTGCACCCTAGACATGGCCAACATTGAAAGGTTGGAGGAAAGGAATGTCCTCTGTGCCAATCTCCAGAGAGGGTTGGCTCCCTTACTAAATCCTACACGGGTTTAAGACTAGAGTTGCAAGAAAGAAATTGGAAATGATAGAAAGAGATGGGAAATATGGCCACAGGCCGAAGGTGTAGGATTGGGGATAGACTAGCAGCAGGAAATCCACCCAAGCATTAAAGCAACATGTAATAAAAGAAGGCAATAGAATCTACTTACAACCTTGCAGAGACAACCTCCAGGATCGCATTCTAGAACTCACTCCCTTACCAACAATGTTCAAACTCAGATGCAAAATTTAAACTTAACAACAGACAATGAATATGAGCATAAAATAGAAATGCATAGAAAATAGAAGGAAATCACACACAAGATCACTTGCAAATTCAGAAGCCAAGTATCTTCTATTGATGCAGAGAACTTGGATAGTTTTTCTCGTAGAATGTCTAACCTCCTTTTACAATGGAAATTGAGTAGTATTTATAGAGGATTTCACCCCTTTCATTAAATACACATGAAGACAAAATGCTCACAGATCAGGAACCTTGGTGAGACAATTCCTCCTTGAAGTCATTGAAAATCCTTCTTTTGAGGCGATGATCCAGCTTTTAAGGAAATTCTTCTGGGAAATCAGCATTTTTGGGTGTCGGTGCATGGAAAAACTACAAGGCTTGGTCGTTGACTTGGTACATTCGCCATCCTTGAAAATATGCTTCTGCTTGGAAATCATGAAAATCGCCTTGCACTTTTAATATTGCTACTCTCTTTGCTCGAGATCCACAACCTGAGTTACTCTTTGCCACAAACATTTAATGTTCTTCATTCGCCTACCTTGGGTGCTCTTGAAAATCCGTGATGTCATTGATAGTGTAAGTTCGCTCAAGTTAGACAATAAGTGAAAAACTCATTTACTCCTTCCATGGCATGCATTGGTGGAGAGGGCACCTTTCCTTGATTTAATGAACTATATTTCCTTTCTATTCATGGCAGCAATCATCTTCTATTCCTAGGTGAAAGCGCCTCTAATAGTTGCGTTATTCTCTTTTAAATCTACGTTCACCCCCAAAAGAGGTGAAAGGAGCTGTCGCCTTCCTCTTGGGGCGAATGCGAAGTTGACTTTTCAAAGTCACTTCAAACTTTTGACTCTTCGCCCGCTTTACCATTCATGGCACGTTCACCCCCGAGAGAGGTGAATGGAGCTTTCACCCCTCAATCGGGGTGAACACTCCGTTGAATTTTCAAAGTTCATCTTTAATAATGTTCACCTCAACTTGGGGTGAATGAAGCTTTCACCCCTTCTTGGGGGTGAACACACAAACTCCTCACAACTTAATACTTCCGTTGAAAATATTTTTAATCAATCAATGCGACAAAAAGGGGCACTTCCCTAAGTTTCAAGGACGTTCACCCCAAAGTGGGGCAAATGAAGCTTTCACCCCAACTTGGGATGAACACATTTTTTCCCTCCTAAATTTGAGAAACGTCAATACTTAGTCATTTATCAAAACTTCATTCTTTATTCATTTCTTTCTTCCTTCACCTCAACAAGGAGCACATAGAACTTTCACCCCTCAATTAGGGCAAATGCATTATTTATTCTTCTTTTACGTTCACCTCGAAGTGAGGCGAACAAGCCTTTCACCCATTGCTTGAGGTGAACACAATTTTTAATTTCTGATGAATATCTCATTTAGTCTTTTATGCACCATTTTACAACTATTTTACAAGTGATCCGAACCAAAGTCTCCAATCCATTCTCCCAACCATTTTCCTTAAAACACCCATTATTTTCAAGACAAAAGGATGCAAGAAAAGAAAGAAGAAAATATAATTGCATAACATATTATATCATCAAAATATATAATATTAATATATTTTATAAATAAAAATAAAAAAAAGGTTATCCATCTCGTATGGATGCAAGCGATCCCAGACCTTTATCCATTGGGCTTCTATGGAGTCTTCTTGTTGGCTACTTTAGTTGGCGCTTTTGATGTAGATGCTTTTCTTTGTGCCTCCTCTTCTACCTTCTCAATGGCTTCGCTTCACCTACCACTCGGAGTACTTCTACCCGCTTTGCTTCTTCTATTGCCTTTTCTATCACTGTGCACTCTGTTGCTACTCATTCCTCCTATTCCTTGAGGCTTTTAGAGGTTACCTCATAAACTATGACTACCTCCTCCCAAGCATGAGTGGTAAACAAATAGGGAACACTCAATGACTCATAAACAAAGTGTAGATTCTGGATGTCTTCCAGGCTGAGGTGTTTCGCTCGTTGGGCTAACTCAAACAATGAAAGCTCCATGCGAGTATACTTCTGCATAAGAGGCAACACCTATGCTTCTATGATGGGCTCCTCCCATGCATCAATATTTGAGGTATCCTCCATAAACTTCTTCCAAGCTGCTTTCAATTGTTCTTTTGGTAGAGGTTCACCCCATTCATATGTAAAATCTAGAAATCCCATATCGGCAAGAGCATCAAAATGAGTCATGGAAATAGTATGCTCTCGCTCGATTGCATTAAGAATTTTTTAACCTTCTCTCACCAAGTCCATCCTCTGAAAGTAGCTACGTAGTGTGACTTTTGCAGTAGACCAAGCATGATCCATTTCACTCAAGGGGTGAATATGTATGCTAGAATTAGCCAGGGCTTGAATTTTTACTACCATCTCCATGTAGGGTTCCAACATCTCCTCAGTAGTATCTATCAATTGCTACCCCATATGAATCTGTATCTTGGCTACCCAGAGGTAATGCAATACTTGAACTGCTTGTATGGCCAGCTTTTCATAGTTTTGGGTTGAGTGAAGGTGTGCCTCCTTGATGCTTTTCGAAGAAAAACCTGTAGCTTGTGTGGCCTTCTCCACCAGTTGATTTTGTATGGCCTCTAGCTATGTTCGGAGTGCTTGCATCTCTATTCTTGTTGCATCCCTTTATTTCAAGTGCACTCCTACCTGTTAGTGCAAGTGTTCATTCTCTGTGGTTGTCTTCTCCTCTTGCGCTCTGCTTTTGGCCAAGGCATTTTTGAGTTCGATAATTTTATTCTCATGATCAAAATATCTCTGCTTATAATACTCACCATGCAAGTATACCGAACTCATATCAACCTGTATGTTGCCCATTTTCTTTATGGGATCAATCCTGGTGAGGTCCTCTATTATGGTCTCACAAACATAATCACTCGGCATCATTTCTCCTTGTGGCTTCTGAACCAAGGGAGTGATTTTAGTCGTGTGAGCTTCCATGGCAACGGGATCGAAAGCAACCTTCTTGAGTGGCTGAGCTGGAGCTAGAGCTTCTTTTCACCTTTTGCTTTTCAACCACTATGATGAACTCAGGTGCACCCGATTGATTTTCTCCACATCGGGCTACTTCGATGCCACTTAAACTTCGAGCAATACTTGCAACTCCAAAAATGGTGTGAAAGGTATCAAAACTTGTGAGCGGTCAGGCTCAAAAGAAGTGGATGAGATGGCTAGAAGGGGAGGGACCAAAATGGTGGAGTGGGTGGAGGAACCAGGTTCAATTATAGTTACACTCACTCTAGGAGGAGCTTATATACTTACAACCTTGATGAAAGTGGTGGTGGCAATGGAAGGGGAAGGGCACAAAAATGGGTTCGGCCCTGATGCAAATGAACTGAAAGAAAGGGAGGCTGAAGAAAGGGGAAGAGAAGGAGTAGTAGTGACTTTAGGAAGGGAAGAAGAGGGAAGTGAAATGGATACAGAAGGCATACCGAAAGGTGGAGAGATAGATGTAGAAACTGAGGGAAATAAGCTAATAGCCACTACATGCTCTAAAGAAGAAGAAGAGGGAAAGGAGGATGTACCTTTCGATGCAATTTATGCATGCTCTAGTGATGGAAGCGGTTGTAAAATAATTTCCTCCTATTACTTTTTTACTTCCTCCTCAATGTTCACATCCTCCTCGACATTCATGACCTCCACCTGAGGGCTCTCCGACTGTTGGTCCTCCTCTTATTCATGAATCATTAAAAACATTTGTGCAACCATCATCGGAGCATCTATCACCATCGAAGAGGAAATAATAGTTACCAAAACAACTAGAACTATGGGAACTATAGCAACCAAAACTTTAGTAGTAGAAGAGGAAGTGGCACCAGTCCTTGGTTTCTTCATAGCTTTGGGAAATGGGGGTGCATCTCGAATAGTCTGCTTCTTCGAAAAAGGTGCCTCCTCAACTTTATGCTTCATCCATTATGACCTTCGTCTAAACACATACTATTGTTCTTCCTCCTCTAGAATCTCTTCTTCAACTATTGGGCATTCTCCCTTTGCCTCACTTTCACCGTTATCAGAATGTTGGAAGCTTTGAGGTAAGATCTTGGTAAAAGTGATGGGTTGATAGGAATTAACAAACTCATCGTAGGTGTCCAAAAATGCCTCATCCATATTCAACCCATAAGGAGACGTGGTTTTTCCTCGATGGACCTGCATTATCCACCAGTTCATAATTTTCTCCTCGATCCACAGGGGCTGACTTTCTTTTACTTGACTAAACAACCTGGGTGGAGGAATCTAATTTTTGTACTTCATCAGATTATACTCAGCCTCCTATTCGTAGCAGTCATGCCAAGGTGGGAGTGACATCATATCTTCAATGTGCCACTCCAAGTCAGGTCCATCAAAATTATTTCACTTTTTCTCAATGTCGGGTCGAGGACAATAGTGAAATATCTTGGCCTTTATTATCTCTATGAATTTTCCCAATGGGTCATACCTCCAACATTGTGGTAGTTCTATCAACCCCAGGTCCTGAAGTGTTACTGTGAGTAGCCTGTTCTACCCTACCTGGCTCACTTCTATACTACCAAACTTGAAAGGCATATTGCAAGTCATCTTCTTACCATACCCTACTCCATATACATCATTCACATAGTCTGATTGGTGCACCACCTCCATAGCGAAAATATGTTCGATGGTGAAATATGGCAGCAAGAATGGCTTACCTATGAAGCCAAAAATTCTTACGACCATGCCCTGAGTAAGCAAAAATATATCTCCTTTTTCTCCTGTAACTACTACTTCTCTCATATCTCATGGCACTCTTTCACATGTACCACAAAGTAGTTCTATTGCAGGCCCCAAAAAAAATTGTTAAAACTATAAAATGACTCCCTGCTTGATAGAGTGGAAGTCCACATGTAAACTGGTAGAAGTTCATCCCTCTCATCCATTTGCCTCACTATGATGAATGAGAAATGTTGGTGTAGATGAAAGAAGAAATACCATACCAAAAAAGAAGTATGCATGAATGACATCTCTTCCCTAGTTTGCAACCTCTCCAGCTGAAAATGCAATTTTCAAGAAATAAAATCAGCCCAATCAAAGAAAATTGGATTGGTGCCTTACCTCATGGTCGACAGAGAGTAAAATTCTACTTGGAAAATGCATTGTGCTAGGGCCGCCTACCACTTATGAATGGTAGAATCTATCGGTAAACCGACAACCCATGCCAACATTGAATAGATGTCTAGGCTCTTAAATTCTGTGAGTAGCTTCAGTAGGTTCGGAAGTTGCCCTAGCTATGGCTCCTTAATCAATTGCATCTCCATGAATCGATGCATCATTACAGTAGAGACATATCTATCCTCCTGCTCATTGGTATGTAACTTCTTGGTAATCACATAAGAAGGAGGCTTCAAACCACAAGCAAATGCTTCTCACACTTCCTCTAGGGTAATAGTAAAGAGTACTTCTCTATTTACCTTCCTCACCATCCTAGTAACCAGATTATAAAATCAAGCAATAAGCTGCACCAGTTTTGGGCATGGGTGTACGAGCGTACACAGATACCAAAATAATTGTGAGTGATATGGCACCGTCAATAGGCTTCTTGCTATTAACCCCTGATTTACTATGAACTGCACATCCTACCATAGTTTCTCCATGCCCTTATTAGTAATTACACAATCTCCAATTTCTACCATTGTGTCAGCATACGGGTCCAAATCCACATTTTCATTCCTTCAAGCCTTTTTGGATTTTGACCCACCTTCTCTCTTTCTAGACTTCTTGGGATCTATAGCCTCTATCACCTCTTTGCTTCTCTTTCCCATTATTTCTCTCTAATGATTACCCTGAATTTTCTTTGTAATTTCTGCAACAATAGCTCAAAAACACAACGGTAGTAAAAATTTAAAAATTAAACAACGAAGCTTTTACCTATTCCTTTATATAGAGCACCCTTCCAACCACCATAATAAATGCCAAATTTCCCTTGAACGATTTTGGAAGAACGTGCGCTTTGTTTCACCCACCTAGCACTATTTTCGATGTTCTAACGGTATCAACTATTACTCACTACAAAATCATCCTTGGAAAGTGTGCCCTTTTTACCATATTTTCATAAAAAATATGCCCTAGCTATTAAAGCTTCCTTGGGATAATAACCCTACCACCTACGAACCAATAAACGCTTCTCTTTTGATGGTGTGAGATTTTGCTCCTCGAAACCCTCAAATCTTCCTCCAATGCAAATTAGGTGCACATTTTAAATTAAATACCCTAGAATGCATCATTAGCTTGCATGCACACTCTTCAAGGTTTGCCATACATCCGAGAGTGAAATCACTTCGATAAAGTGGTTTTAAAATTTGATTACTCTTTTAGAATCAAGGCACTTCAAAAAATAATGAGAGCAAAAATGTCTTCAAGGCCCACTTATTTTCTTTCTCCTTCACTCAAAAAACATCCTTGACCTGTTTGATTGCAATTCCATGGTGAATATCCTTCTTTTAAAACCACTTTAGCTTTTCCTTTTCACCCAATTTTGGAAAAGCATGATTTTCTAAAAACTCAATTGCTTTTAGGGCTTTTTCTCCTTTTAGATTTTTCTTTATTTTCCCACACTCTTTTTTTTTCTTTTTTTTTTATTTTCATTAATACCTTGCATTAAAATTTAAATACATTCACCAAAAAAGGATGCATCCCTTTATACTTCATCCATTTTTAAAAAAATTAAAAACTTAACCAAAATTCCCCTTCTCCTTTTTTATACGTGCCAAATTTAAATGCGTCACCCGAAAGAATCACGATGTGCAATAATCCTGTGCTTTCATTCCATGTGCACCTTCAATTTTTCTTTCGATTTTCTTCGAGTTGGTGACAACATTTTAATCACCACATTCACCCTGATGAAGGACGAATGAACATTTCACCCCTTCTCTAGGGTGAAAGTGCCTTTCATGTAATTGTTATCTTATGTTTCAAAATGGAGTGAAAGTCTCTATGCTCTTACTATGTACCTTTGGGTTGTAGAAAATATTTTCTCGAAGGCTCCTTCTTAGCTAGGAGCTTTGTAATGCCATCCTTTTGGAACTAGCCAAATTATTTCAACACAATAATAAATTTTGAAGGGAATCTTGAGATGAAACCGATTTTCAAAAGAACATTTTTCTTCTCTTTTTTATATATTATTTTATAAAGCAAATAAAATACTAAAAGAAAATATGTACATATTTACAAAGTGGTACCTCTTTTAATCAAATCATTGAACATAGGCCTTCAGATGAAGGCCATTTACCAAAATCAGAAGATCCCAGCCATCCATGTCCCGAAGATGATATGCATTTGCCGAATTCACTACAGAGATCTGAAATGGGCCTTCCCAGATCACATCAAACTTGTGGTGCTTCCCTGGCTTGGCTTTATTTTCATTCCATTTGAGGACTAAATCTCCCACCTAGAACCTTTGCTCTATTGTCTTTTTTCCAAACCACTTATGCATTGCTTTAGTGTGTTCAATGAAATCTTGATACACCTTTTCTCTTTCTTCCTCCAACTGCAATAATTGAGCCAACCTTGCGCTCATTGGATCGTAATCCTCATCTTCATATTTGAACAATTGTAAGGTATGGAGGACAGGGAGCTCAATATGAGTGGGTAGAACTACTTCTTTTCCATACACGAGAGAATAAGGAGAGGCTTTAATAGACTTCTTCATAGATATGTGGTCTACCCACAAAGCCTGATTCAACAATAAGTGCCAACTCCTTTTGTTGCTTCCCAATGTCCTTTTCAAGATTCGTAACAAGTTTTTGTTGGTGGATTTGGCCAAGCCATTCCCTTACGGGTAATAATTAGATGATATCTTGAGATAGATCCCATACTTACTTGTAAATTCAATAATCTTGGCCCCAATAAATGGAGTCCCATTATCTATTACAATGGCATCCAGGACACCGAAGCGGGTAATGAGTCCCTCCAGGAAAGAGATGATAGTAGCTTGATCTACTTTTTTGGTAGGAATGGCCTCTGCCCACCTGGTGAAATAATTTATTGTTATCAAGATGTATTTATGCTCTATAGAAGAGTGTGGGTCTATGACTCCAATGAAGTCAAGGCCCCACTATTGAAATGGTGCTTCCACTTGAATCGGGTGTAGGGGCAATGCTCCTTTCCTGGTCCTGCCAACATACCGCTGATAGTTATCACACTTTTGACTCACTTTATGAGCATCGATGAACAGAGTAGGCCAATAATATCTAGCTCAGATGATTTTCAAAGCCATTGGCCTTCCTGCATAATGGCCACCAGACAAGCCAGAATGAAACTCTTCCAATATTTTCTCCTTTTTGATTCCTTCACACATCTGAGGAGAACTCCATCAATATTCTTATGGAATAGCCCGCTTGGCAATAAGACATATTTAAGTGCTTGTAGCCTAAACCTCCGATGCTGTGAAGCATCAAGATGTGATGGACATTTCCCTAAAGTAAATAATTCGACAAGGTCCTCTATCCAGTCATGACCTATCATAGCATGATTTGCACAAATGCTTTCATAGATATCCTCATTCTGTATTGGAGTCAATGATTCAGATGTTGCACTTTTGGCTAATTCCTAGCAAAGAGCTCATCCACGAACTAGCTTTGTTGGTCAGATCTCCACATCATACTCTTGAATCTTTGAGATCCAACCTGCTCTTTTGTCACCTAGTTCCCCTTGGAGAATGAAGTTTCTGACATCTAGGTGTATAACATAAACGATCATTTTGCTTTGTGAGACAAAGTGTCAAAACTTCTTTAGGGATTTCATCACTGCGTACACCTATTTCTCGATGAAATTATACTTCTCCTGGTGTGGCGCAATAACTTGGCTCAAAAAAGCAATCGACTTTTCATCTCCATCTTCTTGCTTCTACGTGAGAACTATGACATAACTCTCTTGTTCACCCACTGCATAGAGAATGAAGTCCTTGGAATAATCTGGGTTGATTAATACTGGTGCTTGAGTGATTCTTTCCTTGATCTCCTAAAAATCCTATCTTCTTGCCTCGGTCCATTTGAAATCTACGTTCTTTTTCAAGAGCTCGGTCATAGGTTTCACTACCTGAGAAAAATCAGCAATGAACTTTCGAATGAAATTTATCTGATCGAAGAATTATTGCAAGTCCTTCTTGTTAACTGGTAGTGGTAGTTTCAAGAGCACCTCAGCCCTTGTAGGATCAATCGCCAGTCCTTCTTGTGAGATCACATGACCTAACAATTTTCCTTCTTTGACAGTGAATATAGACTTCTTCGGGTTGATGGAAATCCCAAACTCCTAGTATTTTTTGAACACCTACCTCAAATGAGAAACGTGCTCTTCTCTGTGATGTGAAAACATAGTCATATCATCAAGGTAAATCACAATAACTCTATTTAATAACTCACCGAAAGTGATGTCCATGGCTCTCTAAAAGGTAGCGCCAACATTTGAAAGATCGAACGACATCCTTTGATAGGTGAACATGCCCCACTTAGTAGTGAACGTCATCTTGTGTTGATCCTCATATTTTACCCAGATCTAGTTATAACCAGAGAAACCATCTAACAATGAAAATATTTGTGCTCCGGCAACCACATGGAGAATTTGATCAATCTATGATAGAGGGTAGTGATATTTTAATGATACCTGGTTTAGATTCTAAAAATCCATGCACAGACGGATATCTCCATTCTTTTTCTAAATTGGCACCAGGTTTGCCACCCATGTTGAGTGCTTAATTGGATATATTATCTTTGCTTCCAACATCTTTAACAGTTCTACCTTCATGAGCACCTCGATCTTGGGATTGATAGGGCATTATTTTTGTCAAAAAGGTTTTACTCCCTCCTACAACTCAATGGTATGCTGAATTACATTCTTGTCATATCCCTTCAAATCCTGATAGCTCCATGCAACGATGTCGAGGAATTCATAACACAAGTTCTTGATATCTTCCAATTCTTCTGACGTGCAATCAGTTCCAATCTTGATGATCTTCTCAGGCTCCAACTGCAACTCCTTATATTCCTTCGCATCTACCTTGATTTTATGCTTCTCAACCCTATCATTTTGGTCGAATAGACTTTCAAGCGAAATCAATCCCCTAGGAATGTGATTATTCTTCAATTGAATCATTCCTTCCATCTCCTCTTCGACAAGTACTCTATCATCTACGCTTGCAGCTTCCTTAATCAAAAAATTGACTATTTTCTCATCATTGTCAAACACTTGCCAATAGAGGTTCTTATCAGGGACTGAGGGTCTATAGATTACCCTAACAGTCTTGGGTTTTCTGACTACTTGTTCCATGGGAGAGTAATTTGCACCAAGAGAGGCTAAAATATCAGCATGTTTGTTCTGCTCCCACGAGATCGCTTGAATGTTCAAGGTTGTAAAGGACTCAAATAAATCCCATACTTTGTTGTGATAAGCCTTCAAGTAGTGTTGCTTTGACACACACTTGTTTGTGGTCTAGTTGACAATGAGCTCAGAATATCCAAAGATTTGTAGTTGTTTGATGCCTAATTTCTTAGCCTTTTTCAAGCCAAGACACAATGCTTCATATTCGGTTGCATTATTCATGCAACTCCAAGTTAATCTATATGAATAAGTCTTCTGTAACCCTATAGGAGAAACTAGAACAATACCAGCCCCTATGCCATTTTTACACCTAGCACCATCAAAATACAACTTCCATAATTGATCTGCAATAGGGTCTGGGGACTCAGGGACCTTTTCTTCAATCTGCTCAGGCTTGGTTATAGTATAACAACCAATGTCAGTTTTGACCATCACATTGAAATCCATGAGTGAGAATTCATCTTCAAGGTGAAGTTCACCAAGTGCTTCTTCCATCAAGTCAACTTCTTCTAATTCTTCAGTCATCATGTTGACTTGCTCTTGGAGATTTTTCTTCTTCTTCCAACTTTTCTATATGAAAAGTGGATGGCTTTTCATTATAAATATGGATTCTCTTTCCTTTGAATGGAATCTCCAAATGTAAATAGTCCAAGGAAAGGTATCCTCCCAACTTCATTGTGAACTCCCTAGAGAGACACATGCTGAAGTATGGTTCCAAGTCAACCACCACTACTTCTTGAATAATAGTGATTTATGGTATGCTATGTAGAACGATAGGGATATCCTTGATTACTCCCACTATTTTGACTGGAGTCCCATCCAACTGCAATACTCCTAGACTACTTCTCGTATATTCCATTCCCATTACTTCGCATACTACCTTTGGCATGACAGTAGTTGCAGCACCGAAATCGATCATACAGTTGTGCATAATCCACCCCTCCATTCTGAGTGAAAAATAGAATGGGGGTGGCCTATTCTTTCTAGTGGTAGAAGTTAGTAGCATCTGAGCCAACACTATCTGAGAATGACTTTTCTTTTGCTCTTTTGTAGTCTTGAGAGACTCTTGCAGTAGGTCGACTTGCCATAGGTAACTGTAATGCATCATATAAGCTCACTTTTGTAGGTATCTTCTTCATCTCTTCCATAATATTATAATTAGAAACACCCTAGGAGCATTTTCTTCTACAACCCACTCATACTTATCCCAGTACTATTGAGTAGCTTCCACCCTTTGTCGCTTAGTCAATGATGGGTACTTAAGGTACTCCTTAGCTTGTTCTTTTACCTCATTTTGTGCTTGAGCAGGTGCAGGTTGTGAAATTGATGCCTTCATCTTCTCTTGAGCTTGCTTAGGTAGTAGATCTTTCAATAGGATAGAATCCTGCTACTTTGACATCGCATCAGGCACTTTCACTGGCGATTGCACTTTTTCATTTTGCACCTTTGGTTTTGCAGGAACCTTCAAAGGCTCCAACTCTATTGGATCTACAATCACCGACTTCTTTCCAGATCTCGTAAGAACTGAAACTTGCTCCAAAGATGGGACCATAAAATTATGATCAACTTCCATTATCATATTAACTTGGCCACTAGCAGAACTTTATGCTAACATATGTACATAGTTCAAATGAACCATACATGTGTCTTCTCCATGAGGATCATTACAAGTTGAGCACCAGTATGCTCTTTCAGATGTGCTAGTTTCTTCATTTGTTAACACAATTGTGTTCCTTTCAGGGCCCTTGCTAGTGGTTGCTTGCTCTCGAGTAATCGGTGGTGTTTGAAATCTCCTTGACCAAAAATCAGCTTCAGCTTACTTCTTCCTTACTATTGTAAGCTCATTTGACATTGTCCTTATGGCTGAATTAGTAGATTTCACCTCTTGTAACAACATCATGTAAGGATCAAGATTCAAGGGCATAAGAGGTGCCGATAAAGGTAGAGGTACTGATGGGGTAGGCAATGGTAGTGGAACTAGTGGCATTAGTAATATTAGGAAAGGAATAAGTGCTAGAAATTATGGTGTTACTAGAGTGGGTAACTATGGAAAGCTTGGAGTAGGAAGTTGTGGGATAGGAATCAGAGTGACTTGAGGTGGACCCAAGCTCCATGAGGGAACTAGGTACATAGAAGGCATAGGCTATGAGAATGCACTTGAATATAAATGTTGTGGAAGATTAAGAAGAATAGGCATAGTCACTTTCAAGGGAAGCTTACCTATGGCGATCAAGTCTGATTCAGCCTTCTGCACTTATGTGTATAGATTTTGGAATGTATTCACATTGGTTTATCGAACAACCATGCCAATGTCAGAGTTGAATGCTCTGAGATAATAGAACATAACTTGTTCATGCGTGGGCTAAAAACTGACATTGAAATCAACTATCTCCTCTTACGGATGCCTTTGAATCATTGTAAATTGATGTAACAAGGAGAATGGATCGGCTTGTTCATGAAAATTCTTGATCAATAGTTCCACCAATTGATCCCATGTGGTGATAGTGGCAGGCGGCAAGGATCGATACCAATACAACAACTTTCCTCTAAGTGATAACACTAGCAACCTTACCATAATATCTTCATCTGCAATATCATGGATTGTAGCCAAAGAAGCCACATCCTGAATATGCTCATAAGTGGTCTTACCAGTACCATCATAAGTAGGCAAAGCCTTCAAAGCTGCTTGGGGGACTAGATTTTGTGCTTGTAAGTTCAAGGCTCCTGAGCTATTCCATGTTGGGAACTGCCTTGGTGGTTGTGGCTGTTGTGGTGGTGGGTTCTGAGCCATGTGGACTGGTGTGTGTGGTTGAGCTTGGGGAATGCTAGTAGCAGTACTAACTAGACTTGTAGGAGCAGAAAACACACCAGCTAATCATGAGGATGTTGTAGATGATGTATGAAGTGTATGAGGTAATGATGATGTATGATGTAAAGTGACTAGTTGAGGATGCTCTCCTAACCTTTGGGTATCAAGTTCATAGAACTCAATAGGATTTTTAAGATTTTTGGCCTTCGATCTTGTAATCATGAAGCACAACTTTCGTTGCCTTCACATTTGGAGGTTTTTAGGTAGAATCGAGTCACCAGATGTTCTAACTATACAACATGAAGGTGAACATCAAACCTTAATACTATTGAAAGTGGAACTTTCGAGGTCCCACCGGGCATGCCAAAAACTGTTGGTCAAATATCTACCTAATTATACAAAACTAACATTTGTGCACCCTAGACATGGCCAACATTGAAAGGCCAGAGGAAAGGAATGTCCTCCATGCCAATCTCCAGAGAGGGTTGGCTCCCTTACTAAATCCTACATGGGTTTAAGACTAGAGTTGTAGGAAAGAAATTAGAAATAACAGAAAGAGATGGGAAATATGGCCACAAGTCGAAGGTGTAGGATTGGGGATAGACTAGCAGTAGGAAATCCACCCAAGCATTGAAGCAACATATAATAAAAGAAAGCAATAGAATTTACTTACAACCTTGCAGAGACAACCTCCAAGATCGCATTCCAGAACTCACTCCCTTACCAACAATGTTCAAACTCAGATGCAGAATTTAAACTTAACAGCAGACAATGAATATGAGCATAAAATAGAAATGCATAAAAATAGAAGGAAATCACACACAAGATCACTTGCAAATTTAGAAGTCAAGTATCTTCTATTGATGTAGAGAACTTGAATAGTTTTTTTATAGAATGTCTAACCTCCTTTTACAATGGAAATTGATTAGTATTTATAGAGGATTTCACCTCTTTCATTAAATACACATGAAGACAAAATGCTCATAGATCAAGAACCTTGGTGAGACAATTCCTCCTTGAAGTCATTGAAAATCCTTCTTTTGAAGTGGTGATCCAACTTTTAAGGAAATTCTTCTAGGAAATCGGCATTTTTGGGTGTCGATGCATGGAAAACTACAAGGCTTGGTCATTGACTTGGTACATTCGCCATCCTCAAAAATATGCTTCTGCTTGGAAATCATGAAAAATACCTTGCACTTTTAATATTGCTGCCTCCTTTGCTCGAGATCCACAACCTGAGTTAAACATTTAATGCTCTTCATTCGCCTACCTTGGGTGCTCTTGAAAACCTATGATGTCATTGATAGTACAATTCACTCGAACTAGACAATAAGCAAATGCTCATTTACTCCTTCCATGACGTGCATTGGTGGAGAGGGTACCTTTCCTTGATTTAATGAACTATATTACATTTCAAGTTAAAGCATCAATCATCTTTTGTCCCTAGGAAAAAGCACCTCCAATAGCTACATCATTCTCTTTTAAACCTACATTCACCCCAAAAAGCGGTGAAATGATTTATTGATCTCCTCTTGGGGTGAATGTGAGATTGACTTTTCAATGTCGCCCTAAAATTTTGACTCTTCACTTGCTTTATTATTCACGGTGCGTTCGTCCCTGGGAGGGGTGAATGGAGCTTTCATCCCTCGATCGAGGTGAATTATCCATTGAATTTTCAACCTTCATATTCAATAACATTCATCCCAAATTGGGGCGAATGAAGCTTTCACCCCCTCTTGGGGGTGAATGCACAACTCCTCACAACTTAAGACATTCATCAAAAACATTTTTAATCAATCAACGCGACAAAAAGGGGTGTTTTCCTAATTTTCAAGGACATTCACCCCAAAGTGGGGCAAATGAATATTTTGCCCCAACTTGGGGTGAACATGTTTTTTCCCTCCTTATGAATTTAGGAAATGTCAATACTTAGTCATTTCTCAAAACTTCATGTTTTCTTCATTTTTTTCCCCCTCCACCTCAACAAGGGGCGCATAGAGTTTTCACCTCATAATTGGGATGAATGCATTATTTCTTCTTCTTTTATGTTTGCCTAGAATTGAGGCAAATGAGACTTTCATTGCTTGAGGTGAACGCAATTTTTCATTTGCCGATGAAGCTCTCATTTAGTCTTTTATGCACCATTTTACAACTATTTTACAGGCGATCCGAACCAAAGTCTCCAATCCATTCTCCCAACCATTTTCCTTAAAACACCCATTATTTTCAAGCCAAAAGGATGCAAGAAAACAAAGAAGAAAAATAAAATATAACTGCAACATATTATATCGATCAAAATATTGTATGTTAATATTAATATATTTTGTCGCATTACAATAAAAAATTCATCAAAAATATTAATGTGGCATATTGTAAAACTTCCAATAGGCACATGCAAATTAGATGTCCAATCAAGGGGTTTAAAAACTTTTGCAACATCCACATCTATATCAAAATCATAATATGAATCATAGTCCTCTGTAATGCACCTCATATACACCAAAGAAACACTTAAACCAAATATAATAGAAAAGTTGATATTTTTTACATGTCACAATATTGATCATCATCCCTAACAAATAAAAATTGGATAGAATGAAGGTTCATAAGATGATTAAATTCTAGGTTAATTTAATTGTATTAATAATCACTAATTTTTTCATGTATAATATGCCAAAAATGAATTGTAGTCAAGAATAACAATAGCCATGGTTAGATTTTGACAATGATATCCATATAATCCTTTAATATAATTAAAAAAAAATCTATTGGCACATAAAAATTTCAAGTCCTCATTTTAGGTGTAATATTTTTAATTATAATGTTATTGGATTGATTCTCTACATATTTATCAAGCAACTATAACCCATCCAACACATTATTACTAAGTTCATCATATTTCACAAAATATCTAGTTTTGAGTATTTTATTGAAAAATTCACTCCTTTCCTCCTATCTCTTATTGAATATATAAAATGGAATTATTTGAGTAATCATTACATCAAGATGATTAATTCCAAATTACATAATCAAGTAAATTGCGCATTTCACAACAACACTACCTTCTTATCTTGGGTTGTAATTCCATATGTAAAGTTACACATATATTGGATTTAACATTCTTCAATTGACCCATGTGTTATAGGTGAGTTGGAGAGGGTAGGACAATCCTCCAAGCGAGGTACCTGGTTTGAATATCCACCATACCAAATGCACATCGGGTACCCAACATCCAGTTGATAATAATGGTGCGATAAGGTCGGGTGTGACTCCTACGTGATTTTGATGATGTAGAACCCCCTCGTCATGGTTTCTCAGATCAAGGCATCCCTGCAAGGGGTTTTTCACTAAATTTAAAAAAAAATATTCTTCAATTGAAAATATTTATCTTATAAATAAATAGGACTATGTTTATTATTTAATTTATTTTAAACTTATTTATCTTATTTATTTTTCAATTGGTTATATGGGATTGAAATGAGCCCCATCGTATTACATCATCATCATATAGTGGTTGTAACCACCAAAAAGGCTCACACCCGATGGCGTATCCTATTGCAATAAATGATAAAAGTATAACATGCATACAAGAACAAGAAATTGACAACAAATGAATCAAGAAGAAAAATGCTTTATTCCATTGTATTCGAAGTCAAAATCAAATTACAAGTACATCCCTCTTAGGGATAATCATTTTGATACAATATTACAATAGGAGTGCACAATTGTTTCCCTCTTAAGGGTAGGTGTGATTTCCAAATGCCTTTCAGGATGACACGAACTGCTCTAGGGTGGAGGTGCCCTCTTCTTCGCGATGGGGAAGGAACTTGATAGTTGGTTCTCCTTTGAAACTGTTCCCTATGGTCAAGAAACAACACAAGAATGTCAAAAATATAGGCAGCCTCTCATGATGAGGCCCTTTTAGGTAAATTGCATAATGACACCATTAAACATGCATAATCAAGAAAACATGAAAAGTGCTTCTAAGCTATGCAAATCGAATCAAGATTCATATAATAGCATAAAGAAAAGTAGCAACTACACTATGCATGGATCAAATGTATAAAATGAAGCATAAACATGCATAAAGAAACCATTTAAGTCCTAATTGAAGCATAAACATAAAGAAGCTAAACTAACCTAATTCTACGGTCAGAAGTCTGCTAAAATATATTTAAACTGTGAAAACAACTAATCTAAGCTAATTAACCATACAAAAATGAAAATAGGAAGGTGGTTATACCTCTACTGCAAACCATAGCTCTGGTGAGCGGTCTGCACTATAAACCATGGTTGAAAGCCATGGTTAGCACTCTGATAGGCTTACCCTCAATTCCAAGGGTAGTGGGCTTGACCTCCTTGTCCAATTGATGTTCAAGGGTCGCCTTCGGTGTCCTTCTGATAGGTTTGGTGGTTGAATCACTGTGATGGGCCTTCATTTGCCCGAATTTGCATTTCTTGATCCTTCTAGGCTCCTAGAACTTCCATAGGCAATCATCTGATCTTGATTAGGTGGATAAGTGCAAGTAGCTCTCTTAGTATACATGAATTCAGTATGCAATTCGATAGGGCTTCGCTGCTCAATTGCTCAATCTCTCTCTTTACTAATCATCTATATTTCTCCCCATTTGGAGGGGGTATTTATAGGATGCCCTAGGGCTAGGGGTGGCTTCCTGGAGAAGCCAAGATCAAGAAGAGGTGGTTAGGATAGTTGGAATGGAAGCACCTTCTTCTAGATCAAATGGTCGTTCCAACCGATTTGGCTCAGATTGAAGGCCAACTGAACTTCAGTTAAGACCGTAGGTCACAACTATGGTCTAGACTATAAACCATAGGTCTCAGCCATGGTTCAGTTATAAACCATAGGTCTGGGCTATGGTTCAGACTGATTAGGCCAAGGAGCCCAAATTGAGTGGTTAGAACCACTGCTCTATCTTGGAGTCTATCCAAGATCTTCCATATGGTCTTGTAGCATGTCCATATGAGTAGTCACCCTCGACATGACGCATTTTAGGTGTCTACAGATGCCCCTTTTGAGATGCATTGTGAGATCGAACAATGTTGAGAAAAAATAGACCTCCTAAAATGATGTCGAAGGTTCTATGATGATCATTAGTCAGATCAACATTAGATGCCCTAGGTCCAAAAAAAGGATGTGCATCCTAGAATCATTGCTTCCAACTCTTTGGAGGCTTAAACTTGAAAGAGTTTGCACTCATCATCATACATTCGAGTAGCTTTGGTGCTACAATAGGAGTTAGGCCTATATAACCGAAAGGATGAGAGTTACAAACAAATTATCATATTTGCTATTTTCCCCAAGCAAAGGGGTAAGCTTATGATAGTTGTTGACAATGATTCGCAAGGACGAACGCAATTTTGACAAGATCAAGGGATCTACGATTTTAGGGATCTTCTATTGATTTTGATTATGATTTGATATTATGACTACCCCCTCAAGCGATGAGTCGATGAGAGTAATGACAATGAATAAAGTGACGATGTCGCTTGACCACCATGGATGATCTGAACAAATTTAGATTTGAGCAAATTAATGCATTGGCTAGGCCTAGTTCAACTTTTGATTCCAACTATTAATAGTATTTGCACATTTCTATCCCATGGAGCAGTCAGGCTACAATAGCCATCTTAGGGAATCAAAATGATACAAATCCAATCAGATTTGTGTTGAATCAAATTATCGATGATTTGCTGAAAAGAGGTCATAGAAGAAATGACATGCAACGCCTCATTCCCATGGAGCAGTCCAGCCATGAAGGCCTTCTTAGGGATTGAAAAGAAGCATATCAGATCAATGATGACAATTTTTCCCCAAATGTCCTTATGGTAATTTACTCATCTTGTCGGATTGCATGGATCGCAAGTCGCTGCAACCGCCAAGTGTATAGGGTAAATTACTGAATACGAGGCGCATTTGGTGTTTTAATTATTTGATTTTTTTGAATGTTTTGAATTATGAATTGAGCTTATTTATTTGGTTGGGAGGTGTATCGCTCCATGAAAGGATTGTCATAGCGATGACCTCGATTGAATGTACTTTATAATCTCAGCCAGATTTTTTATTTTTAATTGGATCCCGATGCTTGATTATCACCAAATTTCCAAATTAATTTGCTTTTATTGAGTTCTGACCCAATGGGAGGCATTAATTTATCTTTTTGGCCCTTCCCATGGTGGGAATTTTCTAAATTGCTTGCCAATTGCAAACCGTGGCTAGGGTCTACGGTTCCCATTTGCAATTTTGGGAACCACGGCTAGGGCCTACGGTCCACGTGAAACATGAGAGGCCTATAAAAAGTCCAATTTTCAAATGTCTCTCATTATTCCCTGATAGCGACTTGCAAATCTAGAGCTCTGATAGTGATAGCTGAGAACTCACCTAAAACCTACCAAACTTTACCCACACACCTACTCACAGGACGATGATAGAGCAGGGCAAGCTTCTTCTAGCCACGGTGGATGAGGCGAGGGTAAGGTAACTCAAAAACCAAGACCTCGCATCCATTACCACTAAAAATGAACCCAATTAAGTAATTGGTAAATCAATTTCACTAAATTGTTGGCAATGAACCTCATCTTAGGCTAGGGTAGCTTAGATTTTAATTTTTTTCCATTTTTGGTCATGGTATCGCACCCGATCGGATCTCAATTGGAGACCGTAGGTACCAGCTATGGTTCCCAATTGGTCAATTGGGGACCGTAGCTACTAGCTATGGTCAACATTCAAAATCCCAATGGTCAATTTTTGACCGCATGCGGACCGTAGGGTTGACCCGCGGTTCGCCAACTTTAGGAAAAAATTATAAAATTTTTAATTTTTCTAAGTTTTTAAAGGCAATTAATATCATTTAATGCATTTTTGACCTATCTGATTGACAAATTTGATTTGTAGGCCTGCATGATGACATGTTTTTGCAATTTTATCAATTTTTAACTATTTTTGATGATTTTTAGATCATTTTTAAATGTTTTTGCTTGTTTTAGTTAGATTTTTCCTTATATCATGTTATTTATTTTAGAGATTGACCTCTAGAGCTCGAGAGCCTGACATTCTTAAGACTCTCCATGGAGAGCTCACTGATGGTGAGTGAGAGTGGTTCAGAGTTATCGACTTTGGCTATGTACTAGATCTACCCACTATCAGGGTAGATCAATCCTATTTGACTACGTTGGCCCGATGTTGGAATGCGTGGACCAACACATTTCACCTACCTACAGGTGAAATGATAGTTACCTTAGAGGATATTTATAGGATCTTTAGGATCCCCATTGATGGTGAGGCCATCGTCTCTTCGACTTTTGGTGCTAAGGAGTCCATATTTGATGCCATATTCGATGCTCGAAGTGAGGAGGCTCAGTGCCATTGACCATGGAGGGGTCCACATTGGCTATTGGTAGGGGAAGAATGTCTTCTCCATGCATGAGGCCATTTTCATGCACCTGGTGGTGCAATATGTGCTTCCAGACTCCTCGAGCATGAGGATTCCCTAGAACCTCTTAGCTACTATGCGTAGAGTTGTTCAGAGCTCTATCCGACAACCACTACTCCTAGCCTAGGGGAGTACTCTACTGGCTCAGTTGTATCGAGAGCTATATCAGATCACTAATCAGAGCCATCGAGGGATCAACTGTAGTCTACTTCTATAGATTTGGGGTTGGTAGCATATCAAGATAGAGCATCCTAGGGAGCTACCCCTACACATCATAGAGATAGATGATGCCCATCAGTGCTATGTTACTTCCTAGCCTCAGGAGGAGGAGGGCTTCCAGAGTAGGACCCATGCTGGTGATGTCCAACATTATATTACATAATTTATAGGACTCGAGCTAGATGATGTCGAGTGGTGGCCCTACATGGAGTGTCCTGACTGGCCTGAGGTCGATGAGTGGCTTCGATAGTCTCATCGAGATAGATGGTTACTCAGTCAAAAGGTCGAGATCAGAGAGTACCAATTTTTCTCTCATATCCTATGTTAGTTTGGCATGGTGTAGGACATCCTAGAGATCCCATTTTCCTATAGGCATCTAGATTTGGAGAGGGATCTATCATGGATCCAACCTCTAGCTCTAGGTGATGCTCTAGATGACTTCCAAGAGACTAGAGTTGATAGAGCTATGACCACTCTAGAGTATGATGGATGGTGGTCTATGTTCCATTGGTATGGGATAGGGCCTCTAGGCCGAGCTACAGATCTAGGCTAGAGTAGAGGTGGATCTTGATGGGTGCAACATGCACCAATAGATAGAGGGTGGCTAGGGCATAAAGGCTACCACTGAGGAGGCTCCTGAGGTTGACCCTGATGAGGAGGCTCCTGAGGAGGGTGAGGTCCCTCCTGATAGTGTAGAGGGACTACTCTTGGCATAGGTGGCTGACCTGTAGAGTCAGCTTGGGTGATTCCAGACATAGCAGAGGGAGCGTGACACTACTATCGCTACTCTATAGGCATAGTTGACTGATAGAGATCATCGATTGACGTAGGAGAGTAGATTGCTAGCTTGATAGCATGGGCTACAATAGTAGAGACCTAGGTTGGTGAGCTCACCCATGCTCATGACTTGGCACTAGCATAGAGGGATGCAACAGTAGTAGAGTGAGATCTACTCAGGGCACAGAGGGGGATCCTCCATCCTCTCAAGTGATTATGGGGCCTCCGAGGCACCAGTAATAGTACTACTAGGTGGTCGAGATCCTATGGTAGAGATCCAATGCTTGTAGGGTTTGTTGATGAGTACCAATGATAGGCATGCATCCAGGGTTGCTCGGGTGGACCAGCTAGTTGGATATATATAGATGCTAGGTGTAGAGGTTCTCGAGGATCCATATGCTCTAGAGTCCCAGTAGACTAGATCTAGGACTACGGATAGTCTACTACTAGCTCGAGCCATCACACCCATCGAAGTGAGAGGACACACAGGTCCTCTAGTACACATGGTGGCAATAGTCATACCAAGACTAGGGAGGTAGGGCAGTCTACTACAACATCCAACCATAGGTCCTAATGCATAGAGGTGCCCATTGCATAGGTGGTAGTTGGATGAGTGCTAGGCCTCTTCGAGCTAGGTGGTACTCAGGGTTCTCAATAAGATCCATAGTAGATAGTAGGGCAAAGAGTAGGCTCTTGAGCATAGTACTGAGGGAGGTGATGAGAGCTCCGGTATAGGGGGAGCAGATCAGAGCTAGAGCTCTACTATTGTAGGATACATTTTTGATACATATCATTTTTGGTGTAAGGTCGAGGACCTACACATTTGTAGCCTACGAGCATTTTTGTACTCTCGATGTACTCTGAGACACATATTTATATATGATATGACTGATCATTATTTTATGGCTCATTATTGTGTACTCATTTATTTTTGATTTTATATTTATGTGATGCACATGGATGCAATGCTTATGTTATGTTGATGCTATATGATGTGATGTATGGATGACATGCACTAGATAGCTATTTGATTTATGATGATGATATGCAGTGATCTAGATGCTTAGATGTGCTTTTTATGATGGATGCATATGGATGCGATGTTCTTTTCTTAATGCATATTTGATATTGCTTTCTTGTATGCATTAATGTATGTAATGATTTATTTACATGATGCTAATCTAATGTAAATGAACTTGTATGCTTTAATCACTTAAAACATAAGGAATGAATGCAAATATGTTTATCAATCTAATGGATGACACCACAGAATGTATAAAAATCATGAATGTAATTGAAAATCCTTAAGATAAGAATTTAATCAATTAATCACCCATATATGAAATGCAATGGTATGCGATGTTTATGATGCGAATGATATAATGTGTCATTCGATTTTCTTTTGCAAATTTGAAAAATATGCACGATATAGTCAATGGTCATCTAAATATTATTTCTAATATCCATCCGGTATCTATCCTATATGTTGATTGTGCTTTATATAATGATGTATCATGGATTCGATACTTTGCAATTTGATGATTTATATGGTTGCAATATTTGACATTTTGTTGCTATGGGAGAAATTTTTGAGGTTTTCCATGAGACTCAAACACCCTAATAGACTTATCAAAAGTTGCATACTAACCACACTAGACTTCCGAGATAAAAGGCTTTTGCTAGGATAGACCCTAACTATTCATTATCCCTATGTGTGCAAATGATTATTTTAAGATAAGACACGAGCGTTCCCCGATGTCAAGCGGGATTCTTTCAGCCCATTGCTAAGATAGGGGTTCCACAAATGTCTTATCCAATCTCAAGTTTAGATTTTAGTTGGACTAAGCCACTAGGCAATGCAGGACACCTGAAGCTAGCTCTTCCACATTCAAACATTGGTCTTGTTCATAAGCGAGATGCTAATGCATCAGACATATCATCATGCGTAAGGTACAGTAGTGCTGACAATTCTAAGGATTCAGGCTCATTCCTTTCTATCCTTCAATTTTTAGGATACTTGCTCATATGTAGTGAAGCAAGGGAGTCGATTCCATATTCTTTTGAACTATCTTTGGATCTTCATTTGATATCTCTTCGAACTAGATTTTGGATCTTCATTTGATCTCCGCTCGAACTTTTGATTTATGATCTTCATTTGATCTTCACTTTTTGGCATTTACATTTGATAATTTTCTTCAAAAACTTTCCTTTGGGGGGATTTACTTGGAAAAACTATTTTTGGTATATCGATTGAGAATATCGATCTTATGATATCAATATGGGATATCACTCTAGGGAGTCGATCTATGATATCGATCTAGGGTATCAATCATGAGGATTGATGTGGGATATCTCTTTGGGATATTGCTCATTTTATCATAAGCAAGGGATTCTAAATAGGGAACTAACCTATCCTTTTGCCAACTGCCAACATTTCCCATACCATCCACACAGAGGGATAAGCAAGAATAACTCTTTTCACTTCAGGATACCCAATCCTGCTTCACGGCTTTCATCTTCCCCTAGTCCTTGTTAGGATTGTTTAAATTTGTTGATTAGTGATAGGCTTATGATATGCTAAGGGCTATACTAACTGAACCTTAGCTACAAAAGCAAAGCAAGCTTTCTACCAACTCTTGATAAGACCACTAGGTATGGTTGAGTGACCCAAAAACCCTAGTATATCTCCATAGCAACATTATAGGTTGTGTTGAAAAACACAATTACTCACATGAATGATGGATTATGATAAATGCAGAGATGCATGATTTAAACACAAACGTGGCATCATTTGTAAGACTGACAAACACAATGCCTTCTATTACGGAATGCAACGGATGACGAATGCCTATATGCAATGCAATAATGCAACGAATGCATGTGTAAATGCAAAATTCAAATGCAAATGCAAATGTTTTTGGATTTTATGCTTTACCATTTTTTTGGATTTTATTGATTTTATAATTTTTATGGGTTTTGAGCCTCATAATTGACCAAACGATGAGTACATGCCTCTGGAGCCTTTAGATTGACCAAGCAATTTTTAGGAATCCTTGGAGCTTTTAGGATTGACCAAAGGGATTATGGGTACCTTTGGGGCATTTTGGGATGACCAAGCAATTTTGAGAATCCTTGGAGCCTTTGGGGTTGACCAAGCAGTTTTTCAGAAACTCTTGGTGCCTTTTGCATTTGACCAAAGGGCTAATAGATGCCTTTGGAGCTTTTTAGGATGACCAAGCGATTATAAGCAAATCCTCGAGGCTTTTAACTGACATGACCAAGCGGTTTTAGGAACCCTTGGAGCCTTTTGGGATGACCAAGTGATTTTGACCAAACCCTCAAAGCTTTTGAGGTTGACCAAAGGGCTTACAGATGCCTTTGGAGCTTTTTAATTGACCAAACCATTGATGAGAGTGTTTGGAGCTTTTTAGGATGACCAAGCAGTTACAAGCAACTCTCGAAGCCTTTTACTATGCTCTTCAAGCATAAAACGCCTTAATATGGATGATGTTGAGAGGTTCAGGCTCTTCAACACCCCCTAGCGATGTTAGGTGATAGGTACCTAGACCAATATTTTTAGATATGATGTAGGGTCCTAGCCAATTAGCCATAAATTTGTCTCGCATATCTAGTAGTAAATTAGAGTTCTGTTGGTTTTCTTTCAAGACAAGATCCCCAACTTCAAAGTCTCTCTGGTGGACTTTGACATTGTAAGCTCATTTTAGTCACTCCTGATAAACGTGGAGATGCTCCAAGGCATTCACGTGATGTTCATCGAGTAGCATCAGTTGATCCAGTCGAGCTTGTCATGTAGTGTCATCATCGATGAACTCTTTCAATATGATGCACAGCATTGGAATTTCTAATTCCAAGGGCATAATGGCCTCAATGCCATATACTAGTGAGAATGGTGTTGCCCCAGTGGGCATCCGAATACTAGTCCTGTAAGCCCATAGCGCAAGGGGCAGCTGGATGTGCCAATATTTATGGTTTTCTTGTACCATATTTTTCAAGATGGCCACCACTATCTTATTTGAAGCTTCAGCCTACCCATTTGCTTGCGGATAGTATGGAGTCACAAAACTATGTTTGATTCTATATTTAGATGTCAAAGCTCTCACAATTTTGTTCTTGAAAGATGTTCCATTATCCGATATTATTTTGGATGGAATCCCAAAATGACTTATGATATGCTCCAGTATAAACTCTGCTATACGAGCTCCAGTTGTCATTGTTAAGGGTATTGCTTCCACCCACTTTGTAAAATACTCAGTAGTCATGATTATGAATGTATGTCGACCCGATGATGGAGGAGAGATCTTGCCTATAAGATCTAATCCCCACTGAGCAAATGGCCAAGCCGCTTGGATGGGTTGTAAGGCCTATGATGGCAAGTGCGTAAGATTAGCATGATGCTGGCATTTAATGCATTTCTTGACATACGCATTGCACTCCTTCTCCATAGTGGGCCAATAGTAACCCATTCGAAGGATGCGCTTGATGATGGCCATGCCATTGAAATGGCCACTGCACGTACCATCATGGGCTTGCAAAATTGCCCATGATGCCTCTTGGGGCTCTAAGCAATGAAGGAGAACTCCATCGTAGCTTCTTCGGTACAAGATGTCTCCTATTAAGACATATTTGGCTACTTTATATTTAAATGTGTGCTTCACGACATGCGATAATCCCTCTAGGATTATACTAAGCTTTAGGAAGTCTTTAATTTATGACATCCAATTTTGATAAATCTCAGCTTCAACTGCCAAGACGACTTGCTCCCCCTACGTATTTACTTTTGCAAATGCAGACTCAAAACAACACTATGGTGAATGGTATTACCACTCCCCATGGGACTCTGAGAGGTTAATGACCCCCAGGGTGCCTTCTTAAGAAAGTCTTTAGCTTTGCAGAACCATTCAGCTTGTGGTTCTACACTGATCATGTTGATCGATTCTCTATTATCATAGGTTGCTACACTCTACTATTGGATGGAGAGCATCTTGACATGGATGGTAGTGAAATCAGTAGATGGATTCTGAGGGATTAAATATCCCAAAGAAGCCATGGTATCTACAAACCTATTTGATGATCGAGGGATTGCCTCAATGTCATACCATTCAAGTTTGGCCAAATATGTGTCAACTAGATCTTTATAGGCTTTCAGTATGGGACATCGACATCTAAAAAGCCCCTTGACTTGATTTACTATGAGCAAGGAGTCACCAAAGATGTTCAATATCTTAATATTCATGGTGATAACTATGTGGAGGCCCAGTAGTAGGGCTTCGTACTCAGCATTGTTGTTGGTGCATAGAAAATCCAACTTGAATGACAAGGGCATTGGAGCTCCTTGTGGTGTGAAGAACACTATTTCAGCACCACCCCCTTGTTCGCACTTTGAACCATCAAAGAACAGAGTCATATCAACATTGTTCTCTAGTTCTTTGAGTTTGAGAGCTTCAGATATGATGAAGACTGCATCATCCAAAAGCTCAATTGTTAGAGGCCTACTATTTGATAGTGGCACCTCAGCTAATTGATCTGCTATGACCTATCCCTTAATGGACTTCTAGCTTATGAATTCTAGATCGAATTCCATCAAAAGCATGATCCACTTTATAGTACGCGTATTGTGATAAGTCTTACTCATCATGTACTACAAAGGATTTTGTTTGGATATAACATACGTCGTATGACTTAACATATAGTGTCACAATTTCTTTATAGTGAACACTACTGCTAAACACAATTTTTCCATATATGCATACCCGAGCTCATAGCTCACCAAAGTTTGACTAATATAATATATGGCATATTCTTTGCCTTGCACATTCTTTTGGGCCAACATGGTTCCCAGTGCAAAGTCAGTTGTCGATATATATAGTAGAAAAGGCACCTCTAGCCTTGGTGGAGCTAGCACTGGTGGCATCACCAGGTATTGCTTTATCTCAGTGAAGGCTGCCTTGCAGTCCTCATCCCAGTTGAATGGGACACCCTTATGTAGCAGTCGATTCATGGGTCGACATTTATCCGATAGTTGGGTGATAAATCACTTTATCGAGGCTACCTTGCCCTGAAGGCTCCTTAATTCCTTAATATTGGTGGGAGGACGCATTTCCAAAATGGCCTTGACCTTCACTAGGTCTACTTCGATGCCTCTCTTGGAGATGATGAACCCTAGTAATTTTCTAGAAGTTACGCCAAATACGCACTTCTTAGGATTCAGCCTGACATTGTGCTCTATCAGGTGATCGAAGACTTTCCTTAAGACCTCTGCATGCTCTTCTCATAGCAATGACTTGGCTAACAAGTCATCGATATAATATTCAAGAATTTTGTGCATATAGTCATGAAAAATGTATGTCATGGCCCGCTGATATGTGGCACCAACATTTTTGAGGCCGAATGGCATAACTTTATAGCAAAATGTTCCCCATGGCATTATAAACATGGTTTTATGCTGGTCTTCGAGTTTTATCCGAATTTGATTGTAACCAAAAAAATCATCCATTAAGGAGAGCATTTCATGACCTACAGTTGCATCTATGAGAGCATCAATATTGGGCAATGAAAATGAATCTTTGGGTGTTGCCTTATTTAGGTCTCTGAAATCCATGCAAATATGGATTCTTCCATCGGGTTTTCCCATGGGTACCATATTGGACACCCATTCTGGATAATCGATGGAAATCACAAATTCCACATCCAACAACTTTTGTAGCTCATATTTCACCATTAAGGCTACTGTTGGGTGCATTTTCCTAAGCTTTTGCTTGATCGGCTTCTTCGTCAAATCTAGTGAAAGGTTATGAGTAACCAATTTTGGGTCTAGACCTGGCATATCCTTATACGACCAAGCAAACAAATTTGGTCTCTCTTTCAGTAGAGGGATGAGGGTGGCCCGCTCATCTGGAGTGAGACTCTCTCCAAATTTAACCTTCTTTGCATTGGTGGGATCATCACTGATATCCACCTCAAAGGTTTCCTCTACCGACATATGTGATCCCTCCTCAAGCTGGTGAGGCATAGGAATCAGATGGATGTCATCAATCGGGTTGATTGGTTCCATGTTGGAAGCATTTTTGGCATGATAAACATCATATGCATAGCCTGGTGCAAAATGGAAAGGTTGCAACATTTCTTCATTGGGGAAGAAATCCTCAGGCTCAATGGGTGAATCAGCATGATCCCAGTCGATAGCATCTTTGTTAAGATACAATGGTTTAGATGGATCTACTGGATTGTGGAGTGGAGTGGTCAAATCAATGGAGACCATGTTTATGGAATGGAATTGATCTCCAGGACCACATGGACTGACCTCTACAAAATTTGCATAGTCCTCATACCCACGATCTGGCTCTAATGGCATAGGCACAAAAGGGTCTTCCCTATGAGGACTACGAATAACTGGATCCTCCCTATGCACTGAATGCAAAATAGGATCATTTGGCTCATGGAGCTGCATGTAGGTCGATGGAAGGGGATTAACCAACCGATGGATTTGATCCAAGTTTAACCGTCTTGCTCTCAGACGTGGACCAACATGTAGCTGCCTATAGACCTCATCAATGTCGATGGGTTGATGATGGTAACGCAAATAAGGAGGACCAAGGTAGGCCCTCTCTAGCTCATCTTCTTCATCACTATCATAATAGAATCCTTCATTCACCCCCACTCCTAGAGGGCGCTCCTCCAAATGAGGCCCCATGAATCTTACTTCTTGCATGTTATCATCGCTATCCAAAAAACTAGATAATTATACCTCATGTACGATGCTACCAAGAAAACTAGCTCGATCTCATCCCCTAAATGATCAACATTGGGAAGGATCTCTTCGATATCCTGTACCGACTCAATAGGCAATAGATGATGCATATAAAGGCCTTACATAAGCACCTTCGACTTCATCCTCAGATTCATCATCGTTTGAGGAATCCTCATCTGCATCATAGCCTGGTCCACTCATATCGGAGGTGGACTCCGCTCCATCTTCATTACAAAGATCTCCTAGCTCGAGATCGCTTGTAGTAATGGGGTTACACCCCTGCATGTCTATGTCATCGACTGCATCATGGGTTTGGTGTCCCAGTTGATCTCTGGGGTTCATTTCTATCTCAATCTGCTCAAGGAGCCCTTCACGATGATCTTCGAGTGGCTCAATGGTGATGACAGATATCATAGGGTGATTCCTCCAGAATTTGGAAGGATCCAGATGATATGGATTAAAATCCACATCATCCACCATACTGAGGTACAGATGATCTAGGGATGCTATGAGCAAATCATCCTACCCACATATCTATAACCCTAGACCGAATCTATCAGTGACTAACTGATAATGAGGTTCCAATGGAGTCCTCCATCCTTGTTCAAAGAGACCAAGGTCGTATCCATGCCAATGATATAGCTCAAAAATATGCATGGCATACTCTAGATTAGACAAATAATGAACGTTTACCATGAAAGGTTCCTCATCATCTTCATCCATGGGCTCTCACATTGGAAGTTGATCTAGCCCCGCATAGATGAAGTTAGTTTGGTTAGGTGGCTCTCCCAATGGAACCATCGATCCAACCGGATAACGATGAGTGGATGGTCTACCCATCTCTTGTGTAGTCTTCAAAATTGGTCCGAAGGTCACATTTTGCACAAGGTACTCACCTAATCTAGTATTAGTGAGATGTACCATCACCCATGGTGTGGATGACCCTACTGAAGATGTAGGTGAGGTAGGCTGAGGTGCCTCCTCGGCTTTGTCTTGGGGTTCCTCAACTTCCATGGGAATGGGAACGTCCTCGATGATTGGCTCGAGCTCACGCTCTTTCTCTTTCTCGCCCATCTTCACCTTCAATTTCCTATCATCCCGATGCATGACTGATGTCGATGGTTTCAAGGAAGTGGTAGTGGTGTGCTCCGATCTGTGTGACACAGATGGCATTGGTTGAGCATGCACTACTGGTTTACCTCCTAGTTTCTTTATTGGTGATGACGACCGAACATCCAGGTGCATTGATGGGAGTATGAAACCCCTAGGCAAATCTGCTAGGTTCACAAACTTAAATGGCTCCTCATCCGAAGCCACTACGTGAACCAGTCCCTCATGAATATATTTCATGCACTGATGCAATATCGAGGGGACACAACGCATTTCATGAATCCAAGGCCTACCGAGTAAAATGTTGTACTGCATGGCCCCTTCTATCACATGACACATTACTAAAATGGTCTTCAGACCTACCTGCATGGGTAGGATAATTGTGTCGATAGTCAAACATAGTGCATCATTAAATGCTCTCAATGTAAATGTAGTTGGCACAATGTGTGATTTAGGTAGCTTCAAATGACTCAATGCCTTGGTCATTATTATGTTGATCGATGAGCCAGTATCGATCAAGACCCTTTTAAATGGCATGTGATTCACACACATGATTATGTGCAATGGTGGGTCGACCATAGTTGTAGAAACCATCCTTATCTCATGATCATAAAATTGGATCATCGATTCCTGACACTATTGTACATGTCCCACAAAATTAGTAAATGCCTGCGCATCCTAGGCCTATACTTCAATGGACCTCAAAATTTCCATAAGAGTCTCCCTATGCCTCGGGGACTACTATATTAATTCATATATTGACAACTTCGTAGGAGTTGTCTACAGGTTTTGGACCAACCTGCTCCTTATGGTCACCATCGGTCTTGTTGGTGGGCCTAGAATATTTTGTGTCGATCATTGATTCGATATGGCTTGTATTTGAATGGGAGCACGAGGTTGATTCTATTGTTCATATCTCCCATGCCTAGTGACAATGTTGACCATGCCTACGAACCCCTGGGTAGGTGGTTCGACTCGCACCTGGTTAACTTGACCAACGTTGTTTCGAGGTGCCTCATGATTTGGTAAGGGGTTCTTGTAAATCCCCATATTCTGATTATCGGGTGCCTATGGGTTGTGTGGCACTACAAGCTCACCCTTGTCAATCATATTTTGCACTAGGTGTTTGAAATACCAACACACCTCGATGTCATGGCCTTTCATTCGATGAAAGATGCAAAATAGATCATCTTGGAACCCCTTTGGTTTGGGTTGATTGGGGTCTATCATCTTGAATTTGGGTAATCTGATTGCCTTGGCCTCGCATAACTGATGGAAAATCGATGTCAATGATTCCATCAATGGTGTGAACTGGTGAGGTGGGCGTTGATCTTTGTTCTTGCCCTTATAATTGTTGTTGCGCTTGTCATATTGCGCAGGGGGAGGTTGGGCTTGATAATTCTATTTTTATTGCCCCTTGTCCTCCCATTGGAGATTCAATACCACTTGATTTACATGGGCCTGCTTGCCCTATTGTTTTGTGGCACTCTTCTTTTGTCCCTCTCTCCTATTTTTGAGCTTCAAGTTGCCTTCCTACAACTTGATGTCCTCAATCACCTTGGCTTGCGCCAAAGCCTCTTCGAATGTAGGATACTATTGCAGCTACAGTAGTAACGAGATGTGCTTGGCACAACTCTTCATAAACATTTAAGTTAACTCTATGGTAGGAATAGGGAATGGCAACTTCACCATTAGTCTCCTCCATCTCTTTTTATATTGCTCTATTGGCTCATCGTCGTTGAGCTAGCATAGCCAGATCAAAATATTGGCCTATTTCTTGATGCCAAAGGAATAGCATTCAAGAAAGGCATCAACTAATTGCTCGAAACTAGTTATGCTATGTTTCTTTAGCTGATTAAACCACTCTCAAGCTAGCCCTAAAAGTGTCATGATGAACGTACGCAACAATAATGCATCATTGCTTGCTATCTAAAAACAAGCATCCAGAAAGCTCATGACATGTTCCTATGCATCTTCATCACCCTTAAACTTATCCAACCTAGGCATATCAAAATTCTCAAGGTAAGCCAGAGTAGGCACAGAAGGATCCAAAGGCTCGTTATGGATTTTCCTCAATGTCAGCTTTTGAATAGTCATGCCTTGTCTCTCAATGGCTTTAATCTTCTCGGCTAAGGCCTTATAGGCCTCTGAAGATAGAAATTCCTCCTCCCTAAGTTGACGTGTAGGTGGCTTAGGAGGTACTATCTTCCTTGTACGAGATGGAGGTCATTGCTCTTCCTCCTCTTCAGCTCGAGAGCTCTCAGGATATTCTTGCTCATATCCATCTCCCACTACTGCTTCATGCTGCCTCTACCTTTGATTATCGAGTAGCGATGGTCGCTCCCTCTATTTGGCACTAGCATGAGTACGAGCATCTCTATGCTCTTGATGCATATCAGCTTGAGATAAAGCCTTCCTATATATATGCTCTCTATGCTCATCTTGAGGATATAGGCCAGCCCTAGCTAACCTATCCTCCTACTCCACGTATTCCTTCTGGGCAAGGATACGCTCTTCATGCATGCACTGCTCATATAACCTCTATCGCATGAGCCTTTGCACTTGAATATTTTCATCTTCAATATGCTACCTCTCTAGGTGAGCATCCTCCAATTGATCTTGGAGGAGTTGGCATTTCTGCTCTGATGCCAGTCGATGTGATCTATCGATCTGGTCGATCATGGGAGGCCTCTAGTATCCCTACTCTGTACGAGCGACCTTGTGGGTTCTGTACCCATCGAACTGATGTGTTGTGCCTTTGCCTCTATCTATGAAGATGGCATTGGCCTCCTACTATGTCCTATACTGTGAACCACCATGCACAGATAGTGGGTGTGTGACATGAGGGTGCTTAGAAGCCTCCCCATGTTCTCTAGTAGTGCGGATGACACTCACGCTATGCTCACTCGAGGCTCGAGTGGGTGGAGCAGAAGGCTTGTAGCCTAGCTACTCTAGAACACTACCTAGACCTTCTAGCTACCTAGACCACCATCGCTCATGTGGTGGTGTGCCATTATCTCCCACCTTTGATATATCAATGGTGATCTTGCATGGTGGACCATGCATGGGAGTATGGTTAGACCTATGCTCGATAGCGAGCCTATCTGCCTACCCCTGAATGGGTGGGTCTCTAGTCCTTCTATACTCAGAAGGTGGAGCCATAGATCCTCTAGTGGACTTAGTACGTAGGGGCACCAACCTGGTCCCCTGCACAACAAACTCTTTGGTCGATCCCGTGGATGCGCGTGCATTACGGTCTCGATAATGGCTCTCAAGTGGAACACCCTCATGCTGGAAGGTTTCCTATTCTATTCTATGCCTAGAGGAGTGTACTAAAGCTCCTCTATCTAGGGTTTGCTCTATTGGCTCCCCTCGTGTCGAGTTATCTCCTCGAATGCTAGTCGAACGATGTTCGGTTCGCTCATGTGGTTGAGGAATTGACATGTATTATTGTGAATTGGTTAGGGGTTGGTCATCGATGTTGGCTTTGGACCTTTGTCGACCACCCCGTGTATCCACCATTGTGTACCTAGAGTCTAAATGTATTATTATTAAGCAAACAAGGTATACAATAATGATTATCTCATTTTAAATTTTAAAAGTGAGTCCTAAACTATTTGATGTGTTTTCAAGATTTGTTGTATCAGTGTAGAAACTCTTATCATGTTTTGCAAAACTTGTTGGATTTTATTCTCAGTTTAATGGATTTCACCTGTACGCTCATAGCTCGACAACTTGGCTATGAACTCCAAGTCATGTAAATCCCCCGTGTGTGGTAATGAAGCCCACACCCGGACAAGGAGCACAGGTCCTCCCAGATCCTCACCCATTTTCCCCAGTCAATGTTATACCCTCCGAAGAGAATACATGCAAATTTTCTAGGGTACGAAAGGTTCTTGGATCCGATATTGGTCTATATATCAAGGGTTCATAGGATTTGGGCCAACGGATGGAAGTTACACCCACCGTCATTGAACCCTACTAGTGGTTGGATGTCAAGCCCAACTCACTAGCATTTAAGTGCCAAGTGGTGTGTGTGGTTCCTTTTAATGTACATAAAATAAATGCATCATATAGCATACATGCTCATTTTCTAAATGCTATGCAAATGAAAGACATTTCAAATTCAAAAAATGCAAGCTATTCTAGATGCTCTTTAAGACTATGCACATTACGATGCTAAATGGCCACTAATTGGGCCTCACACATGCAAACCATCCACACATATCTATCAAGCACGTTGTAGCCTAGGGTGGACTACAATCAGAGGTCCATTATTCCCAGTAACACCTTTCTATTGAAAGCAAAATATGAAAGCAAACTAGGACAATTGATTTACCATTTTCTTAATTCATTTCCTAATTTGCATTCGAATTAACCTTACTGTAAAAACACAGAGAGCAAAAAAGTGACAGAGGTCTAAAAATAGGACCTACCTCAAGTCCTGCACTATCTGATATTCTAAATTTGACTATCTATGTTGTTAGTAGGAGACCGTAGGTCTGATCTACGGTTCTGACTGTAAACCATGCCTTGTACCTACGGTTCAGTTGTTGGGCCACAGTTGATAGCTACGGTCTATACCTACAAGTGCAAAAACCAATAAAACATAGTCAGATCCTAAAAATGTGGGGTTCCACCATGATCACCTTCTGTAACCACCAAAAAGGCTCACACCCGATGGCATCCTATTGCAATAAATGATAAAAGTATAACATGCATACAAGAACAAGAAATTGACAACAAATGAATCAAGAAGAAAAATGCTTTATTCCATTGTATTCGAAGTCAAAATCAAATTACAAGTACATCCCTCTTAGGGATAATCATTTTGATACAATATTACAATAGGAGTGCACAATTGTTTCCCTCTTAAGGGTAGGTGTGATTTCCAAATGCCTTTCAGGATGACACGAACTGCTCTAGGGTGGAGGTGCCCTCTTCTTCATGATGGGGAAGGAACTTGATAGTTGGTTCTCCTTTGAAACTATTCCCTGTGGTCAAGAAACAACACAAGAATGTCAAAAATATAGGCAACCTCTCATGATGAGGCCCTTTTAGGTAAATTGCATAATGACACCATTAAACATGCATAATCAAGAAAACATGAAAAGTGCTTCTAAGCTATGCAAATCGAATCAAGATTCATATAATAGCATAAAGAAAAGTAGCAGCTACACTATGCATGGATCAAATATATAAAATGAAGCATAAACATGCATAAAGAAACCATTTAAGTCCTAATTGAAGCATAAACATAAAGAAGCTAAACTAACCTAATTCTACGGTCAGAAGTCTGCTAAAATGTCTTTAAACTATGAAAACAACTAATCTAAGCTAATTAACCATACAAAAATGAAAATAGGAAGGTGGTTATACCTCTGCTGCAAACCGTAGCTCTGGTGAGTGGTCTGCACTATAAACCATGGCTGAAAGCCATGGTTAGCACTCTGATAGGCTTACCCTCAATTCCAAGGGTAGTGGGCTTGACCTCCTTGTCCAATTGATGTTCAAGGGTCACCTTCGGTGTCCTTCTGATAGGTTTGGTGGTTGAATCACTGTGATGGGCCTTCGTTTGCCCGAATTTGTATTTCTTGATCCTCCTAGGCTCCTAGAACTTCCATAAGGCAATCATCATGAATCTTGGTGAATAGGTGGATAAGTGCAATAGCTCTCTCTTAGTATACTTGATTGAGTGTACAATTTGATAGCTCGCTTGCTCAAATCTCCAATGCTCTCTCGATAATTCATCACTTCGCTATACAAATCATCTATATATTCTCCCCATTTGGAGGGGGTATTTATAGGATGCCCTAGGACTAGGGGTGGCTTCCTGGAGAAGCCAAGATCAAGAAGAGGTGGTTAGGACAGTTGGAATGGAAGCTTTTGCATCCATTAACCACCTTCTTCTAGATCAAATGGTCGTTCCAACCGATTTGGCTCGGATTGAAGGCCAACTGAACTCCAGTTAAGACCGTAGGTCACAGCTATGGTCTAGACTGTAAACCATAGGTCTCAGCCATGGTTCAGCTATAAACCGTAGGTCTGGGTTATGGTTCAGACTGATTAGGCCAAGGAGCCCAAATTGAGTGGTTAGAACCATTGCTCTATCTTGGAGTCTATCCAAGATCTTCCATATGGTCTTGTAGCATGTCCATATGAGTAGTCGCCCTCGACATGACATGTTTTAGGTGTCTACAGTGGTATTAAAAAAAATATTAGATATTATCCATGTATTACATCATCACCACATAGTGGTATTACAATAAAACTTGGATAGTATCCATGTATCGCCTGGTGAGATTTGAACCTTGGTGTCCTCATTAAATATTGAGAAATCTAAATGGTTAAGCTAATGCCACTTGATAAACTTATTTATCCTATTATAGATCCAATACTTCAACTTTTTTAAATATAGGATTCTACTAGTCACAAGTAATTTTATGTTGATTAATTTATTAAATTAACCACAACTAAATTCCAATTCATTTTATTATTCATAATTTCATAACATCTAAATATTTCTTGATTTAAATTTGTAAGCTTACTGCAGTGGTAAGGGCTTTGGCCTCTCTTTGAAAGGTCCAAGGTTCAAACCCCACTTAGTATGAGGGGACTGGGACCCCTCATTGAAAAAAATTCTTTTTATTTGGGTTATTTTATTTCATACTATCAAATTAATATTATTTTTTCTTTATTTTAAAAATATCAATTTTCACATGATAGTAATAAGTAAATCATAATTTTAATATATATATATATATATATATATATATATATATATATATATATATATATATATATATATATATTGGATAATAAGGGGTTGTACTCGATTCCCCCACCCTTGAAAACTTACATCTCTCTTCTTTAGAGCTTGAGAGTTTACAAATAGATACACTTCTCATCTCAAGTGATATGCTATAGCTAGAAATATACATCATTTTACATAAAATGTTTGAATTCTTGATTTTCATTTTCTAGATCTTTTTAATTTTTTGTATGAATACAATTAATCTATAATTTAGCATCTTTCTTGACATTTTCCTATAGAAGCCTTCACAATGCCAAAACTTCACCTCTACTATCTATGTCTTACATCTTAGTAGAGTAATATTTTCAAAACATTGCACCATCATAGTCCGCTTTACCAAATATGGATTGCTAGTTTCATTACCTCTAAACTACTTTTCTTTACTTTAAATATTCTTCTATTCATTTCTAGCCATATAGTCCAAAGTATTGTATCTTTTGATATATACCATATTGTCTGTAAAGCCTCGCCTTTATAAGTGCTCTACCATTGTTTTAACCAATCTTTAATTCTGCTATTCATCACCATACATTTACCAAACATGTTAAGAATCCATTTCCATAGATTCTAGACTATTGAGAAATGTCCCAAGATATGGTCTATACTCTCCTCATTTTTACAAAAAACACATTGATAGAGGCCATAAAAACCCCTTTTCATAAGGTTATCCCAAGATAAAATTCTTCAATGGCCTACTAGCTAAACAATTATTTTAACTTTAGGAATGCTTGGGCTATCACAAATATCTCTCCATATTCTAGTGATATTATTATTTTTTTGGTGTTGAAAATTATATCCACTTCTTATTATGTATTCTCCTCAGCTATTCAACTCCCAAATCAATTTATCCTTGTCTCCCCTTAAAATAATCATAGTTGTTATCTTTCTACTCAATTGCCTCCTAGCAATAATGTCTTGTATACTTGTAAAAAATATTCTTTCCATTTGTATCTTCCTTCTCGATTCTTGTACAAAATGTTTGAAACCCTATCACCATATTTGTCTTGAAGCAATCTTATCCAAGGTTTTAAAATTGGATCTAAATTGAGTGGTTTTTTATCACACCAAGTATCCATCCAAATATAATTTTTTCTCCAGTTCCCACCACCCATATTAAACCTTTAATCATAAGATCAATAGATTTTTTAAACCATTCCAAAGAGTAGAACCATTTGGTAGAGAGAATGCAATAAATTTTAAACTTGGATCATTGCAATCAACATACTTACTTAGAAGAATTATTTCCCATTATCTTTGACTCTCTTTGTATAATCTCCAAATAACTTTTTCCCTAAGAGCTAAGTTTACATCTATAAGAACTCTTAAACCAAGACCTCCCCTAGTTTTATCATCACACAACTTGCTCCATTTCACCAAAGGAAAATTCATTTTATCATGTAAACCTAACCATAAAAATGATCGCATATTATAGATTAAACTTTTTCAAACTGATTTTGGCATAGAATACAATGACATATAATATGTTGGAATGGCTTGTAAGACTGACTTAATTAACTGCACTCTTCTTGCTAACGATAACCATCTACCTTTCCAAGGTGGAAGTTTATTCTAAAATTTACTAATAACTCTTTCCATAAATCTATTCTCATTCTCCCCTCAAATAAAGGTATCCCTAGATAAGTTGTTGGTAAATTTACCTCTTCCATTTGAAGCAACTTGTAAATTCTTGCTTTGATATTAGCAGGAGTGTTAAGTAAAATTTGGATTTGTAATATTAAATTTTTGCCCTAAAACTCTTTTGTACTCTTTTAAAAACTTATTCAAAGCTATGGCCCCATTTATCCTTACCCTTCCAAAAAAGGTTGTATCATCTACAAATTGTGGATGGGTGATGTTATCGATGTGATTACTAACCTTAAGTCCACTTATAAGCCCATATTTGCAAGCCTTATTTAACTCAAAACTTCTACCATAATAATGAAGAAATAAGAAGAAAAAGGATCTTCTTGTCTAAGGCCTATCTTGGATTTAAAATATTCGGTCACTAACTCATTGACCAACAATGAATAATAAACTATAGAGACACAAGTTTTAACTCATCTAATCCATTTCTTCCTAAAACTAAACTTATCTAAAACTACAAAAAGAAAAAACTATTTAATCCTATCATAGGATTTACTCATATCAAGTTTTAAGATCATTTCTTTCTCTTTTATTGAATTTGTTGAATGTATAACTTCATAAGCTACTATAATACCATCCAAAATTTGTCTCCCTTTCACAAAACTTCCTTGCTCTTTTGAAATGATTTTGTATAACAATTGCCTTAATCTATTTGCCATAACTTTGACAATAATTTTATATGCCATATTACATAGGCTTATGGGTCTAAAATAATAAAACAATTTAGCATCCTTCTTTTTTGGAATTAGGGTAAGATATGTTGCATTTATTTTATAAGGTACGTATTATTTTACCCTAGACTGTTCCACTGTCACCAATAAAGAATCCTTCACTATATCCTAATTATGTTGGTAAAAATTTGTAGAGAGACCATCTAGACCAGGGGATTTATCCTTATTAAAAGAGAAAATAGATAAATGAACTTCTTCTAGAGTAATAGGCTCCATCAGTTCCTATTGTCTGCATTCATTATAACTGAAGGAACATCTTGAAGAAGTTTATCATTAAGAACTTCGGTCTCCTCTAAACCTAGAATACTCTCATAAAATAACTTTACCTATTTTCTAATTTCACTTTGATTTTCAATCCAAACCCCTTCTATTGATTTAATTCTACTAATTCTAGAAGTTGATCTCTATACTATAGACATCCTATGGAAAAATTTGTATTTTTATCTCCTTTTAACCAAGTCTGTCTTGATTTTAATCTCCAGAATTTCTCTTCCTTACTCAAAATATTATGATATTCACTAAGCAACTCCCTTTCCTCTGAGCTTGGATTATTATCATCATCTTTTTGGAATTATGAAAGTTTATCTTTTAGTTCTTCTTTCTTCTCAAAAAAAAATCCAAAGGTGTTCTTGTTCCATTCTTTTAAGCTAGAAGTCAGATTTAATTTGATTTGGAAGAGTATACAACCGACCATTACCTAAAGAATTACACGTTTGAGCTATTATATACAACCGACCATTACCTAAAGAATTACACGTTTGAGCTATTATATCAACAAATTGAGGATGGTCTTCCCACATTTGCTCATATTTAAAATATGATCTTTTTTTGAATTCACTTACCACCATTTTAACTCTTATTGGCCAGTGATCTGAATAAATCCTTGTTAAGGTATTAATTTTAGCATAAATTCCTTCATCTAGCCAATGATCGAAGAGAATGCATCTATCTAATTTTTCTTATATTAGGTTTTGACCTCTCCTGTTGTTGGTCCAAGTATAGATGTTTTATTTAAACTCAACTTCCCATAGATTGTAGTTTTGAATAAAAACTGATAAATATTTCATACTTTGGATCAATTTTATAATTCCTCCAAATTTTTCATTCAGTTTGGTTAAGGCATTAAAATATCCAATGATCATGAATCAGGTTTCTTGGTCTTTACTTCTCATAAATGCTTCAATCCCACTCGAAACTTCTAATCTTATTGACTGAGTTGTAGGTCCATAGACATTGATAATGATGGAATGAATATCTACAAAGTAGTAAGTGACTAAAGAGGTTATCCAATGCCTAGTTTTATGAATGGTTACACAAGAGGTTCTAGAATGATTCCAAAAAGTTAGAATTCCCCTTGTCGCTCCTTCAGAATCCATATCATCCCATTCACATCTTGCCCATATTATTTTCATAGTTTTTGAAACTTCTTTTATCATTTTAGTTTCCTGGATACAAATAATATCAAGTTTATTACTTAAACATAGATCCCTAATAAACCTCTGCTTTGAGGAAGCATTAGAAATCCTTATATTCCGTGAGATGATAATAATGTCTCATTAGGGTATTTTGGTCCCGCCTACATATTACCAATATAATTTTGTTGTTTGGTAAATAGAAGTTCAACCAACTTAGTTTGTGTTTATTTCTCTATGTTTTCTCTTGCTTCCCTGGATCTTGCTTGATAATTTGAGGGTTTTCCTCTTTTTGCCTTGCCTATATCAGGAGTAGGTCTTATTATTCTATTCCTCAATATTCTTTAACAATTTTTTTCATCATATTTATCCTCTCTTGACTCTATTAAAGAATTTTTTGACTTGTCCTGCTCATTTTTTGGTATTTCTTTATTAATAACAAAGGTATTAGCTACTAAAATTGTATTTTCTTTACCAATTATTTTCTCTTGAATGGTGCATTATACTTCAAGACAATATTCAAAATTAAATGAGACATATTCCTTAGGTTCATCGATAATTTTCTTCCTTAAATTAGGATCATATTGAATAGATGGTTCCTTGTTAATATGTTGAAATTGTTGTATTGTGTCCTCTAAGTTTTGATCTACTTTTTCTTCATAGGCTAAATCCTCAAAAGAGTTAGTATTTCTTCCAATATTTTTAGCTTTTGATGTAACGAGCACTAGGATATAGCAATCACAAGATGATAAATAATATGAAAGAAAGTAAATCTGCTAGATGACTAAAATATGCAATAAATAGAAATGATATAAAGAATACAATGTAGCTATGGAGGAAATGAACACTCCATTAATAAATCTATTGAACTACATTGCACCCATCACCAATGGATGGTGATACACACAAGACTACACACTAAGCTACACTATCTGACTATGTCCCTTGACTCTATATCTACCTAATAGTGAGGCCTTCCTTATATAGGTAAAATAGGTTACTTGGCCAACACTCTACCTAGTTGTGCAAGGGACAACTTGCACATATACAACTTGCACATTGACACTTGTGCATTTATTACATTGCATGAAGTAACTAGATAACTTCCCCCTAAAGTAATCTAATGTCCTAAGTATGTATCTTGGAAGATACATTTACATGACCCAAATGATGTAATATATTCTATTTCTAACACCCCCTTGTATTACATTATTTGGGTATTGAAGACTTTAGTCTTCAATATGGATCTTCTTCTTCTTCATCCTAAACTTTGTATTCTTCCTCTGCATTCTTTGTGTTCAGGTTCAGCAGGTAATATGTGTCTTCATATGATGTAGAGTAAGCTGGAGTTGAGGCTTCTTATTTCATTGGATGATCTTTGGCTTGTTCAGATTCATCTTCTTTATCTTCTATCCAGCCACCTTTATAGTTCTCGTTGCAAGTATCTCCATCTGGTTCTGATTGTTGATGAATGAGTAGGGCATGATGCAATTGTCCTCTCATATTTTTGTTTTTTATCCTTCTATGCTTGCCTTTTTGGTGTATTGGTTCTTCATTTTCTTCAACTTGTTCCTCTGTAAATATGTTAGCATCATTTTGAAACACCACAATGTCTTGTGATATTTCCATTGAGTCCAGGATGTATGTATTTTCATGAATTGAACCTGTTGCTTTTATGCCATCTTGATTCATAATGAGACAAGTATTGATCCCATCCATATATCCAAAGTTAATCATATAGTTGTTTTCTACTAACTTGCTTATTGAGATGAGATTGAATGTTAATCCAAGAACATACAATACTTTTTGTAGTAGAATATTTGGAAATGATTTGCTTGGAGTTACACATCCATATCCATGTATAGGATATGTTTGGCTGTCTGCAATTCTTAGTTTGTAACCTTTAGCAACTTCAAGATAATCAAACCATTGTATATTTCCTATCATATGATGGTTGGCTCTTGAGTCAATATACCACAAGTGTTCATGATTTATGAACTAGTTTTTGTTGGAGCAAGTTTTACATTCATTGTATGACATTCCTTTACCCATTTGAAGAGGTTAAATTTGAAGAAATGAGATAGAACTGCAACTCCCTAATTGAAGTATATAAGCTTGATTTGATGAAACCTTTATTAATCCTTAGATTGTAGGCTTCCTTATGTCTCCCTAATTTTAGGTTTTTGAAGAAAGCTTATATCTTCCCAACTTGATAATTTTTTATGGATATTATTATTATCAAGTTTTGTAGAATGCCTTATGACTCCCTAATGTTTTGGAGTATGATATAGTGCTTTTGTAAAATATAGTTCAATTTTTGGTTGATTTTGTACAAATTTTGTAAAGGTCAAAAATCAACTTCTTAACTCCTTATTACTCCTATTGAACTAAGCACTTTTCAAATTTTAAAGAGGTTTTAATGTTGGATTTCTTTTGTCCCTTTTGAGAAATTTTTGAGACAAGAATATAAATTTCCAACTTCAATAAAATATCTAAATAACCTCTTTTTGTAACCCTTAGGATTTTATTCAAGTGTTTCTAATTTCCAATAACCTAGTTTGATGTTGTAACCCTTATCACTCCCAAATTTGGAAAATTAGAACACATTAATATTTGCAAACATTAAATGGATTAATTCCAAGTAGTATCCCTTATTTCTCCTAAGTTGTATTTTGCAAATATTATATCAATTTCCCTAAGTTTTGCTTTCAAGTAAAGATTGATTTCATTTAATATCTCAACCTTAATATATAACCTTATAACTCCCTTTTTTAAAATGAAAGCAAATTAGATGAGGAAATTTTGATTAAGGCTTTGTACCTTTATGAAGTCGGATGTAAATGACAGCAATCTATCCTTCTTGAGCATGAATTCCCCAAGGTGTGCTTTGGATTTAATGCTATCCTTCAATGTTGGTTGATCAAGAGTGCTTTCGAATGCTCTCGTCTTGCTCCGGATCGCTGCTATATCGATGTCGAACTGTCACTGTGCTTCTACTGAACTACCATTGATCTACCAAACTGCCATCAAGTTGATGTCGAATAGCTTTCAAACTACTACTGTCTTCCTTTTCCAGGGTCCAATCCATCTTTAATATGCAGTCAGTTGAGTGACAAGTGTCATGGAAAAAAATTTTAATACCTCATGGATGCTTTGATTGTTTGATGGAGATGTTGAATTCAATCCATTGCCTTGTGACAAATGTCACATTTTGGTCGAGATATTTTTATTCCTCTTTGAGCATTGTCCAAGAAATGGTTCATCTTCAAAATCTATGAGACTTCATTTCTGTAAAAAGCGTATATCAAGCTATTAGTTGTACGTAACTCCTCTTTTGCATTGAGTATGGGTGCCAAGATAGAATTGAAATGTCTTCTTTGTGAGCGTTATTTAGAGTTTCTCTTGAAGAATGACAAGTGGTGTTTGCATGCCCTTGTCTTTATCAACACTTTCTTGAAGGCTCTCCAATGCATTTTCCACCTTGTTCTTTGTTGTTCTACGTAGATGCTAAAATATCTCCAACCAAGCAAGCTAATGGTGGAGCTATGGTGGAGATATGGAGGAGCTTTGGTGGCCCTTGAGTGGAGTCTGAATAGCAGCGCTTGGATGAGGACTCCTTGATGCTCCACTTATGGTAGAAATGCTCCTTGATTGGATGTAGCTTGCTTTGATAGGAATGCACCTTTGCTTTGATGTATGCTTACTTTGATAGAGGTGCCCTTTTGCTTTGATGTATGCTTGCTCTTTTGCTTTATACACTGCTTGATTTTCCCATGTGCCTTGTATTCTGCAGGTTCGACCATCCAAGATACGTAGAGGATGAGCCAAAAGAGAGGCTCTTTGATGTGCTTGGAAGAGTGATAGTATTTAGCCACATTTTGTTGATTCAACCTGCTTGTAGTGTGCCTTTGAGGCACTTTCCAATCTATCCTTTTTCCTACGTAGAATGAGTTAGAGTAGTGCAACTCAATGTATCAATATCTATAAATAAGATGTATTTTTGCACCTTTTCTTGCACTCCCTTTTTGCAGGTCAAGTATTCTGATTTGTATGGCAAAATTCTGAATGCAATGTAGGGTTTTGAGGCTATATTTTTGCTTAGACACCTTCCCCTTTTTTCTTGGATATTATGATGACAAATCCAAGCTTAGATAGAAGTAGATATATGATGCAATTTTTTGCACTTTTTTATCCTTGCAATTAACCTTGTAATGCTTTGGATTTGAGACTCACCAAGTCTCAATATTTGAAGCTTCTACTTCTATTTTTGGTTAGTTGTATTCTTCTCCAAGTTTTGGAGGATTCTAACCTGTTTTGGTGGCTTCTCTTGGCCACACTATGTTGCAGATATTTGTGCTTTAATAGTGTCTTTAGACACTTGATACAAATCATATTTTGTGCCCTTCAAGAAACACAAAAACTAATTTATTTTTTAGAGTAGTATAATAGTGCAAGTCTTTCACTTTTAATGCACTAATATTACACCTTATCACTCCAATCAACTCTCAAATTAATGCACTAACAATTTACTGCAACTAATCAAGAATAACCTAAAATGAATCTTTAGGAGTTATTCTGCAATTTCACTACAATTAATATTGTAGGACTTAGTCTTCTTCAAAGTAGATGATAGGTAGTTGATAGAAGCAATTTTGAAATCTAATCAACTCCTAATTAATGTGCAAATGAACCTTAAAAAGAACTTTTTATTTTTGCACTTTTGAAGACTGTAATCCAATTTTCTATTTGCAACTTTAATCCAAATTCAGGTGCTTCTAACAAATTTGATAAGTAAACCAATTAATGAATCTACTTGCACCAATAAGTTGCATACCTTTTTTGTAGCTCTTTTATCACTTTTGTAGAGGATGTAGATCTTGGTGTCTAGGATCACCAAGTTGCTGCTATGAGTATGACCTTGCAACTCTTTGTAGACTATCCTGAACAACTCCTTCACCAAATGATGGTCTCAAACTTTCTTTCACGAGCCTAGGATTTTATGGCTTGTTCTCCTCTTGTGTTCTCCTCCTTCTACTAAATATTGGAGAAGTCTTTGTCTCTAAAGCGATGCCTTCTTGCTATGAGAGGTAATCTTCAAATCTTCAATATTTGGTGAGCTTCTTCTATCTTCAAGTCTTCTTATCAAATTTTGACTTCAAGCAGGATCTTCTTCTGAGATCTGGAACTCCTTGCCAAATTCTTCTTCTCTGATTTAACACTCATTGCCAAATTCTTCTTCTTTGAGTTGTCACTCCTTGGAAAATTCTTCTCTTGGGCTTGTTTTTGGATGGTGATAATTGTACCAAGTCCTTCACTATCAGGAGCTTCTCCTTGGTAGTGGATTTCTCCAATGAGTTCTCTTTCAAGAATATATTCCATAAGGTTCTCCATAAGATTCTCCTAGGCTTCTATGTCTTTTTTATGTCAAGGCTTCTATAGCATATTCTTCAACTTGTGAAGTTCTTTGATTTAGCGTTGAAGATATTCAGTATCATATCTTCACCACAACTCTTCACTAGAAGTCTTCTTTCATAGTATTCTTCTCTTGCACAAGGAACTAATATCTACACTATGAAGGCACATCGACCTTCAAGAAATGAATTTGGAGTCTCCTAGCTTTCTATTGTAGGAGTCCTACTCCTTTAAGAATTATTTTTTTGCAATAAAAGAAACTTCAAGTAAAAGTTAGCAAATTCCAGATATCTTGGATGATCTTCACTAGATGATTTATCAATCTAGTGTATTGAATGTTGAGTCCTAGTCTTCATGATTTTTTCTTACAACTCTATGGAAAAGACTCTAGTCAAATGCAATCTTAGTATTTTTGGAACTAAGATTTCTTTTAGTCCTAACTTTGTGACTCTCCCTAATTCTACCACCTAGATTCTTTTGAGATCTTTTGATAGTGGTTGGTCTAGAGATGTATTATTTTGATAAAACACTCAAGCTCAATGATAATGGTGGTTTCCCTATTGACCTACATGAACTAGATCTACCATGGCTCTAATACCACTTTTAGATTTTGATGTAACGAGCACTAGGAGATAGCAATCACAATATGTAGAATAATATGAAAGAAAGTAAATCTGTTAGATGACTAAAATATGCAATAAATAGAAATGATATAAATAATACAATGTAGCTATGGAGAAAATGAACACTCCATTAATAAAGCTACTGAACTACATTACACCCATCACCAATGGATGGTGATACACATATGACTACACACTAAGCTACACTATCTAACTATGTCCCTCAACTCTATATATACCTAATAGTGAGGTCTTCCTTATATAGGCAAAATAGGTTACTTGGCCAACACTCTACCTAGTTGTGCAAGGGACAACTTGCACATTGACACTTGTGCATTTATTACATTGCATGAAGTAACTAGATAACTTTTCCCTAAAGTAATCTAATGTCCTAAGTATATATCTTGGAAGATACATTTACATGATCCAAATGATGTAATATACTCTATTTCTAACAAATATCCTTCCTTATTAGTCTCCAATGTTTATTTTCTTTTATTTTTCTATTTTTTGGAAGTTGAAAACCATCTTCATCCATAACCATCTTGAAAACCATCTTTATTTTTCTATTTTTCTAACAAATGATTATGTTGGGATCTTATTAGGGCATGATCCTTCAATATGCCTCACCTCATGACATCTTCTACATCTAAAATATATGTTTTCATAATCTATAGTTTGGATCCACATCTTATCCATATACTTAAGAATGATTAATTCTGGTAAAGCTTTATTTATATCAATCATAACCAATATTCGAGCATAAATAGCCAAAAATCCATCTTTTGTTGTATTTGAAATCTCAAGGAATTCTCATAGAGTGTTGCCTATTGCCTTAAAGGTACATATTTTCTAAAATTCAATGGGTAACCAAAACATCCTAACCTAGAATGGTACTAGGGATAAATTTATATTTTTAGGTGATACACCTTCATACCAACGGGTAAGGAAGAAAATTGCTCTTTCCATAAACCAAGGACCCCCTTTTAGGATTATTTATCTTTCTTCCCTAGAACAAAAAATGTCTAGGAAGAAACCTTTAGGAATAAATGATAGAATCACTTCTAGCTATTTTCTCAAAGTTGAAGCCCCTGGTCTATACCCATTAAACTTACCAAAAACTACACTATCTTGGAGCAACGAGGATCTGTTTGAGGTGTGATCACTAACCTCTACCACTAGAGATGATTCTAAGGATTTAAATATAAATAAATCCATGGAAAAGAAACTAAAACTCAAAATATATTGAAATGTATATGAATGTCCTATAGCAAATATAATATTTGATAAAAAACTTTATAAATTTTTCTTTCAAAATTTCTAAGATAAAGAAAGGGAAAAAAAACTTAGCTGAAAAATTATGTCCAGATAGAAATTTTGCCTCACTAAAGTCCTAGTCCTTCATTGATATTCCCATCGTTCAAAACCTAGCTGGAAAATATTTGCAATTTTATTTTTCACAACTTTAAAAATTGCCACTGCCCTTGTTTCGAATGGTTGACTTCACAAGGTCGTATCTCCCTCAATATTTCTTGGATTTTTGCACATGACCACTCATTTTAAATCTATTGAAATTCTTCACAAGTTGGTCCAAAAATCAACTAAATCGGATCTCCTCACGAAAATATAGATCCTAAAAAATATTTTTTTTTCAAGAAAAAACCCTAATCCTTCGCATTTCAATATATCTTATTATTATTATTTTAAATGAATTATATAAGATTAAAAAAGTCTCACAAATATTACATCATTATCTTATAATGGTATTAGAATAAAATAATAATTATACATATATCTTTTGACAAGATTAAAACCTTAATCTCTTTATTAAAAATCAAGAAATCTACCAATCAAACTAATAACATTTAATTATATTCTACTCTTTTTTCTCTTACTAAATTCCAAACTTTTTCATACTCAACCTTGTAGCCTCTCCACTATATAAAGTGAGATTTCTAATGTTTATTAACTACCACACAAGTTCTATCCTAAAATATCCATATCTTATATTATCTAGCTTTATTATAGTCTTAATTAAAATTTTATTTAATTGAAAAAATCCTAACATGAAAGAGTGGGGACTGGTGTGAGCCGAGGTCTTCATGTGTGCTTTTTGTTTCAATATGCCTCATTAATTTTTAGTATACAGGTTTTTTTCCATGTATCTACATAAATTCCACCTTCGGGTGGGGTTTGGTCATTTTTAATGGGCGTTGCTCATATGGCAACTTCAGTTGTTGCTGGAACTATCAGAGCACAAAATGGTGTTCGATAAACGTCCTCGTAGGATGGTAGTTAAAGTGTACCATGAGGTAATCACTATGTCCCTCAAGTTATCATTCCAGATGCTAATTTTAAAAAATTCTATGAGTGGTATGAGAACACCCATTTAGTGGGCTATTTCCTTAGAGGTATTCCTAGCGAATCCTTGATTTGTCACTAGGTCCAACAAGTCTAGCAACCCTATGGTATTCAATGTGTTAATGTGCAGAACCTCACCAATAGTTTCTTCCTTTTTCATTTTGTTGAAGTGGAGCATGTTAAGAAAGTGCTTAATAGAGGACCCTGGTCTGTCCTCAACTCCCTGTTAGTCCTGCAACAATATTATTGTTGGTCAAATATCTGCCTAATTATACAAACATGAATTTGTAAATCCTAGACATGGCCAACATTAAAAGGCTAGTGGAAAGTAATGTCCTTCGTTCCAATATCCAGAGAGGGTTGGCTTCCTTACTAAATCCTACACTGTTTAAGACGAGTTGCAGGAAAATTTTTGAAAATGATAAAAATAAAGGGGAAATATGGCCACAGGTCGAAGGTGTAGGATTGGGGACAGACTAGCAGTAGGAATTCCACCCAAGCATTGAAGCAACATGTAATAAAATAAGGCAACAAAATTTACTTACAACCTTGTAGAGACAACCTCCAGGATTGCATTCTAGAACTCACTCTCTCACCAAAGCAATGTTTGAATTTAGATGTAGAGTTTAAACTTAACAACAAATAATGGAAATGAAAATAAAATAGAAATACATAAAATAGAAGTAAATCACACACAAGATCACTTGAAAATTTAGAAGCGCAGTATCTTCTATTGATGTAGAGAACTTGAATAGTTTTTATGTAGAATGTCTAACCTCCTTAATACATAGAAATGCTTAGGATTTATAGAGGATTTTACCTCTTTCATTAAATGCACATAGAGATAAAATGTTTACAGATAAGAACCACAGCGAGAAAATTCCTTCTCAAAAATACTAAACGTTCATCCTTTTGAGACAAAAATCCAACTCCTAAGGAAGTTCCTCCAAGAAATCAGCATCTTCGGGTGTCGATGAATAGAAAACTGTAGGGCTTGGCCATTGACTTGATATGTTCACCATCCATGAAAATATGCTTCTAATTGGAAATCATGAAAATCACCTAGCACTTTTAATACTGTTGCTCCCTTTGCTCGAGATTCAAAACCTAAGTCACTCACCACAATAATTTAATGCTCAGTGTTCGCCTATCTTGGGTACTCTTGAAAATACTTGACATTGCTAACAACAAAAATTTACCCGAACTGAACAATGAACAAACACATATTTACTCTTTTTATCGCATTCCTTGGTGGAGAGGGTGCCTCTATAAATTTAATAGATTCTATGCTTTCCCTGATCACAATAGCAATTAAATTTTTATCTTCTAGGTGAAAGCACCTTTAACAGTTGCCTTGTTCCATTAAAATCTATGTTCACCCCCAAAAGAGGTGAAAGGAGTTGTCGCCATCCTCTTGGGGTGAACATAGAGTTGACTATTCAAAGTCGCTCAGGGGATTTTGCTACTTCGTGAATTTCATCCAAAATTTACCATTCATAGCACGTTCACCCCCAGGAGAGGTGAATGGAGCTTTTACCCCTCAATCGAGGTAAACACGTCATTGACTTTTCAACACTACACTCTACAATACATTCACCCCAACTTGAGGGGAATGAAGCTTTCACCCCATTTTGGGGGTGAATGCACCTCCCTTTAAAAAAGTTGTCAATTTTTGCTAATTTCATCATAACTTAAGGCTCTTCAAAGGATTTTCACCAATTTTTTGCCAAGCTGACGAATGCATTAAGAGGGCGAGCCTCTTTGTCTTTTTGAAGATGTTCACCCCAAAGTGGGATGAATGAAGCTTTCACCCCAACTTTGGGGTGAACACGTTTCTCTCTGTATTTTACTTTGGGTGACTTCAACACTTAGTCATATTAAAACTTCATTTTTTTAAAGTTATTCTTTCACCCCAATGAGGGGTGCAAAGGACTTTCAACCCTAAAATGGGATGAACGTGTTTACTGAAGTTTATCCTTTTCTTTATTTCTTCTACGTTCACCTCAAAATGAGGCGAATGGATCGGTAGCCCATTGTTTGGGGGTGAACGCGATTTCAACCTTCAACAAAGCTCCTAGATTTTATGCACTTAGTATTTAAGCACCATTTTTTGCAACTATTCATGGGCGATTTTAACAAAAGTCACCAATCAATTATCCCAGCCATTGTTTCCTTAAAACACCCATTATTTTCAAGCCAAAAAAGGATGCTTGAAAATAAAGAGGGAAAAATAAGATATAAACTGCACATATTATATAGGTCAAAATATTGTATCATAACATTAATATATTTTGCCATATTACAACACAAAAATCTATCAAAAAAATCAATGTGGCATATTACAAAACTGCAAATATTTTTGGTGGCTCACGGGGTATCCAGCTCGTATGGATACAAGCGATCCCAGGACTTTATCCATTGGGCTTCTATGGAGTCTTTTAATCATTTGCTTTGGGTGCTCCTGTTGTGGATGCTTTTCTTTGCACTTGCTCTTATGCCTCCTCAGTGACTTCAGCCTCTATTGCTACTCAGAGTACTTTTTCCTGCTCTATTTCTTCCACTACTTTTTTTGTCATGACCTTCTCTATTGTAGCTCGTTCCTCCTACTCCTTGAGGCTTTGGGAGGTCACTTCATATACTGCAACTACCTCCTCCAAATCATGTGTATTAAATAAATAAGGAACACTTAGTGACTCATAAATAAAACAAAAATTTTGGATGTCTTCCAGGTTGAGGTGCTTTTCTCATTGGGCCAGCTCAAACAATGATAGTTCCATGCATGTAAAATTTTGCATAAATGGCAACACTTGCTCCTCTGTGATGGGCTCATTCCATGTATCAATATTCAAGGTGTCTTCCATAAATTTCTTCCAGGATGCTTCTAATTTTTCCTTTGGTAGAGGTTCACCCCATTCATCTATAAAATCCAAAAATCCCATATCGAAAAGAGCATCAAAATGAGTCATTGAAATAGTATGCTCTTGCTCGATTGCATTAAGGACCATCCAACCTTCTCTCACCGGGTCCATTCTCTAAATGTAGCTATGCAGTGTGACTTTGGTGGTAGACCAAGTGTGATCCATTTCACGTAAGGGGCAAATATGCATGTTGGAATGCACCAGGACCTAAATTTTGACTGCCATCTCCATATAGGTCTCCAACATTTTCTCAATGTTATCAATAAACTACTGACCCAGCTAAATCTAAATTTAGGCCATCCATAATTAATGCAAGACCTGAACTGCATGCACTACTAACTTCTTACAATTCTGAGCTGAGCGAAGGCGAGCCTCCTTAATAATTTTTTAAGAAATCCTGTAGCTAGCATGGCTTTATCTGCCAGTTAATTTTGTATGGCCTCCAGTTGTGTTCTGAGTGGTTGCATCTCTATTCTTTTTGTATACCTTTTTTCAAGTACACTCCTACCTGTTGGCATAAATATTCATTCCCCGTGGTTATCTTCTCCTCTTCTGCTCTACTCGTGGCCAAGGCATTTTCAAATACGATAAATTTATTTTCATTATCAAAATATCTCTACTTATAATATTCACCATGCAAGTATACCAAAATCATATCAACCTGTATGTTGCCCATTTTCTCTGTGGGATCAATATTGGTCATCTCCTCTGTTATTATCTCACAAACATAATTGCTCAACATCATTTCTCCTTGTGGCTTCTGGACCAGGGGAGTGATCTTGGTTGTGTGAATCTCCATGGCAACTGGATCAAAAGCAACCTTCTTAAGTGGCCAGTCTGGAGCCAATGCTTCTTTTTACTTGTGGCTTTTCAACCATTGTAATGAACTAAGGTGCACCTAATTGATTTTCTCTGCATCAGGCTGCTTTGGTGCTACCTCAACTTCTGGCAGTACTTGTAACTCTAAAAATGGTGTGAAAGGTATCAAAATTTGTGAGTGTTCAGGCTCAAAGGAATCGAAAGAGATGGCTATAAGGGGAGGGATTGAAATAGAAAAGTAGGTAGAGGAACCAGGTTCGACCGCAGTTACACTCACTCTAGGAGGAGCTTGCGTACTTATAGCCTAGGTGAAATTGGTAGCAACAATGGAATGAGAAGGGCACAAAAATGGGTTCAAACCTAATGTGAATTATTTGAAAGAAAGGGAGGACAAATAAATGGGAATAAAATAAGGAGCATTAGTGACCTATGAAGGGGTGAAAGAAGGGAGTGAAATAGACACATAGGGCATACCAAAAGGGGGAGATACTAATGCAGCAACTGATAAAAATAAATTGGTAGTCACTACATACTTTGAAGAAGAAGGAGGGGGAAAGGAAGGTGCACCTTTGGGCATAAGTGTCATGTATTCTAGTGATGGAAGTGGTTGTGAAATAATTTCTTTATATTACTCCTTTGCTTCCTCCTCAACGTTAATGATCTCCACCTGCAGGTTCTCTGTCTACTGGTCCTCTGACTGTTCATGAATCATTGGAAATATTTGGGTAATCGTAATCAAAGCATCTATCATTGGTAGAGGGGAATACCAACCATAAAAATAGCTGCAATTATGGGAACTGTAATGATCAAAATTGTAGCAGTATATGAGAAAGTAGCACCAGTCCTTGGATTATTTACATATTTCAAAAATGGGGGTGCATCTCGAATAGTTTTTTTCTACCAAAGTCACCTCATAAACTTTATGCTTCATCCACTATGACCTTCATTGAAACACATACTATTGTTCCTCCTCCTTGGGGGTCTCCTCCTCAAATTTTAGGTACTCTCCCCTTTTCCCGCTTTCATCGCTATCAAAATATTGAAAACTTTACGACAAGATTTTGGTGAAAGCAATGGGTTGATAGGCATTGACATATTCATCATAGGCCTATGAAAATGCCTCATCCATCTTCAACCCATAAGGAGATGTTATTTTTTCTCTATGGACCCGTAATATTCACCAATTCATAATTTTTTCCTCAATCTATAGGGGTGGCTTTCTTTTACCTGACTAAACAATCTAGGTGTAGGAATGTGATTTTTATATACTACCGAATTGTATTCAACCTCCTGTTCGTAGTAGTCATGCCAGGGTGGGAGGGACATCATATTTTTGATGTGCCAATCTAAGTCGTGCCCATAAAAATTATTGTACCTCTTTTAAATATCAGACTATGGGTAATAATGGAATGGCTTGGCCCTGATTATTTCTATAAATTTACCCAATGGGTCATACCTCCACTGTTGCAGTAGTTCTATAAAACTCAAGTCCTGAAATGCTACTATGTGTGGCACCCTAAAATTGGTGCAGTAAAACTTAGCAATAATCAAAATTACCTTAGTAATAATTCAAATTCAAATTCAACCCCCAAAACCGCTCCCAAATCGCCTACTACCCGTTTCCTTATTTTTCGTGCCATTTTTAGAGTTTGTTTCATCTATTGGAAGATATCATATCCGATCAGATGATATCACCTTAGATCGGACTATTTCATCTAGAGCAGAACGTCCAGACGATTTCGTCCCAAAACTAATTTTTAAAAATTAGCTTCTGTTTCAACAACTTCTCTAACTCGGGCAGAGACGCGTCTGCACCATTAGAGTCTCCCCCCATTGGAGATCTCCCAAAATGGGATGATATCCAACCTCCCAACTTCCCTCCTAAATCTATTTAAACCTTAGGACCCCCCCTTGACTTTCCCCTAGCTAGATTTTTTGTAATTTGACCTTTACACGCATTAGAACACCCTGGATCACCATCTACACTTGTCCTATCCAAATTTTGTTGCAGGAACCTTGTTATTCTTCAGCCGGAGCAAGCTCAGGTCGTCGTAGACGATCCTGTCCAATTCGAGATGATTTCATACCAATCCAAGATGATTTCGACTGCAGTCAACATTGGGGGCAATCAGTGCCCAAAGTTTGTGTTTCTTTACTCTTTTTTGTTGTTTTGCTTTGCATTAGTTAAGTTTATTATTGCTTTGCATCTTGGAGTTCACCTCATGTAGCCTAGATGCATAATAAAGTCAAAGTTAGTCATTAAAACCATGCATTTTACTTAATTTTTTATCTAAAGTTGTCATTCTAGAATTCATACTTTCATTTCTATCATTTTCCCATGCTTTTGCAATTGTAGTTTTTGTTCTTGGTATCCATTTTTGCAATTGCAGGTCTTCGACGAATTCATCAGATCTCAGATGATCCTGTCAGATCAGAGACGATCCTGTCAAATTCCAGATAATCTAGACTACTTCAAAAATCAGAATCTCCATCAGACATCCGGATCAGGTATGGCTCTTTAATTTAGCTTATTCTCTCTATTTTCTGTTCAAATCTATTTTCTGTTTTCATATAATCAGCATTTCATATAGCTTAGCTTAGATTCATTTGGCCAAACCTAGGACTTAGATGTTTAAAGCTAAAATTGAACACATTAAACTCATTCCCAACCTAGGCATGGAAACTGCCACTAAATGTTTCCTGGTGAACCCCACCATCCGTCAAAAAATCACCCTAATACCCCTCCCCCGAGACGTGGGACCTTCAAAGGGCCTCTCAGTCCGAGGTACTATCCCATCCTTTTCCCATCCTCCTTTCGAGAACGGATCCTTTAGCCTGAAGGTAAGGATGCGAAAAATTTGGAGCGATACATTTTGGTGAACCCGACATGAAACTAAAACCTTTTGAAAACAAAAAAAAAAACAAACCAAAAATATAGATGCATTTTAAATCGTTAGAAAACTACTAAGCTGCATATCATGTCTAGATGGTAGCTCCTAAGAAAATATTAGTAGTTACTATAGATGTTGAAAACCAATTAGCAGCCATAGAAGTTAATTTTGTGCTTAGTGTGCCTGAAACAGATAGAAACCAACTTCTATGGAAAGAACTGGATAGGATGCTAGGTGTCATTTCATCTAGATCAACCGAACTTAGACAAATCAAGAGGCTTGCCCTAGATAGGATCCTGGATCCTCATCAACTCATTTTTTATCATGAACTTCAGAGAGCCTGCCATAGGTGGTTAGCTTATAGGAGAGCTCTTGTGTCTTCAGAATTGTTCACCTTCGAGGAATACCTTGAGAACGCAGCTGTTATACACCAATTCCTAGGTCGTGTAGAAGATCAAGAGGTCGTTCTTACGGATAGGGAAATATGGAATAGAGTTCCTAGGGCTGTGTTATATCGAGAGTATTGCCACAAAATTTATTTCTACCAACCAGAATCTGAGACAGATAATATCACTATAGCACTTTTTATTAAATTCTTGAAAGAAATTTTTCAATTTGAAGAAGAACACTTCATGACTCCTGAAGAACTCGAGCCCATTAATGATATTTATAAATTGTTTATAGAAAACTAGATCATTGCTTTCATTATTATTATTTCTTGCATTTAGTGTGATGTTTGTTATCTTTATAATATTGTCACAAAAACAAGAAAAAAATGAAAACATAACAAAAACCAAAAACATTTCATTTCAAATACTATAGTAGGTATATAATTAAAATATATACCTCTTGAGCTTGTTGCACATATATATATATATATATATATATATATATATATATATATATATATATATATATATATATACAAGTATATATATTTGCTGAAATCTAAATTTAAGCACAATGCCTAAACTTAGGAATGGTAAACAAACTGAACAAGAAGAAGAAGATTGGTTAGAAGACAAAACAAAAAACCCAAATGTCCTTCCTGAGGAATCAATTCTGGAAGGAGAAACTCTAGAACATCCAGAAGATGAGCTAGCTAAGGAAAATGAACAACAAGAAAATCTTAACGAGGAAGGATCCTCATCCCCTAGAATAGCTCCAGATGGAACTATTACTTTTGATAACTTAGATCATTTCTGGAAATTTTTCAATAATAACATTGGTGCTCTTAATATGGCAGTTCGTATTGTTAAAGGACAAATTAGTGACACTCAAGCAGCCATGGAACATATGTTTGACATACACACTAATACCTTGTCTTTCATTGATTAAGAAAGTGATAAAGCTGGACCATCCAATAGAGATATGGTCACTATGATTCAGAACATGCCAAAACAATAGGTTACCCAACCCCCTAAAGAACCTGTTATTGAGCCTAAAATCATTCCCACACAAAAGAAACCTTCCTTCACTACTTTACTTCAACAAACTATTGATCAATATGCTTCAAGTAGACAAAAACCTAAAATGAAGCCAAACACCAATTTTCAACAATCGGGCATACAACATAATACAACTTCAAAATTTCTTCATAACACCCTTCTTACCAACAATTTACACAATAGCAATATAGCATCTAATCTCCATGTCCCTCCATCATATGCTCACAAATCCCATATTAATGCCCTATCGAACCAATATGGTGGGCAAACCAGTAATTTGGAAGCCATGGTGAAACAGTTAGCTTCGCGCATGGACCAGATAGATCCCTACCGTCCCTCGTACAATTATCGAGAGATATGTAGTCAACCTCTAGATCCCATAGTTGTAGCACAACCATACCCTAAACACTTCCCCATGCCCGTCCTGCCTATATATAAAGGAACTAAAGATCCCATAGAGCATCTTCGCATGTTTAGGATAGCATGTCATGATATATCACATGATGACTTGCTATTACTAAAAATGTTCCCAAAAAGCTTAGGAGGAATGGCATTAGAGTGGTACTATCAATTGCCCACTCATTCTTTGAGAAATTTTGAAGAAACAACTGAATCGTTTGTCCATCAATTTAGTGCCTACATCGAGAGGCACATGACCATTAAATATTTTTACAACTTAAAACAAGACAAAGATGAATGTTTTGCTGATTTCTTAGCTAGATGGTGGCAGTTGACAGGAAAACTGCACTTTGTGCTACCTTATAGGGAAATGTTGGACATTTTTATTAATAATTTACAAGAACAAATATCTTATGAGTTATCAACTGCCACCTTAACTACCTTCGATCAGGCTATAGACTTAGCTCGAAGGGTAGAAGATGCTCTCATTAGAAGAGGTCAGCTCAAAAGGAAAGATGATGAGAAAACATCTAGAAATCAGTATAAAAACAAACAAGTTGTAGGTGATGGAGTCACTGATAGTAGAAACGTTTCTAACATCAATACAACGAAGACAACAAAAAAAATTATATTAAAACCTCTTGATAAAACTCCTCGAGAATTTACTAGATTGAAAAAACCTTTATCAACCATTCTTCCTCAATTATTAGCATGAGGTATGATTCAATTACCAGCTATCCGAGAACCTGATCCAACTATACCCAGATATAGAGCTGATTTACATTGTGACTTTCATAGAGGACCTGGACATGCTACAAATTCTTGCAAAATATTGAAACATAAAATACAATATTTGATTGATAATAATGAAATGGAGGTACAAGCCTTCCAACCTAAACAAAATGCTCCTAATAATGTTCAAAATACCATTCCCCAAAATTAGAATCAAAATGTTAATCAATCATTGGATATATTTCAACATCCTTTACCAAACCATGGTAAAGAAGTGGCCAATCAAATCGAACATCATAATGTTCCCCCTCCTACCCGATATGTAGGGACTATTAGCAGACAATTATCTGTTTAGGATCCTCAAATATTTGGCACAACCTTATCCCTGGTCATGACCAGACCCCTACATAATATTCAAACTCCCGATCCTAGTGATGTAGAATCAGATACTGAAAGTGAAGTAGACATCACCTCAAACCAATCGAATAGTTCTAAAAATGAATCAGATCCTATTCAACCCATCACATATGCTATGGTTCCAGAAGAACCATTTCCTAGAAGAGTTACTACTCGACCCTCTTCTAATCAGTTCCTTCCTAATGAACAAGCCATAAACGCTCAACCAAGACCAATTCAGCATCTTCAATATAACATTGTAGGTACCATCGGAGTCGTTACCAGAAAACAGGCTCAAAAATCTCAACAAGATCAAACTCAAAATGATGGATCAACTCCATTTATTTTGAAAAATCCCAATAAAGGGAATCATATGTCTAATGTTCAACCAAAACTTCCTTACAATATTAATGAACAATTATCCAATACTACAGCCAAAATTTCCCTTTTGGACTTGTTAAGATCTTCTCCTACCCATAGGGATGAGTTAATGCTTACATTAAGCCAAATGATGGTACCTCAAAATATTCAACCTGAAGCCATGGCCAATACTATCATCACTAGAGAAGTTGATTGTATTGACTTTCGGGATAAAGATATCCCACAACATAGTTTACATAAGGATAACCCCTTATATATTACTGCTCTAATTGGAGATGTAGCTATTAAAAGAGTCTTGATTGATAATGGTTCATCTCTAAACATTTGCACTTTTGACTTCTACCAAATATTTGGCTTTCGAAGTGATGAAATGAAGAAAACTGACATGATTATCAAAGCTTTCAATGATGAGACACAAGAAACATGTGGAGTAATTACCTTACCCTTGCAAGTTGGTCCTAGAACCCTAGATACAACCGTGTTTATTGTACATTGCCCAACATCGTACAATATACTTTTGGGTTGCCCTTGGATCAATGCGATGCGAGCGGTTCCCTCCACTTTACATCAGTGTGTTAAATTTGAATTTAAAAATCAGCTGGTCACTATCCATGGTGACCCTAGACCCTTTGATATGTGTGCTTTGGCAGAACATGTTGGAGTGCAATTTTGCCTCGCTCTATCATCCACACATCCTAATTCTTATTTTTCATCTAAACATGTGAAAAACACACACATAACATCATCTACTCCATCAACTACACCTATACATTTAACTCAAGCATCTTCTGAACAAACCACACTAAAACCTCAAAAAGGTCTTCAATCCACAACCAATCCTTCATGTTCTATCCCTGTAATTTCAAAACCTATAGACCCATTTATTGACACTTCCACATTATCAACATCTCTCATACCTTCCACATCTAAAGATATAGGGAATGATCCTTCTACATCTTATGCTCTTTCTGATGAACTTTTATCGAATTATCCACAATCTTAATATCAGAAAAAACAAATGCTTTTATGCAAGATTCAATTCTTTTAAATAACTTGCCACCATCTCCTTGTACTTTGGGCCTCCCACAACCTATGGGAAGTACTTACCAAGTTGGGAGTTGTGCTTTTATAAAGGATATGATTGGGGAAGAATACCCAAGAATATCAAAACTCATCATGAGGGATATGCCCGATGTTATTTTGCTAATGAATATATTAAAGCTAAACCCATAATGCTTAAAATGGGTTATAAAGGGAAAGGCTTGGGACCTTTTCAAAATGGTATGAAAGAACCTATTGAGGTAGAGCCATCGCCTGCCCGATGTGGTGTGGGCCTATTTCCTAGTAAGGGTCAACCCTTCCCTTTTGAAGATGATGATCAACTCATATGTTATCAAGATTATCTAGATAAACAAGATTATTTGTGTTCAAAGAATAATCCCTTTACCTGTAATATGCTATCCATAGCTTACCCTGAATTTATTGTTGAATCCGATGAGGAGTTGGAAGGAGATATTTTCCATGATGTCTTCGTTGAAGAGTTGTTACACAACGGTTTTTATTTCGATGGTTCTATACCAACTATAGCCCAACTTGAGGCCACCACTCTTCAAGACGAATTATCCAACTTAACCTTAAAAGAATTACAATAATTGGGCATTTCACCCACCCCACCTAATTTTGAAAGAGATCTACACATGGAAGTAGAAAATGTCAGTAAAGTTAACATTGGAACTGAGGATAATCCTCACATAATCAATATTGGATCAGCATTAAGTCAAGAAAAACAAGATGAATACATTGCATTCCTTAAATAATATGAAGATGTCTTCGCTTGGACATATAAATATATGCCAGGTCTATACCCTTATGTTGTCATGCATCATCTAGTAGTCCATCTGGATGCTAAACCTGTTAAACAGAAACTTAGAAAAATGCATCCCAAAGTGGCCCTGCTAGTCAAAGGGGAGTTAGAAAAACTCCCGAATGTTATTTTCATACAAGCTATTGATTATGTCTGAATGGATCTCAAATGTAGTTCCAAGTCACCAAGAAAGAAGCTACCAAAGTTAGGGTTTGCACGGACTTTAGAGATATTAACGTTGCATGCCCTAAAGATGATTTTCCTCTTCCAAACATGGACCAAATCATTGACTTTACCGTCGGGAGTGGAATGATGTCCCTAATGGATGGATTTTTTTACTATAATTAGATCAGGATAGCTCCTGAAGATCAGGCTAAAATAGCCTTTATAGGATGATTATGTAGATGATATTATAGCTCGCTCTATTAATGAAGATGATCATTTAGATGATTTGAGAAAAGTATTTAATCGGTTAAGAGAATACCTTATTTGATTAAATCCAACCAAATGCATATTCGGAGTTAAGTCCGATAAACTATTAGGGGTTTTAGTTTCTTTACGTGGTATCGAAATCGACCCTCTCAAGATTATGGCTATCACTGATATGCCCGCACCTACCAATATATCTGAGTTGCAAAGTTTACAAGGTAAGCTTCAAGCCATCCGTTGTTTCATCGATAAGTTGTGAACAAAACCACTCCATTTCTTAAGCTCCTTAAGAAGGATGTCCCTTTTAATTGGGATGATGAATGTATAGAAGCTTTTGAACTTCTCAAACAATACCTCCTTAACCCACCTGTGCTTTCACCGCCTACACTTGATCGCCCGTTTATCCTATATATTTCAACTTCAGATTTTGCTTTAGGAGCTATGTTAGCTCAGCTTGATGATGAGAAGAAATAACGTGCTAATTATTACATTAGCTGAACTTTAATCAGTTACAAAACTCGTTATACCTCATTAGAAAAACTATGTCTAGCAGTCATATTTTCTATGCAAAAATTACGCCATTATATGCCTAGTCAAAAAACATGTCATTGCTAAATATGATCCCTTGCGGTATTTTATGAGTCGACCTTATTTATCGGGTCGCACAACCAAGTGGGTTCTTGCTTTAAGCAATTTTGAACTCACATTCATAGGACAAAAGTCTATTAAGGGTCAAATCATAGTAGATCAGTTAGCTGTTGCACCCTTAGAGTCTACCCATCCCCTCATCATTAAGTTTCCTGATGAATGCCTTCAATTAGAGGCGAACCATGTTGAACAATGGTCCTTATACTTTGATGGAGCCCGATGCATGAGTGGGGCTGGTGCGGGTATTATTTTAATATCCTCGCAAAAACACATCATTCCTCTGTCCTTCAAATTAACATTTTCTTGCACCAATAATACTGTCGAATATGAGGCTCTAATCCTTGGATTACGAGCTACCTTGGCATTAAAAATCAAACATTTGCTAGTTTTTGGTGATTCCCAACTTGTCATAAATCAAATTAATGAATTTTATAGACCAGAGATGATAAATTGCGCCCATAAAAGCATATGTTTTGCAATTGTTATCCTTGTTTGATAAAGTTACCTTGGAAGCTATTTCGTGAACTAGCAACCGTGCGGCTGACGGTATGGCCGCAGCTACATCTCTTATGCCCTTGGAGTTAGATGACGAATATGCCACCATCATTATTCATCGACTCCAGGAACCCACTTCAAATAAGTCATGTTTAGAACCTTTGGATGTGTTTCTAATCAATGAAACTACTCTTGACCCTTGGTATACATATATAGTTGATTTTCTTCAAAATGGGACTTTCCCTGCCAATTCTAATAGAAACCAACGTCGGTTATTACGTAGACGAGCAAGTCGATTTGTAATAATTGGCAATACTTTATATAGGAGATCTTTTGAAGGTATCCTATTGAGATGTTTGAATCTAGAAGAATCCAAATCAGCTTTAAGTGAAGTCCACGATGGATCTTGTGGATGACACTTCAGTGGTAGTGTCATTGCTAAAAAGATCCTTAGGATAGGCTACTTTTGGCCTACTATGGAAAATGATGCACATGAGTATGTGCACCATTGCGAAAAGTGCCAGAAACATGCTGACCTTGTCCATGCGCCTGCACAAGAGCTGTAGGCTATTTCATCTCCTTGGCCCTTTTCAAAATGGGGCTTAGACATTATTGGAAAAATTAATCCTGTGTCATCTGATGGACACAAATTCATCATAACCGCCACTGAGTATTTCACGAAGTGGGTTGAAGCTATGCCTTTAGCTTCCTGCACTGGAACACAAGTATCTAAATTTATTTTTAATCAAATCAATTTTAGGTTTGAAATTCTTGCAAATCTCATCTCAGACAATGGAACTTGTTTCAAAAATAAAGATGTCAAGAAATTATGCCAGAAATATAAGATTCAACATCGCTGGTCCACTCCCTATTATCCTCAGGGTAATGGCCAAGCAGAAGAATCTAACAAAACCTTAATCAAAATTCTCAAAATATTGTTCAATAAATCAGGCCGCGACTAGCACGTTCAATTATATCTAGCTTTGTGGGCCTATCGAACTAGTGTTCGAACTCCCACTGGAACTTCACCTTTTGTCTTGGTTTATGGCGCTGAAGCTGTTTTTCCTTTTGAATTAGAATTTCCTTCTTTGGCCCTACTACTTCAAGATACCGAAGTAGGAGATGATTATCGAACTTGTAGACTCAGTCAGCTGGAACTTCTAGATGAAAAGTGCATCAATGCTTTGGAGCATCTTCGTGCTTACCAAAACAAGCTTAAAATATCATATGCCAAGAAAGCTCGTCATCAATCCTTTGAGGTCGGCGACCTTGTTTTAAAATAAAATCAAAAAATACTAATGCAACTAAAGACCTTAAAGGTAAATTTGAGCCCAAATAGCTTGGACCATATATTATCACTGCTAAATTTGAATCAGGAGCATACAAATTAGCTACCTTAGATGGTAAAGATTTAAAAGAACCTATGAATATTATGCATCTTAAGCGATATTACGCATAAAATTTGGTCATTTCATCATTTGTACATATTTTGCATGTTGTCTCATTTTAAATAAAATATATAAAACTGTTTAAACAAAAACAAACAAAAATAAAAGTCAAAACAACAATATTATTGACTCTTTTCAAAACCAAAAAATAAAAAAATAAAGAAGAAAGAGAGAGTCAAAATTATCAAACTCTTCACAAATATTTGTTGTATATATTTCTTCTTCAAGTATTATAGTTATATTTTCAAATTATTTTGAATAAATTAGCATTTATTTGGAATCCCCCACTATCACAAACACAAAAATAAATATCTTGATTTTATCTGGCATGATTACTAATCTCTCTTATATAAAAGTCCACAAAATTCAATTAAATAAAGTTTGAGCATAGAGAATTGATCTTGTTATTTACTTAAACCAAGCATATCTTTTCACAATAAAATGATTACATTTGTAATTTCCATGCTATGCTACATAGTAGCAGTGGTTCTTGAGCGAAAAGTTTCCCTGCTATCCTATCATGCACATGGTCTAGAATTTTTGAGAATTGGCAAAAGGACAAGCTCACCCCTACCCGGAATAAAAATCCCTTGCTCTACAGCTAATCCGAGCAAGTATCCCTAGTATAGGAAGAAAAGAAAATTTCAAGAAAAAGAGAAAAAGAAACAAGTTATTTCAGCATTATCTCAAATATCAAGCCAAAATACAAAAAAATAAAAAAATACAAAAAATCAAAAGCAAAGAAAAAGAAAAAAGCAAAAGCAAAAGCAATAAAATCCCTTTCCCTACCCATTGAAAAGAAAAGAAGGGTTGATGAGCTTGAATCCCTGGAATTCTCAATTATTCGAAAACTGTGAGGTAAGCCCCATAACAAGTGGTTTGTGCCCAACCCGCTTGGCCTTGGGTAACTCCTAGCATGGTGATATGTCTGTCACATTAGCAACCTTCTTTTGTATAGACCTTTGTCTGCTTATGGATTAGCTAGCTCTTGATAACCCGACCTACATAGTAGTCTAGTACGGTTATATGCATCTAAGTCATGGTTAATGAACACTTATTTGGTTCATTCAAATCACTTGTATCAAATTATCTTGCTTAAAACTGGTAAATGAACAATGCAATTGCACACACATTTGTATTTGAGAGATTTTGTGTATCATTATGATAAATCAAGATCGAAAATGAACTCACATACACACATGGGATTCCTTATAAATCTAAATTTTGTCTTTAAGATACTTTGAAATATTTTTGCAAATTGTTTGGAATGAATTCATTTTCTTCTTTGAAGTACAGTTGTTTAGTATAAAGACAACTATATGCATTATCAAAAATCAAAATCATTTTCAAAACATGCAATCAAGTTACATTTATATATAACTTTTGACTTTCGTGACGATGGTATAGTTCCAAAACCAAAATTGGAATTTTATGCCTAGCACAAGTCCTCATCTTCATATTTTCTGACTATTTCAAAAATTAAAAATCAACCATGCAATAAAACTATTATATTATTTTCTTCTTTGGATTTCATGATGATGGTATAAGTCTATACCTAAATATTCTATGCCTAGCACAAACCATTGTACCAATTTTATTTTCCATTTATTATCATAAAAACATATGACTTAAATCATTATGTTACACCATTATGCTTTAAAACAAACAAACACTTATTCTGTTTTATGTCATTATGTCAAAATGCAATGATGGTATAATTCCTAGGGAATTGTTCAAAAATTTTATCACACTTAGGAATTTATGCCTAGAAAAAGTCATTTTAAAATATTTCATGCATAATATTTTCATGGAAATCTGAAAACAAATCATCATCATCATTTGCATCATCACACCAAAGTCTTAAGATAGTCTCTTAAGCACTCTTTTACTTTTAACAATATTTCTATACTGGGATTAGCTTGACGATCGAGTGAGCGGCGACTCCATGAAATGGTCTATAATAGCGACAATGTCCTTTGAAATTATTGTTAGAAGTCCCTTTTCTTTTTTATCAAATCACATCACAAACAACCAATTTGTTTACATCAGATTATTTCATTTAAATTAAAAAAAAAATGACATTCAAAATATAATATTTTCAATCGACATAATTACATGAATCATCCAATCAATCACACCACAACAATAAAGCATCATACAAACACATAATACAAGTCATATGATCAAAAAATATCATATATATATATATATATATATATATATATATATATATATATATATATATATATATATCTCAAAAATATATGTACATCATATCAAAACTAGATTGGTATGCCACAATCTACATCTTGGCATACTCAATCCTCTAAAATCATATAATTAGTCTGTACAGTGTAGTAGCCTAGCCTCGAGAACCCCTCGAGCTCTCAGCCTCATCTCCTCCCTAGCCCTGAGGTGGACGAGGTGGCCCCATCGCAGTATGTGTGGTACTGCGAGTCCTAGTCATCGATCGGGATGAAGTCCTCAATGACCCAACCCTGATCGGATCCGCAATGCCGGCTGGCAGCTGTACCCTCTGGCCCTCTGGCACCATCTAGAAGTAGATACCCTAATAGAACATGGTCTGAGCAATCGACCGTGCCAGCTCCTGAGTTCTCGCTCCTCCACTCTATGCTTTGAGGCGTGCAACCTCATCTTTGAGCTATGTAGCCTCAGCTCGGTGGTGTGTAGCCTCATCCTGTAGAGTCTGTACCTGTGCTTGGAGATGGACAGTCTTCACCTGGAGAGTAGCCATCTCACTGTTCTCTCTTGTGTCCACACCCTTGCCCTTATCGAGTGATGGTGGTCTCTCTCTCCATTGAGAAGGGAGTCTCTCCTCCCTCCTCTCTCGCTGTCATGGCCTCTATTGAGCCTGTGGTCTCCTCTGCTCTCTCCCTCTGTGACCTTGTTCTGCCTCAATGGCCTCCTGGTGCTGCCTCCCCATCCGATGCACAACTGTGTGAATCAAACCCTGAGCCCTCGTCATTCGAGGAGGGTGGATGCCTGTGTACCAGGCATCGTAGCCGTCGACTACCCCTGTGTTGTCCCCATCCACTAGCTAAATGGGGCATCATCTATGTCCTCACTCTAGAAGCACTGCATATCTAGAGCCCTGCTAGCTGTAGTGTTATCCCAGATGGTCTAGGAAAACTCGTAGTCTTTGAGAGATGGGATCCCCTATTGTAGATCAAACTGCCTCAAAACTTGATCCTAGCGATGGAGCTCCGCCTCTCCCCTCTCCATCCTTAGCCAATAGACTCACCTGACGCAAGCTAGCTCCTGTCCATCTTTAGCCCACCCTAGATGATCTCTCCAAGGCCTCCAAGTGATTTGGTCAGAGACAAGGTCATCAAGTAGTCTCTAGGACATTGGCAGATCTATCCGTCGTTGTGACCCTCTCCGGAGCCACCAGTAGAAATCTCGGGGCCTCTCCCCGTCAATCCCTATCAGTGGGAGCCCTATAGGCCTCTGCACCATGATGTGCTCCTAGCACCAGACCTACAGTAGTGATGTCATAACCAGACATCGATCGCCCTTGTATACGACCCCATGCAGGATCTTATACAATCAGCATAGTACATAACTCCCCCAAGCAAACTTGTATCCGTGGTCTCTCATGTCATAGACCACATCTTTCAATAGCCATGGTACTCTACATCCACTCTAATGGCATAGCAACAGACCACCTACAACCCCAACCAAAACCTATGTCAGTCTAGATTCCCCAAGCATCTGGCATAGCGACTCGATGTTCACTCCACCCTTCTCCAGGGTGAAGCTCGGATCTTCGCATAGTTGCATCATCGCATGGACCTTATTGTCCATGAGATTTATTAACTATCCTTGTATGGGGATCCTAAAAATCCTCCATACATCCTCCAGTGTGGGAGTTATCTCCCCTGTCGGTAATCGAAAACAGGAAGAACCCGGATACCACCTCTCTGCTAGGGCTGTCAATAGCCCCATATCTATAGAAACCTATGGCATCTCGCTCTGCCTGAGATAGAGCAGCCAAGTCATCCCTCAGCCCACCATATTTCCATTCTCTACTCTTTAGTAATCCTCTCTGCAACATAAACAACAAAACAATAAAAATCAGTAATAAAACAGTAATTAAAAAATGCAAGTAACACAAGTTCAATTTCATCAATGATGATATCGTCCACTATTGGACGATATCGTCCCCAATTTGAGCAAATTCATCTTCGATTTCGCAAGCCGAAATCGTCCCTTTTTTGATGAAATCATCCCCATTTTGCCGATTTCGCCCTTGGACGAAATTGGCGATATTGAGACGATTTCGACGAAATCGAGACGATTTCGTCCTGACGACGTTGACGGCCCAAAAACGGTCGCGATGCTCAAAAATCATCAAAATTTAATCTAAAAAGCATAGAAAATCAAATTTCAAGCATTCTAAACTAAGTTTAGACCCTTACCCGTAGCCCGTGCCGGACCTCTGTCGATCTGTGTGCTGTCTCGACCATCTTGTCTACAGAGCTCTAGAAAACAGTAAAAATGAACAGTAACAATGAATTAGGGTTTTTCCCTATTTTTTTTTAATTTTATTCAAAACCAATTAAAAACATTTTAATTTTTTTCTTTTTCGCGTTTTTACCTCAAACGTTCGATTTGGGTAAAAACACGGAGGGGGCACCATAGTAAGCTGTCGTACGATTCGACCAAGAATCGTCGCCTAAAAATGGGAATAATTTTTGCTTTCTCGTAGATCGAGAAGAACTCATATTTAATGCATTTTCTTCAGAAAAATTGCTAAAGAGGGGGCAAAATGTAGCACCCTAAAATTGGCACAGTAAAACTTAGCAATAATCAAAATTACCTTAGTAATAATTCAAATTCAAATTCAATCCCCAAAACTGCTCCCAAACCGCCTGCTACCCGTTTCCTTGTTTTCCATGCCATTTTTAGAGTTTGTTTCGTCTGTTGGACGATATTGTCTCCGATCAGACGATATCACCTCAGATCGGACAATTTCGTCTGGAGCAGAACGTCCAGAAAATTTCATCCCAAAACTGATTTTTCAAAATTAGCTTCTATTTCAACAACTTCTCAAACTCAGGCAGAGATGCATCTGCACCATTAGAGTCTCCCCCCGTTGGAGATCTCCCAAAATGGGATGATCTCCAACCTCCCAACTTCCCTCCTAAATCTATTTAAACCTTAGGACCCCCCCTTGACTTTCCCCTGGCTGGATTTTTTGTAATTTGACCTTTACATGCATTAGAACACCCTAGATCACCTTGTCCTATCCAAATTTTGTTGCAGGAACCTTATTATTCTTCAGCCGGAGCAAGCTCAGGTCGTCACAGATGATCCTATCCAATTCGAGACAATTTCATACCAATCCGAGATGATTTCGACTGCAGTCAACATTGGGGGCAATCAGTGCCCAAAGTTTATGTTTTTTTACTCTTTTTTGTTGTTTTGCTTTGCATTAGTTAATTTTATTACTACTTTGCATCTTGGAGTTCACCTCATGTAGCCTAGATGCATAATAAAGTCAAAGTTAGTCATTAAAACCATGCATTTTACTTAATTTGTTATCTAAAGTTGTCATTCTAGTATTCATACTTTCATTTCTATCATTTTCCCTTGCTTTTGTAATTGTAGTAATTGTAGTTTTTGTTCTTGGTATCCATTTCTGCAATTGCAGGTCTCCGACGAATTTGTCTGACGAATTCGTCAGATCTCAGACGATCCTATCAGATCAGAGATGATCCTATCAAATTCTAGACGATTTGGACTGCTTCAAAAATTAGAATCTCCATCAGACATCCGGATCAGGTATGGCTCTTTAATTTAGCTTATTCTCTCTGTTTTTTGTTCAAATCTATTTTCTATTTTCATATAATCAGCATTTCATATAGCTTAGCTTATATTCATTTGGCCAAACCTAGGACTTGGATGTTTAAAGCTAAAATTGAACACATTAAACTCATTCCCAACCTAGGTGTGGAAATTGCCACTAAACGTTTCCTGGTGAACCCCACCATCCGTCGAAAAAATCACCCTAATACCCATCTCTTGAGAGGCGGGACCTTCAAAGGGCATCTCAGTCTGAGGTACCATCCCATCCTTTTCCCATCCTCCTTTCGGGCACGGATCCTTTAGCCTGAAGGTAAGGATGCAAAAAATTTGGAGCGATACACTATGAGTAGCCTATTTTTCCCAACCTAGTTCACCTCTATACTGCCAAAATTGAATGGCATGTTACAAGTCATCCTCTTGTCGCACCCTACTCCATACACATCATTAGCATAGTCTATTTGGTGCACCACTTCCATGGTAAAAATATGTTTAGTGGTAAAGTATGGGAGCAATAATGGCTTACCCACAAAGCCATAGATTCTTACGATCACACCTTGAGTCAACAAAAATATGTCACCCTTTTTGGCCATAGTGATTGCTTCTCTCATATACCATGGCACTCTTTCACATGCACCATAAAGCAACTCTATTGCGGGCCCCAGAAACAAATGGTTGAAACTATAAAATGACTCCCTGCTCGATATAGCGGAAGTCCACATATACACTGGTAGAAGCTCATTTTTTTAATCCATTTACCTTACGAAAGTAAATAAAAAATGCTGGTGTAGATTGTAAAAGAAATACCAGACTAGATAGGAGGTGTTCTTGAATGATGTATCTTCTCAAGTATGTAACCTCTCCAGCTGGAAATGCAATTTTTGAGATATAAAATTAGCCCAATCAAATAAAATCATATTGGTGCCCTGCCTCATCGTTGACGGAGCGTAAAACTCCCCTTGATATATGCATTGTGCTAGGATCACTTGCCACTTATGAATTGTGGAATCTATCAGTAAACCAGCAACCCATGCTAACATTGAGTAAATATCTAGGCTTTTGAACTGTATGAGTGACTTCAACAAGTTTGGTAGTTGCCCTAGTTGTGGCTCTTTGATTAGCTGTGTCTCCATGAACTGATACATCGTCATGGCAAATACATATATTTCCTCATGCTCATTGGTATGTAGCTTCTTGTTGATCACATATAAGGGAGGTTTCAACCCACAAGCGAATGCTTCCTACACTTCATCAATGGAAATAGAAAAAAGTGGTTTTCTATTTTTTGTACACACAGTCCTAGTAATCGAATTATAAAAATGAGCGATTATTTTCACCAGCTTCGGACAAGGGTGCTTGGGAGCACACGAATACCAATATAACTATGTGTGGAACGACATAGTTAAAGGGATTTATGTTGTTAATCCTTGTGTTACAGCAAAATCCACATCCTACCGTAATTTCTCGATGTCCTTGTTGGTAATTACATAGTCTCCAATATCTGCCATGGTGTCAGAGTACGAGTCTAAGTCTACATTCTCATTTCTTTAAGACTTCTTGGACTTCGACCCACCTTATTTCTTTCTAGACTTCTTGGGATTTGTAGCCTCCTGCTCTTATTTACTCATTTTTCCCATTATATCCTTATGGTTGCTACCCTAAATTTTCTCTGTAACCTCTGCAACAAAAGCTTTCGAAAATACAAAAGTAGAAAAAAATTAAACTATAAGGCTTTTACCTATTCCTTTATATAGAGCACCCTTCCAACCATCGTAGTAAATGTCAAAATTCCCTCGGGCGATTTCAGGAAAAAAGTGTGCTTTGTTTCACCCACCTATAACTATTCCTGATGCTCTAATAGTATCAATTGTTATTCATCACAAGATCATCCTTTGAAGTGTGCCCTCCTTACCGCATGATTTCATCGTAACACGTGCCCTGGTTGTTAAAGTTTGCTTGGTAAAAATAAATCGGTTGCTCTAGAACCAATGATGTGGATTATCACTCCTTGGGAACATCAAATTACCTTCTAATGCAAATATGAGTGCACATTTTAAATTAAATGCCCCGAAAACATGTCTTGGCTGTTTAAACTGCTTACGAAACAAAAAAACTTGTCACCTGTGGATTAATGGATACCTTTACTTCTGACGTGGTGACGAGAAAGCAAAAACACCTCCCAATGCAACCTAGGTGCACGTTTTACATTAATTTCCTTGGGAATACATCATTTAATGCATCCACTTCTTTTTCGAACTTTGTCATGTTCTGGGCGAAACCACTCTTGGGGCACTCTTAATCTCATTTCACCTTCAAAAAATCATCACCCTCCAAAGGACAATGAGGGCAAAAACACCACTGAAATATTCTTGATATTATTTTCCTTCACCCTAAAAGTGCTCTTCTCCTATTTTATGGAACTCATGGCGAATGTCTTTGTATTTTAAATTTATCTCTTACTTCTCATTTAGCCCAAAATTATAAAAAGCATGGATTGATTTTAGCTTTTTCTAAAAAACTTGATTTTATGGCTTTTGCCTTTTTTTTTTTAAATACTTCTTTTGAATTTTTCTGCATGCCAAACATCTAGTGCAACTCTTGCTTTTGTACTCTTTTTATTATATTTGTATCTTTCTCTTTTTTTTTTTATATTGACGTTTTATATTAACGTCTAAGGAGTGCATAAAAATTTAAATGTATTCATAAAAGGGGTGCGTGCCTTTTTCGAATTCAAAGTGCGTCACATGCTCTTTTCTTTTTCTTTTTTTATATTTGCCCCCAATGAAGGGCGAATGAGAGTTTCACCCCCCATTGGGGTAAAAACCCTTTTGACTCCTCTTTTTTTTATCTTCTTTTTTTTCTTTTTTTTATACATATTAAGCAGTATCAAATAAAAATTGCTTGCAAATATAAATATGTACATATTTACAAACTGGTACCTCTTGAATTCATCATTGAACATAGGCCTTCAGATGAATACCATTCACTAAAATCAAAAGATCCCAGCCATCCATATCCCAAAGATGATATGCATTTTTCAAACTCATTGTCGAGACCTAAAACGGACCTTTCTAGATCACGTCGAACTTGTGATTCTTTCCCAGGTTAGATTTGTTCTCGTTCCATTTGAGGACTAAATCTCCCACCTAAAACTTGCACTCTATCATCTTCCTGTCAAACCACTTCTGCATAATTTTTATATGTTCGATGAAAGCTTGATACGCCTTTTCAATTTCTTCCTCCAACTGCAATAATTGAGCCAACCTTGCACTCATTGGATCGTACTCATCATCTTCATCTTTGAACAACTGCAAGATCTGGAGGATAGGTAGATCAATATGGGTGGGCAATATTGCTTCTTTTCCATACACAAGGGAGTAAGGAGAGGCTTTAATAGACTTCTTCACTGATATTTGATTTACCCTTAAAGCCTGATTCAACAAGTGCCAACTCCTTTTATTGCTTCCCAATGTCCTTTTTAATATTCGTAGCAAGTTTTTATTGGTAGATTCGGCCAAGTCATTCCCTTACGGGTAATAATTGGATGATGTCTTAAGATAAATCCCATATTTGCTTACAAATTCGGTAATATTAGTCTCAATAAATGGAGTCTCGTTATCTATTACAATAGCATCTAGAACACCAAAACAGGTGATCAATCCTTCAAGGAAAGAGATGATCGTAGCTTGATTTGCTTTTCTGGTAGGGATGGCTTTTGCCCACCTAGTAAAGTAATATTTTGCAGTTAGGATGTATTTATACTCATCTGATGAGTGAAGTTCTATGAATCAAATGAAGTCCAAACACCATTGTTGAAATGGTGCTTCTACTTGAATCGAATGCAGAGGCAATTATCCTTTCCTAATCCCGCTAACATATCATTTATAGTTATCATAGTTTCAACTCACCCTATGTGCATCTACGAAAAGAGTAGGCCATAAGCAACCAGCTTGAATAATCTTCAAGGCCATTGGCCTTCCTGCATAGTATCCACCAAATAATCCAGAGTGAAATTCCTCTAATATTTTCTCCTTTTCCTAATCCTTTACACACCTGAGGAGCACTTCGTCTACATTTTTATGAAATACCCCACTTGGAAATAAGACATATTTGAGTGCTTGCGGTCTGAATCTCCAATATTGTGAAGCATCAATATGTGATGGACATTTTCTTGAGGTAAAAAAATTGACAAGGTCCTTTGTCTAGTCACGATCGCTTATAGCACAATTTGCACAAATGCTTTCACAAATATCCTCTTTATGTACTAAAGCCAATGATTCAGATGTTGTACTTTTGGCTAATTCTTGGTAGAGAGATCGTCCATGGACTATCTTAGTTGGTTGGATATCCACATCATACTCTTGAATATTTGAGATCCAACCTACTCTTTTATCACCTAACTCCCCTTGAAGAATGAAGTTTCTTACATTTGGGTGTATAACATAAATTATTATTTTGCTCTGCGAGACAAAATGTTAGAATTTATTCAAGGATTTCATCACTGCATACACCTATATTTCAATGAAATTATACTTCTCCTAGTGTAGCGCAATAACTTGGCTCAAAAAGGCAATAAGCTTTTCATATTTGTCTTCTTATTTCTGCGTGATAATAGTAGCATGACTCTCTTGTTCACCTATTGTATAGAGAATGAAGTCTTTTGAATAATCTAGATTAACTAATACTATAACTTGAGTGATTATTTCCTTGATTTCCCAAAAATCCTATCTCCTCTCCTCGATCCATTTGAATTCTGCATTATTTTTCAAGAGCTCGATCATGGGTTTTACTACCTGAGCAAAATCAGCTATGAACTTCTGAATAAAATTTATCCGATCAAAGAAATATTGCAGGTCTTTCTTGTTAACTGGAAGTGGTAGTTTCAAGAGTGCTTCGGCCCTTGTGGGATCAATTTCCAGTACTTTTTGTGAGATAACATGACCTAGCAAATTTCCCTCTTTTATAGCAAATATGGACTTTTTCGGGTTAATGGAAATCCTGAACTCTCGATATTTTTCAAACACCTACCTCAAATGGAAAACATGCTCTTCTCTACGATGCAAAAACATAGTCATGTCATCAAGGTAAATCACAATAATTCTATTTAACAACTCATCGAAAGCAACGTCCATGGCTCTCTAAAAGGTGGTTCCAGCATTTGAAATACCGAACAACATCCTTTGATAGGTGAATGTACCCAACTTGGTATTGAACATCATTTTATGTTGGTCCTCATATTTTACTCAAATATGATTATAACCAGAGAAACCATCCAAAGGAAATTTGTTACACTCTGGAAACTACATGGAGGATTAAATCAATTTGCAGTAGGGAGTAGTGATATTTTAATCTACACATAGGCATATATCTCCATTCTTCTTTCGAACAGGCACTTGGTTTGCCATCCATGTTGAATTCTTAATTGGATATATTATTTTTGCTTCCAACATATTTAACAGTTCTGCCTTCATGAGCACCTCGATTTTGGGGTTAACAAGTCATTGTTTCTACCAAAAAGGTTTTACTCCCTCCTATAGTTCAATGGTATGTTGGATTATATTCTTGTCATATCCCTTCAAATCATGACATCTCCATCCAACGATATCGAGAAATTTGTAACACAGACTCTTGATATATTCTAACTCTACTCAAGTGCAATCGATTTTGATTTTGATGATCTTCTCATGCTCTAGCTATAACTCCTTATATTCCTTCACATCTACCTTGATTTTATGCTTCTCAACCTTGTCATTTTGATCAAACTAGCTTTCTAGAGAAATTAGTTCCCTGGGTATATGATTATTCTTCAACTGAATCATTCATTCGATTTCCTATTTGGCAAGTACTCTATCATCTACACTCATAGCTTCCTTAATTAGAAAATTGACTATTTGATCATCATTTTCAAACACTTACCAATAGATATTCTTATCATGGATTGAGGGTCTATAAATTACCCTAACAGTCTTAGTTTTCCTGACTACTTGCTCCACGTGAGAGAAATTAGTCCTAAGGGAAGCTAAAATATCTACATGCTTGTTCTTCTCCCATGAAATTTCTTGAATGTTCAAGGCTGTAAAGGACTCAAAAAAATCTCACACTTTGTTACAATAGGCCTTCAAGTAGTGCTACTTTGATACACACTTATTTATAATCTGATTGAAAATGAGCTTGAAATATCCAAATATTTGCAGTTGTTTTATGCCCAAATTTTCATCCTTTTTCAAACCAAGACACAATGCTTCATATTCGACAGCATTATTTGTGCAACTCCAAGTTAATCTATATGAATATGTCTTTTCCAACTTGGTAGGAGAAACCAAAACAATACCAGCCCCTACGTCGTTCTTGCATCTTGCATCATCAAAATACAACTTTCATAATTGATCTGCAATAGGGCCTAGGGAATCAGAGAATTTTTCTTCAATCTGCTCGGGTTTGGTTATAGTGTAACAATTAATGTCAATTTCAGCCATTGCATTGAAATCCATGAGTGAAAATTTATCTTCAATGTGGATCTCACCAAGCGCTTCTTCCATCAACTCAGCTTCTTGTAATTCTTCAGTCATCATGTTAACTGCACCTGTAGACTTTTCCTCCTCTTCCAATTTATCTATATGGAAATTGGATGGCTTCTCGTTATAAATTTGGATTCTCCTTCCCTTGTATGGTATCTCCAGATGTGAATAATTCAAGGAAAGGTATCCTCCTAACTTCGCTATGAATTCCCTCAAGAGACACATTCTAAAGTAGGGTTCCAAGTCAACCACCACTACTTCTTGAATAACTATGATTTATGGCATACTATGTAGAATAATAGGAATATCTTTGATTACTCCCACTATCTTGATTGGGGTCCCATCCAACTGTAATACTCCTAGACTACTTCTTGTGTATTCCATTCCAATGACTTCACATATTAACTTTGGCATGACAGTAGTTGCGACACCAGAGTCGATCATACAATTATGCACTATCCACCCTTCCATTCCGAGTGACAAATAGAACGAAGGTGGTGTATTATTTCCAGTGGAAGAAGTCAGTAGTATCTATGCTAACATTATCTAGGAATGACTTTTCTTTGGATCTTTTACAAAATTGAGAGACTCCTACAACAGGTCAACTTGCCCAGGTAACTGCAATGCGTCATATAAACATATTTTTTTGGAATTTTCTTCCTTTCTTCCACAATGTTATAGCTAGAAGTACCAGGAACCTTCTCCTCTACCACTTGCTTATAGTTATCTCGATATTTTTGAGTAGCTTCCACCCTTTGTCACTTATTCAATGACAGGTACCTAAGGCATTCCTTGGCTTGTTCTTTAGCCTCATTTTACGCTTGAGTAACTATAGGATGTGAATTTGATGCCTTCGTCTTCTCTTGAGCTTGCTTAGGTAATAGATCTTTCAACAGGACCAAATATTACTACTTTATTATCACCTCAGGTGCTTTCGCTTGTGATTGTATTTTTTTATTTTTCACCTTTTTCTCAGCAAGAACCTTCAACGGATCCATCTCAACTAGATCTACAATTACTGGCTTCTTTTCGTTTCTTGTAAGAATTGAAACTTGCTCCAAATATGGGACCATAAAATTATCATCGGCTTCCATTATCATATTAACTTGCCTTCCATTAGAACTTTTTGCTAATATCTATACATAATTTAAATGTACCATACACGTATCTTATCCATGAGGATCATTACAGGTGGAGCACCAGTATGCTCTCTCTGATGTACTGGTTTCTTCATTTTTCAACATAGTTGTGTTCTTTTTGGGGCCCTTGCTAGTGGTTTCTTGATCCTTGGTAATTGATGGTGTTTTAAAACTCCTTGACCAAAAATCAGATTTTTCTTGTTTCTTCCTTACTACGATGATTTCATTTGACATAATCCTTACAATTGAATTAACAGATTGCACCTCTTGTAACAGCTTCTTATAAGGATCGAGATTTGAGGGTGCAGTAGGTGTCGATAAAGCTAGAGGTATTGATGGGGTAGGCAACGACCATGGAATAGGTGGTGCTAGTAGCACTGGGAAAGGAATGGGTTCTGGTAACTATGGTGTTACTAGTGTGGGTAATTGCGGAAAGCTTAAAGTAGGAATTTTTGGGATAGGGATTGAAGCGACTTGAGGTGGACCTGAGCTCCATGAGGGAACTAGGTACATAAAAGGCATAGGCTGTGAGAATGTACTTGAATACAATGCTATGGAATATCAGTAAGGATGAGTATGGATACCTTCGAAGGAAGCTTACCTATGGCGATCAAATTTGCTTTGGCCATTTGCACTTGTGTGTATAGATCTAGTAACGTATTAACATTGGCCTACCGAATAGCCATACCAATATCATATTTAAATGCTCTGATATAATAAAATGTAGCTTGCTCATGTGTAGGTCAAATACCATCAAGAACTCTTTGCCAGCTTTAGTTGAATCTGACGTTGAAGTCCACTATCTCCTCCTATGGATGTCTTTGGATCATCCTAAATTGATGCAACAAGGATAATGGATCAACTTGCTCATAAAAATTCTTAATTAGCAATTCCACCAATTGATCCCCTGTGGTGATAGTGGTGGGTGGCAAGGAACAGTACCATTATAACAACTTTCCTCTAAGTGATAACACTAGCAACCTTACCATAATGTCTTCATCTGCAATATCGTGGATCATCGCCAAAGAAGCCACATATTGAATATGCTAATAAGCGGTCTTACCAGTGCCATCATAGGAAGGAAAAGCCTTCAAAGCTACTTGGGGAACTAGATTTTGTGCCTGTAAATTCAAGGCTTCTAAGCTATTCCATGCTAGAAATTGCCTTGGTGGTTTTAGCTGCTATGGTGGTGTATTTTGAGCCATTTAAACCGGTGTATGAGGTTGTGGAGGTGGAAAGCTGGTAGCAGTACTAGCTAGACTTGAGGGGATGAAGAATACACCAGCTATTTCTAAGAATATTGCATATGATGTGTAAGGTGAAGGAACTAACATGGGATGTTCACCTAATCTTTCAGTTGTTGGACATTTTGAGGAATGTTAGTTGTCATTGATGTCAAAAGGTTCTAAGAAGAATTACATTTTTATTGGTTTCAAAAGAGCTTCAAGGGAAACATGATCAAAGGTTTTTATGAAAACCATGGTGGGCAAAAATCAAAGATTAAGTATCCATGATGGACAAAAATAAAAGGTTTTTATTAAAAACCAAGGTGGCTTTTCGTTTGGTTAAAAAATACAAAGATTAATTATTTATTTAATTTATAATATTTAAATTCCAAAGAGAATTTAAATTATTATAAATAAATAATATTTAAAGTTAATTCAAATATTCAAAATTTAAATTTCTAATGCATCAATGTGTGAGAAATTTCCTCATACGGAGGCACCATTAAATATTACCATTAGGACCAGAGGCACCATTAGGACCACCCGAGAACCTGGAGAGTGCTCCAAGCATTCTCGAGACATGCATGCTCCTGCATCGCATGCAGGCACTGAGTATAGGAGACAACCTGACATGAATGCCATCTTTACAGACCGAGGCAAGAGTGTGGTGAATCAGTCCATTGGAGGACATACTCATAAAGTCGCTCGAATAGAGCACACCCCTCTAAGGCCTCAGATGGCCGATCATCTTGATAGGGCTCATAGACTGATGTCGGAGCAAAGATGATAGATTCTCCAAGATCAATTGGAGGATGTTTGCGTAGAAAAGAATACCTCAAAAATGAGAATACTTAGAGGTAGAGGTTCATCAAACAAAAATTATATGAACAACGCATGCGTGAACAATGCATCCTTGATCAGAAGGAGCGTGTAGAGAGAGAGGATCGATTGGCTAGCACCGGTTTACATCCTCACAGTGAGATCAGGGAGCGTGTCGATAGACGAGTGGCTTCACAGCCCGAGTTACACCCTGAGAACATAGACACCCATACTCGCCATACGACTCAACACAGAGATCGACGTCCAACGTCCGAGCAACATGAGCATAGGTAGTATGAGAATGAAGTGGGAGAGGAATTAGAACAAGAATATCCTAAAATCTCCCAATTCGAGGAGGAGGGCGAGCCTAGTCCCCCACCTCGACCGAGGAGGAATCTACCTTCGAAGGCGCCTCCAAGGCAATCTCGAGAGGAGGAGTTTCTTTCCTCGCAAGCCTACAAGACCTTAGTAGAGAAGGTCCAAGCCATAGAGAAGCAAGGGACGGCTTATCAGAAGCCTACCTTGAACAAAATTCACAATGAACCTCTATGCACGTTAGTGCCTATTCCAACATATCCTGAGCATTTCAAGATGCCTAGGCTGGACAAGTTTCAAGGAGAGGAAGATGCACAGGAGCACGTGACTAGTTTCCTAGATATGTGCTTTCAGATTGAGAGCAATGATGCTTTGCTCCTATGCACCTTCATCATGACCCTCTCAGGCCCAGCTCGAGAGTGGTTCAACCAACTAAAGAGGCACAACATCACTAGTTTCAAACAACTAGCTGATGCATTTCTTGAATGCTTCTCCTTCGGTGTCAAGAAGAAGGTAAACTTATCTGACCTGGCCGCTCTAACGCAACATGACGATGAGCCAGTGATGGATTATGGAAAGTGATGGAGGAAAATGATGGCAAAGCTACCATTCTCCATCCCGTCCTCTGAATTAACATGAATGTTCATGAAGAATTATGCCAAACACATTTCGCTATTGCTACAGTTGCAGCAATACCAGACATTCGAAGAGGCTTTGGTGCAAGCCAAGGTGGTTGAGGACATCAAGTTACAGGAGGGTAACTTGAAGCTGAGGAATAAGAAGGAGGGACATAAGAAAAGCACTGAGAGACATCAGGCCAAGCTGGCCCATGTTAATCAGGTAGTGTTGAACCTTCAGAAAGGAGAAAAAGGGCAACAAAAGCAAAATTATCAGGCCCAACCTCCGCCTGCGTAGTACGAGCAGCGCAATAACAATTATAAGGGTAAAAATAAGGAGCAACGCCCACCTCACGTATTCACTCAATTATCGAAGTCGTTGACTTCGATTTTTCATCAGCTATGCGAGGTGAAGGCTATACACTTACCCGAAGTCAAGATGGTGGATCCTAATCAGCCTAAGCCTAAGGGCTATAAAGATGATCATTATTGCATCTTTCATCGATCGAAGGGCCACGACATCGAGGTATGTTGGTCCTTCAAACATCTTGTGCAAAATATGATCGAGAGAGGTACGCTTCTTGTCGACAACCCACAAGCGCCTGACAATCAAAATATGGGGATTTATAAGAATCCTCTACCTAATCACGAGGCGCCAAAGAATAATGTTGGCCAAGTCAACCAAGTTTGCATCGAACCACCAACCCAGGGGTTCATCGGAATGGTCAACGTTGTCACGAGGAACGTGAGGTATGAATGACCGAATCAACCTCCAATGCCTATTAGGGTCCAAGCTGTGCCTCCTCCAAGGCCAGCCCAATATGTGCCCGGCCCACCAACTAGACCGGTGGTGACCATCAAGAGTAGGTTGGTCCAAAACCTACAGATAACTCCAGTGAAGTTGTCAATTTATGAGCTTATTTAGTAGTCTCCTAAGCATAGGGAGATGCTCATGGACATATTAAGGTCCATCAAAGTGCAACCTTAGGATCCCGAAGCATTTACACACTTTGTGGGGCACGTGCAATAGTGTCAAGAACTCGGTCATTCAATTTCATGACCATAAAGTCAAGATGGTTTCCACTATTATAGCAGACCCACCACTACATATCATCATGTGTGTGAATCATAAACCATTCAAGCGGGTTTTTATTGACATAGGGTCATCAATCAATATCATAACTACCAAGGCATTAACTCACTTGAAGTTACCCAAGATGCATATCATTCCTTCTACCTTCACGTTGAGAGCATTCAATGATGCATTATGCTCGATGGTCGATACTATAGTTTTACCTATCCAGGTGGGACTGAAGACCATCCCGATGATGTGTCATGTAATCGAAGGTGCTATGTAGTATAATATACTTCTAGGGAGGCCTTGGATCAGAGAAATGTGTTGTATCCCTTCTATTCTACACCAGTGTATCAAATACATTCATGAGGGACAGGTTCACGTGGTGCCTTCGGATGAAGAACCCTTTAAATACGTGAATCTAGAAGATTTGCTAAGGGAATTTGTGCTCCCCTCAATGCACCTAGATGTGCGACCAGCATCACCAATCAAATATCCAAGAGGTATAATCAAAGAAGTGTGTGCTAGACCCACAATATCCATATCTCAAAGATCGGAGCACACAACAACTACTTCCATTAGGTCGACTGCATCTACGATACAATGGGATGATAGGAAGTTGAAAGAAAAGGTGGGTAAAAAGAAGATAAAGCAAAAGCCCAAGTTAGTTATCATTGAAACCCCTACTCCCATGGAAGTAGAGGAAGTTCAAGGAAGAGTCGAAGAGGCACCTCAGCCTACTTCACCTACGTCTTCAGTAGGGTCATCTGCATCGTAGGTGACCATCCATTTGGTTAATCCTAGGTTAGGGGAATACATTGTGTAGAATGTGATGTTCACACCGATTATCAAGACTGCACATGACATGGGCTGACCATGAGCCCATCACCTTCCCATAGGGATGGTGGAACCATTAGGGGTACCACCTAACCAAACCAACTTCATCTATGGAGGGCTAGACCAGATCACATCTCCCATGCCCATGGATGAGGATGATAATGAACCATTCACCATGAATGTTCATTATCTTTCTAACCCAGACTATGCCATGTGATACTTTGAGTGTTACCATTGGCATGGTTACGGTCTCAGACTATTCGAGTAGGGGCGTAAGAAGCCTATAGAACCATAATATCAGTTACCTACTGATAGGTTTAGGTTGGGATTCTACAATGGAGGATAGGCTAAACTCCTTATGGTATCTTTAGACCACCTATACCTCAATCTAGGGGGTGAGGTTGACTTCAATCCGTATCACCCTAATCCTTATGCATTCTAGAGGGATAACCGGATGGTGTCTTACATCACCATAGGACCACCCGAGACATATCATGAGGATATCTTGGTGGACGTCGATCCAGATGATTTACCAAGAGAAAACTTTGGTCAAAAAATCCATGGAGCAGTCGACGACACGGGCATGCAGGGTCAAGATATTATCATAGTGATAGATCTCGAGTTGGAAGGGCATTCCGATGAGGATATAGTAGAGTCCATATTTGAGATAGGTGGACCTAGCTACAGTGAAGGAGAGGATAGTGAGTCCTCACCCGATGATCAATCGAAGGATGAGGCTGAGTCAGTCTATTCAGTAATATCGTATTTATGATGCTTATACCCAATTTTACCAGACAGTGATGATAGTGATCAAGAGATAACCTATATGGGGCCACATTTTCTAGAGCATCCCATTCCAGTGGGTAGCGATGAAGGCCTATATTATGATAGTGATGAAGAAGATGAGATAGAGAGAGCCTACTTAGGACCTCCCTACTTACGCTATCGCAATGCACCTTATACGATTGAGGATATGCACAAAGAGATCAATATCCATCCTCACCTTAGGGGAGACCACCAAATCTTAATATGATTTATCATATGGTGTTTCTCGATCCATCGATGTACATGGAGCTCCTTGAGCCCAATGATCCCATCCGATAGTCTATTCATAGACCGGATCCAGAGATCCCCATACCCCCAGAACCACATCTCGAGGATGGTAGTTTTGCTAATGATGAGTCACTTGCACGTGGTCCTGGAGACATGATCCATTTCATCAACATGATCTCCATTTATTTGACCACTCCACTCCATAATCCAATCGATCCATCCAAACCATTGCATTTAAATGTAGATGCTATCGATTGGGATCATGTTGATTCACCTCTAGAGCCTGAATATTTCTTCCCTAATAAAGAAATGTTGCAACCTTTCCATTTTGTGCCAGGTTGTGCACATGATGTCTATCATGCTGAGGATGCTTCCAATGAGGAACCTATAAACCCAGAAGATGACATCCACTTGATCCCTACGCCTCATCAGCTTGAGGAGGGATCCCATATGTCGTAGAGGAAACCTTCGAAGTGGATATCAGTAATGATCCCACCAATCCAAGGAAGGTTAAATTTGGAGAAATTTTGACTCCTGATGAGCGTGCCAACCTCATCCCTCTACTGAGAGAGAGACCTGATCTCTTTGCTTGGACTTACAAGGATATGTCGGGTCTAGATCCGAAATTGGTTACTCATAACCTTTCGCTAGACCTATCAAAGAAGCCAGTCAAGTAAAAACTTAGGAAGATGCATCCAATAGTAGCCTTAATGGTTAAGGATGAGTTGCAAAAGTTGTTGGACGTAGAGTTTGTCATCTCCATCGACTATCCGGAATGGGTATCCAATATGGTGCCTGTAGGAAAACCTGATGGAAGGATCCATATTTGTACGGATTTTAGAGACCTGAATAAGGCAACACCAAAGGATTCATTTTCATTGTCGAATATTGATGCTCTTGTAGATGCAACTAGGTCATGAGATGCTCTCCTTAATGGATGGTTTTTCTGGTTACAATAAAATTTGGATTAAGCCCGAAGACCAGCATAAAACCATGTTTATAACGCCATGGGGAACATTTTGCTATAAAGTTATGCCATTCAGCCTTAAAAATGTTGGTGCCACATATCAAAGGGCTATGACATATATCTTTCATGACTATATGCATAAAATCTTAGAAGATTATATGGATGACTTGTTGGCAAAGTCATTATTGCGTTCTGAGCATGCAGAGGTCCTGAAGAAGGTCTTCGATCGCCTGATAGAGCATAATGTCAAGTTGAATCCTAAGAAGTGCGTATTTGGTGTAACTTCAAGAAAGCTCTTAGGATTCATCATTTCAAAATGAGGCATCGAAGTTGACCCAACAAAGGTCAAGGCTATTTTGGAAATGCGTCCCCCCACAAACATCAAAGAACTAAGAAGCCTTCAGGGCAAAGTAGCATCCATAAAGTGATTTATCACTCAATTATCGGATAAATGTCGACCCATGAATCGACTGCTACACAAGGGGGTCCCATTCAATTGGGATGAGGACTATCAAGCAACCTTTGCTGAGATAAAGCAATACCTGGTGATGCCGCCAATGCTAGCTCCACCAAGGCCAGATGTGCCATTTTTACTATATATATCGACAACCGACTTTGCATTGGGAACCATGTTAGCCCAAAAGAATATGCAAGACAAAGAACAGGCCATATATTATATTAGTCGAACCTTGGTGAGCTATGAGATCGGATATGCATATGTGGAGAAGCTATGTTTAGCAGTAGTGTTCGCTACAAAGAAATTGTGACACTATATGTTGAGTCATACGACATATGTTATATCCAAACAAAATCCTTTGTAGTATATGATGAGCAAGACATATCATAATACATGTACTACGAAGTGGATCATGCTACTGATAGAATTTGATTTGGAATTCATAAGCCAAAATTCCATTAAGGGACAAGTCATAGCAGATCAACTGGTTGAGGTGCCTCTCAAAAATAGTAGGCCCCTCACCATAGAGCTTCCTGATGATGTAGTATTTGCCTTATCAGAAGCACCCAAACCCGAAGAACCGAACAACAAAGCTGATATGACCTTGTTCTTCGATGGTTCGAAGTGTGAGCAAGGGGGTGGTGTAGGAATAGTGTTGTTCATGCCACAAGGAGCTCCAATGCCCTTGTCATTCAAGTTGGACTTTCCTTGCACTAACAACAATGCTGAATACGAAGCCCTAATTTTGGGTCTCCAAACAACTGTCGCCATGAAGATAAAAAGGCTAAATATCTTTGGTGATTCCCTTCTCATTGTGAACCAAGTTAAGGGACTATTTCAATGTCGATGTCCGATATTGAAAGCTTACAAGGATCTTGTTGACACATATCTAGCTCGACTGGAATGGTATGACATCGAGGCAATACCTCATTCATCCAATAGATTCGTAGACACAATGGCATCTTTGGGATCTCTAATCCCTCAGAATCTATCTGTCGACTTTACTACCATCCATGTAAAAATATTGTCACATTCTACTGTGCAACATGAAGCATTGGATAACAAAGAGTCAATCAACATGATTCATGTAGAACCAAACCATGAGTGGTTCTACAGAGCCAGAGACTTTCTGAAGAGAGTATCCTGGGGGTCTATGATCTCGTAGGATCCGATGGGGAGTGGTACTACCATTCACCATAGGGTTGTTTCCTAGTCTGCATTTGCAAATGTAGAACCATAAGGGGAGCATGTTGTCTTGTCGATCGAGGTTGAAGCTTATCATAACTGGACATCATAGATATATGACTTCCTTAAACTTGGTATAATCCCTCAAGGATTGTTGCATGCCGTAAAATGCACATTCAAGAAGAAAGTGACAAAGTATGTCTTGTTAGCAGACATCCTATACCGTAGAAGCTACGATGGAGTTCTCCTTCATTGTCTTGAGCCCCAAGAGTCATCTTGGGCAATTTTAGAAGCTCACGATGGTACGTGTGATGGCCATTTTAATGGCATGGCTATCATCAAGTGCATCCTTTGTATGGGTTATTATTGGCCCACTATGGAGAAGGATTGCAATGTGTATGTCAGGAAATGCGTTAAATGTCAGCATCATGCTAATCTTATGCACCTGCCATCACAAGCCTTACAACCCATTCAAGCGGCTTGGCCATTTGCTCAGTGGGGATTTGATCTCATCGGTAAGATCTCTCCTCCATCATCGGGTGACATACCTTTATTATTATGGCTACTGAGTATTTCACTAAGTGGGTGGAGGCTATTCCCTTAACAATGACAACTGGAGCACGTATTGCTGAGTTTATACTCACCAATATCATTAGTCATTTTGGGATACCATCCAAGATAGTTTTAGATAATGGAACATCATTTAAGAACAAAACTATGAGAGCTTTGATATCTAAATATAGAATCAAACATAGTTTTGTGACTCCATATTATCCACAAGCAAATGGGTAAGCTGAAGCTTCAAACAAGACAGTGGTCTCCATCTTGAAAAATATGGTACAAGAGCACCACAAATATTGGCATATCCAGCTACCCCTTGCATTATGGGCTTATAGGACTAGCATTCGGACACCCACTAGGGCAACTCCATTTTCACTAGTATATGGCACTGAGGCCATTATGCCCCTAGAGTTGGAAATTCCAACGTTGCGCGTCGCATTGAAAGAGTTCATTGATGATGACACTGCATAGCAAGCTCACCTAGATCAATTGATGCTACTTGATGAACATCGCATGAATGCCCTTGAGCACCTCCATGTTTATCAAGAGCACTTAAAATGAGCTTACAATAGCAAAGTCCATCTGAGAGACTTTGAGGTTGGTGATCTTGTGCTGAAAGAGAACCAACAGAACTCAAATTTACCACCAAAAATGTGAGACAAATTTATGGCTAACTAGTTAGGTCCTTATATGATCTCAGAGAAGATTGGACCTAGGACATATCACTTGACATCGCTTGGAGGAGTTGAAGAGCCTGAACCTCTCAATATCCTTCATCTTAAAGTGTTCTATGCCTAAGAACCAGAAAAGGCTCCAAAGGCATCTATAAGCCCTTTGGTCACTCAAAAAGGCTCCAAGGGTTTCTTAAAACCACTTGGTCAATCCAAAAAGGCTCCAAGGGTTTCTCAAAACCACTTGGTCAATCCTAAAAGGCTCCAAGGGTTTCTCAAAACCACTTGGTCAATCTCAAAAGGCTCCAAAGGCATCTATAAGCTCTTTGGTCAAACCAAATGTTAAAATCCATAAAAATTGGAAAAATATCAAAAATAAAAAACATTTGCATTTCATTTGCATCATTGCATTGCAGTTCATTTTGCATTTCACCATTGCATTGCATTAGGCATATTCATCCATCGCACTTGCATTAGAACAAATTGTGTTAACAATCTTACAAATGACACCACGTTTGTATTTCAATCATGCATCTATGCACTATATTTTTCATCTATTTATCACCCTTGTGAGTAATTGTGTTTTTCAACACAACCCATATTGTTGCTATGAAGAATATACTAGGGTTTTTCGGTCATTCAACCATACCTAGAGGTCTTCTCAAGAGTTGATAGAAATCTTGCTTTGCTTTTGTAGTTGAGGTCTAGTTAGTATAGCCCTTAGCATATCAGAATTCTATCACTAATCAAAAAATTAAACAATCCTAATAAGGACTAGGGGAAGATGAAAGCCATGAAGTAGGACCAAGTATCCTGAGGTGAAAAGAGTTATTCTTGCTTATCCCCCTATGCGGACGGTATGGGAAATGTTGGTAATTGGAAAAAGGACAAGTTTATTCCCTACCTAGAATCCCTTGCTTACGTTAAAATGAGCAATATCCCAGAGTGATATCCTAGATCAATCCTCCAGATTGATACCCTAGATCGATATCATAGATCGACATCCCATATTGATATCCCATATTGATATCATAAGATCGATATCCCAAAAATAGTTCCCCAAAGTAAAATCCCCAAAGGAAGTTTCTGAAGCAAATTATCAAATATAAAATTCCAAAAAGTCAAGTCAAATGAAGACAAATTGTACAAAGAAAGTAAAATCAGTATCAAATCCCTTGCTCAAAAAAAAAAAAAAGAAAGTACAAAATAAACAATGATTATTATCACTAAAGTACAAAAATAAATAATGATTTTTATCACTTTATATGAGCAAGTATCCCAAAAAATTGAAGAAAAGAAGGGGGTGAACTTGAATCCATGGAATTGTCAGCACTACTATACCTTACGCATGATGATATGTCTGATGCATTAGCATCTCGCTTTTGTACAGACCAATGTTTGAATGTGGAAGAGCTAGCTTCAGGTGTCTTGTATCGCCTAGTGGTCTAGTCCAACTAAAATCTAAACCTAGGATTGGGTAAGACATTTGTGGACCCCCGATCTTAGCAATGGGCTGAAAGAATCCCGCCTGACATCAGGGTATGCTTGTGCCTTATCTTAATATACTCACTTGCACACATAGGGATAATGAATAGTTAGGGCCTATCCTAGCGAAAACCTTATGTTTCAGAAGTCTAGTATGGTTAGTATACAACTTTTGATCAGTCAACTAGGGTGTTTGAGTCTCATGGTAAACCTCAAAAATTCCCAAATAGCAACAATCAAATTTTCAAATGCAATCATCAAAAATCAATTTCTTTTATGAGAGTTTGTTTATTAGAATTATTTGTACTATATAATTAGATACCAGATGGATGTCAGAAATGATATTTAGATGGCCACTGATTATATTATACATATTCTTTTAATTCACAAAAGCTTATGAATAGAAAACAATACATCATTACATCTCACATATGGGTGTACTATCTTTCACAAAGAGATAAAGCAACTACAATCCATGATTGTTATACATTATGTGGTGTCATCCATTAGATTGTTAAAACCTCATATCATATTGCATACATTATGTTTTAAGTGATTAAAACATACATGTCCATTTACAATAACTCAATATCATCAAAAATACATGCAATACAAACATGGCACGAATCATGTCATAAACAACATAAAGTAAATGCATACAAGTGAAGCAGATCAAAACTGCATTAAACATCAAATATTGCATTCGTATACATAGCATCATAAAGTAGTCCATCTACACATGTATATCATTGCATCCACATCATATAGCTAGTGCATGTCATCCATACATCACATCATATAGCAATAAATCAAATATCTGCATTGCATCCATGTGCATAACATAAACATAAAATACCAAAAATAAAATACACATATAATGAGATGAACTATCATATCATATAAATATATGTGTCAAGAGTACATAGTATCAAGGTATATCAAAATACCCATAGGCTACAACTATGTAGGTCCTCGACCTTACACTCAAAACTAGTACAAAAATCATCTCTAAAGATCAGTACTAGATAGGGCCTACACCCCCAGTCTATGAGGCACCTCCATCGCCTTCACCATCCCTATGAGTCCTCTACGAGCTAGCACCATGAGTGCTCGAAGACCTATGAGTCCTCTCAATCCTGTGCTTCTTATGGCTCGAGCTAGTAGAATACTACCCTATCTCCCTAGTCCTAGATCTGGTCCTCTGAGTCCCTGTAGTGTGGGTATCCTCTAGTACCTCCCCACCTATCATACTGATGTAGCCCTCCAACTGGGAGATGTGAGTTGCACATGTATCTCACTCATTACCCTCCTCCACGAGGGAATGAAGCCTCCTGATCTCTACCATGGGGTCATGACCTCCTGGTAGCAAAGTAGAGGGCATAAGAGGTGGCATGATAGCCTATGAAGATGAGGGATCACCCCTCACTACCTTAAGTAGTCCCTCTTAGTAGTCATGACACTCAATTATGCCTATGCCAGATCTCACTCGCCTGTGAGTTGTGTGATCCGAGTGTCTATAGTGGTAACCTATGCATGGAGAGTTATCCTCTCCTCCTCATATCCCTACCACTACCTCTCCCCATGAGTGAGCTTCACCTCTATCATGGTGATGGTAGTATCCCTATGTAGAATCTATGTCTATAGTCTCCCAACCTAGCTCTAGAGGTCAACAATCTAGGCTCTCAACTACCCAATCTCACTATCTAGAGGTGCCTCACCCTCCTCTAATACCTCCTCCTCTACCTCCACCTATGGGCCCTCCTCTATAGTGGCCCTAGTGCCCCATGCACCCTCTATCCTCTAGTGGGTCCTACACCCCTGAGGATCCACCTCTCCTCTACCCTCTACTACGAATCCACCAACTGGTCAGCCTAGAGGACCCTCTCCATGCCACTAGAAGTCGACCCACCAGCCATCATAGTTAGGAGTAGTGCCTGCATCCATCTAGCCTGACTCCTGAAAGTCATCATCATCATCCCCTAGTGGAGTCACCTGGGGCCAAGTCAGGTCCCTCTCGAGGACCAAGTATCTATAGATGAGTGGCAACTCTGGGACATCCTACCGGATCCCAAACTACCTCAGCACATGAGAGTAGAAGTGGTACTCATGTATGTCGACCTTTCGATCGAAGATCCATCTATCTCTACATGCTCGATGTAGGTACCTATCTACCTCTATCCAGGCTGGATAGTCCATATACGGTCACCATCATATGTGATGAGGGTAGAGCTATGTAAATCTAGAAATATAATGCTCTAGGTCTCCTGCATGAGACCTACTCCTGAAGCCCTCTCGCTCCTAGGGCCAGCAGGTGGCATAGCACTGACTCTCATCATCGATGTCAGTGATCGGCATAGGAAAATCAATAGGGTGCTCGATCAAGATGTGCTGCCAGCCCCAAACCTAGAGGAGGATGCTGCAGCTGATGTCGACTCTACTCCGCATGTGATCTGATACAGCTCATGGTAGAGCTATGCTAGTAGGGTGCTCCCCCATGATAGAATGAGAGGATCTCGAGTCGAGCTCACCATCACCTCTCTGGTCCGAGCCAGGAGGTTCCAAGGGAACCTCACACCTGAAGAGTCTAGGAGGACTACCTGGATAATCAAGTGCATAAATATAGCCTCCCACTGTGAGAAGAATCGGGTCTCGAACCACTCTCCGACATGGATGCCTCCATGGGCATTACGGTCCTACGCCTCAATGCTCTATCTCCCAAAGATGGCATCAAATACGACCTTCCTAGCCATGGTAGGAGAAGAGGTGATAGGCTCACCATCAATCGATAGATGGAAGATGTGGTACACATCCTCCAAAGTAATAGTCATCTCACCCATCGATAGGTGAAATGTGTTGGTCCATGCATCCCAATGATGGGCCAAGGTAGTCAGATATGCCTGATCAATCTGGATGGTGGGGAGGTCCAAGATGTAGCCGAACCCCATAGTAGTGAACCACTCTCACTCCTCGTCAGTGAGATCACCATGGAGGTCATGAAGGAGATCGGTCTCCCTCGCTCTATTGGTCAAAGTCTGAGTGACAACAAAAATAATAAACAAGAAAAACAATAAAAAATAATTCTAAAATGTCAAAACAAATCAAAAAATGCATAAAAATACAAAAACATGTAAAAACATGATCACCAATTTCAAAAACATCAGAAAAGCATTCCAAAAATGCAACAAATGACATTAAGTGCCTAGAAAAACTCAAAAAAATTAAATTTGAAAATTTTCTAAAAATTGGGCATCGCGGGTCGAAGTGATCGGCCCAATGGTCAAAAATTTGACCATTGGGATTTGAATCCCATCATGGTGACAACCTGGCCCCCAATCTACCAATTGGGGCCGCTGCCACCCACGGCTAGGGAGTGAAACCCTAAATGGGTCCGCCCTTCCCAAAAACCCAAAAAATTAAAATAAACCCCCATCTAACTAACCTATGCTAAATCCTAACTACAGTGAAGTTCATTACCAATGGTTTAGTGTAGTTCATTTACCAATTAATTAATGAGGTTAATTTTACATCCGGTAATGACAAGCGAGGTCTCAGTTTTTGAGTTACCTTAGAAGCACCGACTCCTCCACTGGTCGAAGCTTCCGCTGATCGACCATCGATGTGGAAAATTGGAAGTGTATCGGGTTTTTGGTAGTGTTCCATGTCAAAAGTTAGTTTTTACCTCCTAGAGCTCTCAGTTTTACTATCAATGTAGGTGAATAATGAAAATTTACAAAGTAAAAAACATTATATAATTTTTAATTTTGATGCGGCCCATGGTTGACATCCATGGTCCCCGGATTAGGGTTTTCGCCCATGATTGACATCCACAGTTAAGGAATTGGCCTACTTTTGATAAGCGTGGTTAGCAAACCACATTAATTGCTCCAAATTCCCATCATGGAGAGCCTTAAAAGGTCAAATCAAGGATATTAATCAGACCAGATAATTCAAAAAATTCAAAATTAACAAAAAAATCAAATAAATCAAAAGCCAAATGCACCTCGTATTCAGTTATTTACCCTATACACTTGGTGGTTGCAATGACTTGCGATCCATGCAATCCGACAAGATGAGTAAATTACCATAAGGACATTTGGGGTAAATTCATCATTTTTGAATTGCTATGTTTCATTTCAATCCCTAAGAAGGCCTACACAGTTGGACTGCTCCATGGGAATGAGATATTCATCATAATTCTCCTATGACACTTTTTAGCATATCATCGACATTATGATTCACTACAAGCCTAATGGACATTGCTATCATTTTGATTCCCTAAGAAGGCCTTCATGGCTGGACCGCTCCATGGGATAGGAATATGCAATTACTCTAAATGGTGTAATCATAGCTGATTAGGCCTTGCCAAGTATTCAAATGCTAAATCTTAATTTGTGCAAAGATCATTCATAGTGGTCAAGCGACCTCGTCGCTTCATTTAATTGTCATTACCCTCATCGAATCATCGCTTTAGGGGGTAGTCATAATATCAAATCATAATCAAAGTCAATAGTAGATCCCTTGATCTTGTCAAAATTGTATTCATCCTTGTGAATCATTGCTAAAGACTATCATAAGCTTACCCCTTTGCTTGGGGAAAATAGCAAATATGATAGTTAGTTTGTAACTCTCATCCTTTCGGATTGACAGGCATGAAAGCCTACTTGGCATTGATGCTATCCGAATGTCTGATGATGAGTGCAAACTTTTTCAAATTTAAGCCTTCTATCGAGTTAGAAGCAATGATTCGAGGATGCACATCCTTTTGCTAGACTCGGGGCATCTAATGTTGATCAGATCAATGATCATCATCCAACCTACGACATCATTTTAGGAGGTCTAGTTTTGCTCAACGTTGTTCAAAATCACAATGCATCTCAAAAGGGGCATCTGTAGACACCTAAAACACGTCATGCCGAGGTGACTACTCATATGGGACATGCTAGAAGACCATATGGAAGACCTTTGGACAGATCCAAGGTATAGCAGTGGTTTTTACCACTCAATTGGGCACCTTTGCCTAGTCAGTGCTAGCCGCTGCTGACACCCATGGTTAGCAGTGCTCACCATGCATGTCATCCATGGTCAGCACTCAGAATCAGTTGGCCTTCATCCGACCCCAAAGTTGGTTGCAATGGCCAATTGGTTGCAGATTGGAGCGGTTTGAGTGAGGAAGGTTCTGGATCCTTCCATCCAACAAGCTCAACCACCCAATATTGATCTTGGCTTCATGAGGAAGCCACCCCTAGCCCTGGGCCAATGCTATAAGATCCCCCTCCGAATTGGGGATAAGTCTAGAGAGAAGCATAGTCAATTGAGCAGCGAAGCCCTATCGAATTGCATAGCCAACTACATGCATTGAGAGGGATACTTTTGCTACCCAATTGGAGATCAAATTGCCATGGAAGCCCTAGGAGCCTAGGAGAGCCAAGAAATGCCAATTCATGCAATCCGTGCACCATCAGATCAATTCAACCACCAAACCTATCAGAGGACATAGAGGTGACCCTTGGACATCAATTTGACAAGGTGGATCAGAGAGAAAGCCCTGATTTGGAGGGCAAACCTACTCAGAGCTCCATCGTGGCTCTCAGCCATGGTGAATAGTGCCACCCGTGCATCAGACCCATGGTGAGCAAATCAGGGTAGATTCCCTTGTTTTTCCTTTTGTAGATTATTTAGTTAGGTTATATTAGTCTTCTTATTGGTTTAATTAGCATTTTAGAGACATCTGACCAGTATAATTAAGATTTTTAGTACATTTTCTTTCATTTTTACAATTTGGAATTACTCAATTGGGGTTATTTCATGCTTCCATGCTTTCAATTTGATAAACTAGGCCAATAGATAGATAGCATTTGCTTTCTTGCACATGTTTTATGGCAATATTTCATGATTAATATAGGTTTACTATCTTTCTTGCATTTTCTTGATTATTGCTAATCATGACATCTTTTGTGCAAATACCCCTTAAAAGCCTCATCAAGAGAGGCCTCCTTTGTTTCTAATGCTTCTTGTTGTTTATTGCATGCAGGACTAACAGGGTTTTGGGATGCAAGGCAGCAAATGCCTCTAATCATGGAGAAGAGGGTCATCGACACCCTAGAGCAGTTCGTGTCACCCTAGAAGGCATTTGATTCACATCTACCCTTGAGAGGGATTAGACGCTATTGTAATTGATGTATCAAATGGGTATCCCTAAGAGGGACGAATATGTAATTTGACTCCATTGAAATTAATAAAGGATTCCTTGTATTCGTTTCATTTCTTGTTGTCAATTTATGCATGCCTATTTGTGTATCTTTTATCAATTGCAATAGTTAGACTAGGTGTGAGCCTTTTTGGTGGTTACATCTCCATTCGTGTATAAAATGTGGATCATTTCACCTTAGAAAGTACCAAGCTTATTTTTTATTTAATGCTCTCAAATTCCCTGTGAAAGGTATCTCTGATATTCGTGCGATTAAAGAGCTATGACTAGTGGATGGCGTGTGGTGTTCAAAGAAGGTCAACATGTGCGAAGAAGAGCATAAGGTGAAGGAAGCTCCACTTCCTTCACGTAGGCATTGCTAGCCCACATGGTGGACTCCAAGCGCTAAGGCACTTAGGCTTGTGGAGACGGTGGTTTGATTCTCGTCAAATCCCTTTTAGGGATCAATGAAAAGGTATGCACATTATTTGAGTGCCGAGTTTTTTGGAGAAGGTTGTTGAAAAATTTAATTTAATTTTTGTCTTTATTAAATGGTTTTATAAAGTGACGTGGGAGTTATAAGGGATAGATAAAAGGGTTTTTTTCTTGGTAATTATTTTTGGTTAAAATAATTAGGAGGAATAAGGAGTTAATTTTTTTATAAAGCCTTTTAATATATCTATCTTATTGGAGAGATAAATGCTTTTAAGTGTTGATTATTATTGAATATTTCTTCTTGGCATTAAGAAGTGTTGAGAAAGTAATTATTTTGAAACTATTTTCTGGTGGTGAATATTATTTCAACTAGGAGATTATAAGGTGTAATTGATCATTTATTTCTATGTGTTGATGGATGCTTAATCAATATGGAGTAATAAGGTGTATTTGTGAGTTGCTATTTATTTGGTATTGTCACCTAACCTTCTTTGAGCTTGGAAAAGAAGTATTTGTGGTTATGGTAGATTTATGAGATCCCTTCATCATCAAGAAAAAGGTATGAGCACATTCTTCCATAATTGAGTTGATTGGTTGGTTTTCTGGAAAATAAGTTTGGAGTGAAAAGGACTTGATTAGGTCTTCCTTATTGAGTGTGTTGAGTTAATGCTTTAAGGTTTTATGGAATAAAGAGTTGTTAAAACCTTGTTTTATAAGCATTGTTGTTGAAGTCATTGATTGAGTGAAGAACTTGAACTAGGGTTTGGAAAGAACATGAGTATCATTGTTATGTGAAGATTGTTTTATAAGCATTGTTGTTGAAGTGAGTTGTTGAACAAATAACTTGAACCACGGTTTGAAAAGAACATGAATATCATAGTTATGTAAGATTTGTTGTTGAAGTGAGTTGTTGAACAAAGAACTTTAACCAGGGTTTGAAAATAATATGAGTATCATAGTTATGTAAGATTTTTTGTTGAGCATTTTTGGAAACATTTTGAGTGAAGGATCATATGTATGGACTAGGGTTTGTGAGCAAGGATTATTTCATTAAGATATTGGTTGAATAGATTCGGTTGAGCCTACTCAAGTGGACGTGTAAAGTGATTGTTCAAGTTCCATAAAACATATTATTTTATATTTTTAATTGAATTGAGAAAGTGATTGATTTGAAGCATATTGAGTCTCTAACAATTCTCTGTATTTTTCTAAAAGAGGGATTGAAATTGATTGAACATTATGATGAGTATAGGGTATATTGAGTCTCTAACAATTTTATTTATATTTCTATGAGATTGGACAAGTTCCAATGTGGACTTGTTGAGCATATTTGAGGTAAGTCTTTGAGAAGACTTGTGGACATATTTGGGTAAGCTTTTGTGGAAGTTTACAATACAGATTGAGCAGATTTGGATAAGTTCTTGAGAGGACTTATTGAGCAGAGTGGACAAAGTTATAGAGATGAATTGTGGACAGATTGGTGTGAGATTTTGTGGAAGCTTACAAGGTAGATTTTAGATAAGTCTTTCAGAATACTTGTGAGCAGAGTTGATTGATTACTTTGTTGAAACCTTGAGTTAATGTTTAGGGCAGATCCAGCCAAGTTGATTTGAGTTTAAGTCAATATTTGTGTTAAGGCTTGAGGATAGATATTGAGGATAGATTTGTGCTAGGTTGAAGGACTATGTTTAGTATATATTTGAGGATAGATTTTGGTGTAGATTTGAGGATAGATTTGTGCCAGATCAAAGATAGACATTGAGGGCAGATTTGTGCTAGATCGAAGGACTATGTTTGGTACAGATTTGAGACAGAGCTAAGTGCAAGCTTTGGAGGTGACAGAGTATAGAGGACGATAGTCTCTAGTGGATAGAGATCCATTATCCAGGGTAGGGAAGACAGGTGTCTTCTATGGATAGAGTTCCATTTGCTAAGGGCAGTGGAGGTAGAGGTCTTCTAGAAGATCACCAACCACAGCAAAAATTAGGAGATTGGTGTCTCCTGTGGATAGAGATCCATGAACTTTATTTAGGGGATTGGTATCTCCTTTGGATAGAGGTCCATAAACATTGTAATAGGGAAATGATTCCCAATATATTGATTGAGAAAATTTTAGTGAAATATTTTCTCCGTGGAGTAGCCCACATTTGGTGAACCATGTAAATTGTGGTGTCTCTATTGTGTGTGGTGATTTGTGCATTGCTTTGATTACTACCATTGATATTGCTATATTTACATTGCATAATATTGATTGGGAAAGAAAAGCAAAAAGTGGTCTTATATTGTTCACCCCCTCTCTCAGTATAAGCTTGTGTTCTTCATCAGTATCAAGTTCGTAAAACTCAATGGCATCTTTAGAATTTTTGTCATTTGATCTTGTAATCATAAAGCACAAATTTCGTTGCCTTCACATTCAGAGGCTTCTAGGTATTATTGAGTCACTAGATGTTCTAACTATACAACATGAAGGTGAACATCAAACCTCAATATTGTTGAAAGTGGAACTTTCGAGTCCCATTGGGTGTGCCAAAAATTGTTGGTCAAATATCTACCTAATTATACAAACATGTGTTTGTGTGCCCTAGACATGGCCAACATTGAAAGGTCGAGGGAAAGGAATGACCTCCATTCCAATCTCTATAGAGGGATAGCTCCCTTACTAAATCCTACACTGGTTAAGACAAAGTTGCAGGAAATAAATTAAAAATGATGAAAATAAATGGGAAATATGGCCACAGGTCGAAGGTGTAGGATTGGGGATAGACTAGCAGTAGGAATTCCACCCAAGCATTGAAGCAACATGTAATAAAATAAGTCAATAGAATTTACTTACAACCTTGCAAAGACAACCTCTAGGATCGCATTCTAGAAGTCACTCTCTCACCAGCAATGTTCAAATTCATATGTAGAGTTCAAACTTAACATCAGATAATGGAAATGAGCATAAAATAGAAATGCATAAAATAGAAGGAAATCACACACAAGATCACTTGTAAATTTAGAAGTCAAGTATCTTCTATTGATGCAAAGAACTTGAATAGTTTTTCTACAGAATTTCTAACTTCCTTAGTACATCGAAATGCTTAGTATTTATAGAGGATTTCACCTCTTTCATTAAATGCACATAGAGACAAAATGTTTATAGATTAGGAACCACAGCGAGAAAATTCCTTCTTAGAAATACTAAACGTTCATAATTTTGAGACAGTGATCCATATTCTAAGGAAATTTCTCTAGGAAATCACCATCTTTGGGTTTCGGTGCATGGAAAACTACAGGGCTTGGTCATTGACTTGATACGTTCACCATCCTTAAAAATATGCATCTACTTGGAAATCATGAAAATCACCTAGAACTTTTAATACTGTTGCTCCCTTTGCTCAAGATTCACAACTTGAGTTACTCTTTGCCACAATCATTTAATGCTATGTGTTTGCCTATCTTGGGCACTCTTGAAAATCCTTGACGTTGTTGACAACAAAAATTTACCCGAACTGAACAATGAGCAAATGCATATTTACTCTTTTTATCACGTTCCTTGGTGGAGAGGGCACCTTTGTAGATTTAATATATTTTATGCATTCACTGATTACAATAGCAATTAAAATTTTATCTTCCAGGCAAAAGCGCCTTTAACAGCTGCCTTGTTCTATTAAAATCTGTGTTCACCCCCAAAAGAGGCGAAAGGAGTCGTCACCCTCCTCTAGGGGTAAACATAGAGTTGACTATTCAAATTTTCTCAGGGGCTTTTACTACTTTGTGACTATTGTCTGAAATTTACCATTCAAAGTGCATTCACCCTTGAGAGAGGTGAATGGAGCTTTCACCCCTTAATCGGGGCGAATGCATCCCTAAATTTCCAACACTGTGCTCTACAATACATTCACCCCAACTGGGGTGAATAAATCTTTCACCCCATTTTTGAGGTGAACGCACCTCCCTTTAAAAAAGTTGCCAATTTTTACCGAGTTCATCATAACTTAAGGCGCTTCAAAGGAATTTCATTTAATTTTTGCCAAGCTGACCAATGTGTTAGGTGGGCATGCCTCTTTGAATTTTTTAATATGTTCACCCCAAAGTGGGGCGAATGAAGCTTTCACCCCAACTTTGGGGTGAACACATTTCTCTTTGTATTTCACTTCAGGTGACTTCAAAACTTAGTCATCTTAAAACTTCATTTTTTTACATTTCTTCTTTCACCCCAATGATGGGCGCAAAGGACTTTCACCCCTTAATTGGGATGAACGTGTTTTCCGAAGTTTGTTCTTTTATTTCTTTCTTCTACATTCACCTTGAAATGAGGCGAAAAAATTGGTAGCCCATTATTTGTGGGTGAACACAATTTCAACCTTCAGTGAAGCTCCCAGATTTTATGCACTTAGTCTTTAAGCACCATTTTTTGCAACTATTCATGGACAATTTTAACCGAAGTCACCAATCAATTCTCCCAGCCATTTTTTCCTTAAAACATCCATTATTTTCAAGCCAAAAAATGATGCATGAAAACAAAGAGGGAAAAATAAGATATAAATTGCACATATTATATCGGTCAAAATACGATATCATAACATTAATATATTTTGTCATATTACAACAAAAAAATCTATCAAAAAATTCAATGTGGCATATTACAAAACTGCCAAAAATTACCATACCTTATTCATTGTCGAGGAAGCCTCGATGGAAGTCTTGATTTGGGTTGAGTTTCCTGGTCTTCCCATTTTGTGTTGGCATTTTTTGAAAACCCTAGCCGCTCCTTTGGAGAAATTTGTTTACCTAGAATCTGATAAGTTTTTTGTCATCATCCTACTAAGCGAGTTTACATGAAACTTGACCTTTCCAAGGATTTGGTTGAACATATTCATATCACACTAGATGGGAAAACCTATCGATAGTGTGTTGTGTATATCAAGTTGCCCAATACCTGCTATTGGTGTTAGTCGTCTTCTCATAAAATAAGGGATTACCTGCTTATGATCGGTCGAGCTCATACCCATACTTTGGCACCTCCTCCTCCCACCACCACCCCGGTGACGTAGCCTAAAGGGGCTAAGAGAGGAAAAGAGTGGGTTATTGTATCCCATAATCGATGAAACAAGCACCCTAAAAATTATGTGTGACATGCAGCAACTAGTTCTTCAGTTGTGGCTCAAGGTCCTCAAGAACCCATGGGCATTCTGCAACCTCAACCTATTCCCACAACATGGATTGGGCCTTCCTTTATGGATGTAGTTTTTATTACATATTCCCCCTCGTCTCACCATAATTATTCCTCTCTAGAGTATGCAGGTCCAACAGGCTCTTAGATTTACAAGGCACATCGCTCACGCAGCCCTCCTCACGAAAGGGAGGAGTATAATGTTGATAAGAGGCACCAAATAGATGATGTGCATCGGTAGTTCACCAAGGAGTATAATGTTGATAAGAGGCACCAGACAGATGATGTGCATCGATAGTTCACCGAGGCTTAGGGCCACCCAAAATGCTTCACCATAAATACATTTGGAGCTCTTGGGAAGCTTGGGGACTTCGAGGTTGTTGAGGATAGTATGCACCTCGATCAGGCTTAATACTTTTTCTCTCATGGAATGTAAGAGGACTGACAGACCTAGTCCAAAAATATATGGTTTGTGATCAACTGACTAAGGTCTCTCACATGTTTGGTAATATTGACTTTGTTTTTCTGTAAGAAGTTATAATTTTTTATTTTAATCTAGATTGTACCTATAATTTTTGGTGGCCATGTGGTTGCTTTAATAAAACCTGTCATACTACTGATAAGGGAGGAGTTGTTACTTTTATTTCTTCCAAGTGTATGATGAATGTGGTTTCTTGGGGGGTGGACCCCTCAAATCAAGCTGTCTGGACTCTATTTGAGTTTTAAGCTCAACCTTTTGGAATAATTAATTTGTATGCATATAATGATGCTTTTGATTGGTGTATTTTGTGATGGTGGATGGATTTTTCTCTGTCACATGCTATCTGGGTGCTTTGTGGTGACTTTAACATGATTGAGAAACCCCAGGATAAGTTTGGGCACATACCAATACTATGGAATGTTAAGGAAATAGAAGCATGGTTTTTCATGAAGAATAAACTAGGGTTGTCAGATCCTAATTACTATTTATCTCAGTCTGACTTCCCTAAGAATGTTTGGTTCACTTGGTCTAATTTCCAAATAGGATTTTCGAGGGTTTTGAAACACCTGGACTGAGCAATACTTACAGATTCCCACCACTTCTCCTTTAATAGGCTTTCTCCTTCCTACCCTTTTTTTCATGCCATTCCAGACACTACCCTCTCTAATAACTTCCCAATTATTTTTGACATTGCCACCTGGGCCTCTCCTCTTCGAAGCTTTCAATCATAAATTTACCTAAATGTTTCCTTTATTCAAAATGATGTTATGAGGGCTCATATTACTCAATGTTGGAATATTCTCCAAAGACCTTCTAGCTCGGTTGGCTAGATTGTTTGGTGGAATAAGGTCATTCGACGTATGAATTCTATGCTTCGATCTCTTGGGGTTGAAGTTGCAAAGTGCAGGAGGGTTACAAATTCTATCCTCAAAAAAGAATTATCAGAGACCTCTATGAGACTTGATTCTTCCTTGTTCAACCAATATTTACAAGCTCATGTTGCTATCATTCATCATGAGTTGAAGAAAGCAGAGCTTTATGAGGCCAAAGGAGCCCAACTTCGTACCAGAATGCATTAGCTCAATATTGGGGACAAGGTGTCTAAAGAATTCTTCAAACGATTATTCCCGTCTTCATTGACTATGCAATTTCAAACTCTTCAAATTGATGGGGGTAGGCTCACTGAGCTTCTTGATATAATATATGCCTTTGTCCGCCATTATAAAAAAAAAATCTTCTCAACCACTCACCCTCACCCAGTAGCAGATCATGGTTGAGTGTTGTGTAGTGGTGCCAAAAAAGCTCTCTTTCAAGAAAAAAGCTAGTTGTGAAGCCCCTCTGTCTCTTGACAACCTTACTCAAGCTCTCTCTCAAATGAATAATGATAAGGCCCTTGGGTTGGATGGATTCCCCTATGAATTCTTCAAAAAAATTGGGATTTCATTGGCCCAGACTTGCTTAAGGTCTATCAAGAAGCAATGATCACAAGTTCCTTGGATTATCTAATCAATAAAGGTAATATTCAATTCATACCAAGGCTGGGGACCCTAAAATTATTATCAATTGGAGGTCTATCACTCTTTTGAATTTCAGCTATAATATCATTACCAAAGCTCTGGCTTTAAAGTTACGCCCCATTTTTCCTTTAATTATTAAGCCTGAACAAATTGGGTTTGTTCAAGGCCGATATATCCTAGATAATGTCTTGGTAGTATGGGAAGGTATGGAATGGGCTAGACAGTCTCAGCAGGATGCTATATTCATAAAAATTGATTTTGAAAAAGCTTATGATAAAATTGAGTGGAATTTTATTCTTACCATGTTACAAGCACTTGGCTTTGGTCTAAACTTTGTTAAGTCTATCAGTATGCTCTTCCAGGATGCTTCAGCTATGCTCACTCTAAATAACACTCAGTCTGATATCCTAGGATTGTTTCGTTTGGTGAGGTAACACTGCCTACTTGCTCCTTCCCTATTTATCCTAGTTGTAGAAGCCTTTGGATACCTCCTGGCTGCCCAAGTATCTTAGGGAAACATTCAGGGAATTGCTCTTCCCAATTATCCAGCTTAGTTGGTTAATGGGCACTTTGTCGATGATTCTTTCTTGACCATTAGGGAATATCAGCAATTTGTGTCCAATGCTTTGCATTGCCTTGATATCTTTTATGTAGCTTCAAGCTCTAGCATTCAGTGGAATAAGACTACCTACTTTTGAAAATATGCTAATCCTCACCCAGATTGGCTTTCTCAATATCCCTGGCAATGGATTCAATCTGGAAATTTTTTTAATTTTTTGGGCATTCCTTTTGCTTTTCAAAGTACCTCTGCTCAACTCTAAAATCATGTGCTCCAGAGAGTTGAGAAGAAGCTTTCTTATTGGATTACCAAGAAACTCTGCCTTGTAGGAAAATTCTAAGTTTACTCCAAGATTTTGGCTACCACTTATGTGTATTTTTCTTCCTGCTGGACTCCATCCCGAGCCTGTTACCAAAAGCTAGAGAAGTTTTTGTGATATTTTCTTTGGGTTAGCTCTTCCCAGAAGAAGGAATTTCATAGAGTAGCTTGGGAAATTTGTTGTCTTCCAAAGTCCTCTAGTGGGATGGGTATGTTTTACTATCAATGCCAGGGATTTGCTCTATGTGCAAAGTGGGTTGTTAGAGCTATTGACATCCCAGAAGCCTGGACGGTCCTAATTTGACACTATATTTCTACAGGCCTTCCTTTGGGTAAGAAATTTTTATGGGGGATGTCTCTCCCCTCTATTTTTATATCCCTTGTGTTTATTAAAATTCAAGGCTCCTTTGTGATGCAGAGCATTTGGTGAGCTTGGGAGGCTCTTAAACCCTGGCTCTATTGGTCTAGTGATGGAAAAAAAAGGGGCTTCCATAGCCTCTCTTAATGTGTGGTGGTCATCTATCATTACTTACCAAGGCTCCCCTTTGACCTCGTTTCAATGGATTCATGCTCAATGATTTTTTAAGAAGGGAATTGCTACCATTTTTCATTTCTTCTCTTCCCATACCAAATATTGGATTCCTTAGAAAGTTTTCAAATGACTTCATAATTTAAAATCAGAAGATAATACCACGTATGATACTGTGTTAGATAGCATTCCCTTATATTTTTGGCCAAAAATTACCAGGCATTTCCAAAAACCTTGTTGGTCAGACTGTACATGGCCAAAGAATATCTCGTTAATTTAGTACAAGGCTCGTTTGGTATATTTCTGGTTTTCTCCACACTTGCCCATGGTGGGTAAGTTGAACGAGCATTGGGACTTAATATCCAGGTCTTCACTGTGGAAATTGTGTTTTAACATGGTTTGGACCTCTTATCTTGAACCAAAGCTGGCTTTTCTTACTTGGGTATTGTTGTGGCTAATCCACAACACACCCCAAAATTGGGGGCCCACCTTTTTGCATGCTTTCAAAGAAGAAAACAGTGACCTAGATGCTAAGAAAATCAAAGAAAAAGGCAAAAATTTCACTAAGGAAAAAAGTTGTCGCGATATCGCGACATGTCGCTCCGTCGCGGCCGAAAGTTGTCGCGATATCGCGACATGTCGCTCCGTCGCTCCGAAATGAAAAGTGTCGCAGAATATCGCGACATGTTGCTCCGTCGCGGCTGAAAACGAAAAAGTGTAGCGAAATCATGACATGTTGCTCCGTCACGGCCCAGAGAGGAGAGAGAAAGGCAGAATGGAAAAGCGTAGCAAAATCGTGACATGTCACAAAATCACGGTCAACGCAGTCAACGACAGTAGGTGGGCGGAACCGTCACGAAATCGTGACGTGTTTGATTTTCACGGCTTGCAAACGGGTAGAAGGCATAAAGTATAAAATGGTCACGAAATCATGACAAAACTGAGCCAAAGGCAATAAGGCCCAGTAGTGTAGCGAAATCACGACAAAAACTGAGACAAAGTGCATAAGTCGAAAGGCGTCAGAAATCGTGACACGTCGCTTTTCGAGCGGGTGGATAAAAAGCCTAAGTGGTAAAATGGTAGCGATTTCGTGCAACTTTTGGGAAAACGTTCCAGCTAGACAAAGACGTCACGAAATCATGACAAATGAAGACCATGCAGAAAAAAATGGTAGCGATTTCAGCAGTTCAGTGGAAGGTGCAAAATGGTAGCGATTTCATGACAGGTTGCGACGAGATGGCCCGAAAGAGAAAATGGTAGCGATTTCACGATAGGTTGCGAAAGCGTACGGAGATAAAAATGGTCGCGATTTCGTGACAGGTTGCATTGGCAAGGCTGCTGGCAGAAAAATGTCGCGATATCGCGACATGTCGCGTTTTCGCGGTGAAAGCAAGGAAGCAAAGCTGCATGCATAAAAACGTCGTGATTTACATGGGGCCATTACAGAACATACAAAAAAGTGCTGAACACGTGGCAGAAAGGCATGAGGGTCATGGTAACGCTTCAGATCGATAGTTACAGTTAGCAGAGAAGACCAAACGTTTCAGGTTCGAGCGAAAGGTCAAAACATCAAAGAAGCGGGAAAATGAAATGAAGCGTTATGGGAAATGAAACGAAGCGTCGCAGAGGGAAACCAAGAGCCGCAACAGAAAGTTTAAAAGTAGAAGCGAATGTAGATACAGAGGCTGGAAATTGTAAACAGAAAGCATTATTTTTATTGAATAAAGGAGTTTATTTGGCAAGAGTAACTTTTGTGTGTGAAACCAAAAGGAGATTGAAGGCTAAGACTACTGTTATTTCTGTATATCTTTCCTTTGCATTATTTTGTTTTGTATCTATTCGTTTACACCATAATGTGGGTTGCGATAGGTGAATGATAGAATGATGCAAATTATTTATTTCCTTAGAATCTAGCATCTGATCTGATTCGACTGTGTTTTATTACAGGTCCGTTAGGTCAGGTTGTTTTAGAGCTTCATCTCATAACTTGGGGTTTTGCAGGGAGGAGATTGCTAACCAGATTAACGTCCTTCTTCAGTTTTTCCAGCTGATTCGCATAAGAACATTTCTGTTTTAGTTTCTGATATATTTTTAATCTCATTTGAAAATCTGAGTTTCGGATTCTGGTACATTCCAGAATACTCTGCGGATTTTTACTAACACCAAAAGCTAACGTAGAAATAGCAGAACAGTTAAACAAAAGATAAAATGAACCAATTAACAGTAAAATGAACCGCATGCTAAAGGCACGGAGCTTAAAATGAAGTGGCCTATACCACGCATTTTCTCATTTGAAATATTTCAAAGTAAAAGATAAAAAAGGCCACTAACTTATTTTCGGGTGGGTTTCATTAATTTCAAGAGCATAAAAAAGATTTTTCTTTCTTTTTTTACATGGTTGGTTATTTTAACAGATTAGGGTTACAAAGTTTGTTGTGAATCATTAAAGGCCCCTTGTTAACAGTTACTTGCAGGATTTAAGTTATTCTAGGATACATTCATTTATTTGCATTAAGTCAAAATTGGTTATATGCATATAAAGGTTTGTTCACAAGAAGCTTGGAGAAATTAAAAATAATATATTTTCTTTGCAAGAAAGAGTTTTCCGGTTTGAGACTCTAGTTGCGTGTTCATTTTGTAATAGGACAAAATATTCACTCAACATTTTGGCGCTAGAAGGAGGGCCTTCTTTATTGCTTTGTGATTATGATTTGTTCTAACAATTAACGTGGGTAGTTTTGTTTCCACCTATTGTGCTTGCAGGTATAACATTTAGATACTGTATTTTGCAAGTAAGTTGAGAGAAGTCTTTTGAGTTCTAGAGTTTCCAAGCTGGCCCAACCTGAGTACATAGCTACTAGGTCCAAAACCACAGGGGAAACTATTTTCCAAAGCCTTTCTCCCACTGCTAGGAAGCCGAAAAACAAAACATTAGAGATCGAAATACCACCCAGTATACTTGAGTTAGGGATTTCTTTAGACTCAAGTACGTCTAGCGGGCCTGAGCCCTTAATTTCAAGTGCGACAGTAACACCAGGTGTATCTGTCTCCACAGTTCCAAGCGTTTCCATTGTTCCCACAGGGTTAACACCTTTGAACAACATGGCCCAACAACAACAACAACAACAACCACCTGCCCTTTGGTATGGTGCGCAAAGTTCCCCCTTAGATATTCCTGGGGCAGTCCATGACTTGCCTAGAAACATTGAAAGGGGATTACCCAAATTCTTGCACGATGGTCCCACAACAACAGAAGATCATGTCCAAATCTACAAGGATTATATGTTTAGACAAGGGGTTACTCACGAGGATGTTGCTTGCCGAGTTTTCCTTGCTAGTCTAGACCCCACGGCCAATGAATGGTATCGAAATCTTCCAACAGGGTCCATCACTTCATGGGCCCAATTAGAAACCGCCTTCATAAGCCAATTTAGAATGTTATTGGATCCCTCCATAATCTACAATTTGTTCGTATCATGCAAAAGATTACCTAATGAGCCCATACGAACATTCAACCAGAGGTTCCAAAAACTATACACGAATCTGACTCGTCACTTTGCGGTAGATCCTGCGGTCGCCTTGCAATTATATTTCGGAGCCTTAGATCCTTTAACGTCTTTGTTGACTAGAAGGAATCCTCAGGTTACGACGCTTCCTTTAGCCTATGCAGAGACAATGACTCTCGAACAACAAATGAACTCGCCAGGAGCAGGATTGTCTCAATTGACTGGGATGGGACAATATGGTCCATACAAATCAATTTGCCATGATGAACCAGCTTAATGGCACCACAGGTTCCTATGATGAACAATTTCCAAACACCCACCCAAGTGGCGTCATTTCCAAGTTATCCTAATGCCTCCGTTCAAACGCAGGGATTAATTCAAAATAGCCCGATGGGTTTGCCTCGGGTTCGGCATGGGCAGTAATTTGTTGACCATGCCGGGTTTGCTCCGATTAGCATGCCAAGCCCAATGACTTATCCAACAATCACTCCGATTCAAAGTGTGAATCCAGGATGGAATCCACCTGCCCGCACCCAAGCCATTGTACCTATTCCAGAGGTGGCTAATGCAAGAAACACAACTGGACCCGAAATTACAGTGCCTCAACCACAAGGGTCCGAATCCGCCATAGAAAACATGAAGGAAACCTTGGCCAAAGTTTTGGTTACGATGGGAAATGTCAATAAAAAGGTGGACCAAGCCATGGGTCATAACCGGCCTCATAACCATAGAGGAAAAGGAACATACAACACGCAGCCGAATAATGGGCGAGTACCCAATCCCGTAGCCAATCGAGCAGATGTCTCGAAAGATTTTGGAGAATCAGACCTTGTGACAATGATTGTATGCACTGTGGCCACGGGAAGCATGAGTCTATATTGACTGAGGTTATACATTCCCAAGAAAGTGAAGAAGAGGAGGATGTGGAATTTTTTGGAAACGAAGATGAAGAAACATTGGAAGTTCATGCCAACAAACGTTTTGGGAAAGGAAATCACAAGTATTACACTAGGAGTTCTAAGGAGCCCAAAACTTCCTCTACTCCTCCAAACAACCAATTACTCCCTCCCGATTTCAAAGGAGATGTCAATCCCTCTCCTCCATCCATGGTGGAAAAGTCTAAGATGGTGCAAAACATGTCAAATTCAGAAAAACCCACTTATGACTTGGTGGAAGACATGAAGAAAACTAAGGCCAATGTCTCAATGTATGATATGTCCCGATTATTAGGCCAAGAAGTAAGTCCACCAAAAAGTTTAGATCCACTTGCCCAAGTTCATGAAGCTAAAAGTGTTGAGTCCCGATTGGTTTTGAAAAAGGAAAAACGAGATATACCTCCTTTTCTGATAACCATTAGAATTGCAGGTAAAAACTTGCACAATTGCTTAATAGATTCAGGGGCCTCGGCTACCATTATGCCCCTAGAAATCTATAAAAAATTGGGACTTACACCAAAACCTTCTAGAAGCAGGGTGGTGCAACTGGATAGATCAACCATGGAGGCAGTGGGAGAATTGGGTGATGTTCTTATTCAAGTCAATTCAGAACCTAGGGTTCAACATCACATAGACATATTGGTGCTCGACATTCCTATCAAATATGGCATGGTTTTGGGAAGAGATTGGAGTAAAAACCTAAACGGTTACATTGTGACAGATTCTTCACATATGTGGTTGCCGTGGAGGGGAGTGGCCAACCAAATTCGGATTGATAGTGAACCTAGGCTCAAGGAGATGATCACAGAGTACAACAAACCGAATGAGATCCAATACATTGAAGCGGAATTGGGAGCATATTGTTTGGACATAGAAACACCTAAAAATTCCCAAAATGAAAGGATTGGATGCAACGTTACTGAAGGACATCAGGACATTTGGACTTTAAGATTTGATGGATCCAAGTCCAGACAAGGAGCAGGAGCCGGTATTGAATTATCATGTTCAGACAGAGAGCCTATGTTCGCTGCATATAGACTACAGTTCCCTGCCACCAACAATATGGCAGAATATGAGGCCTTGATTCTCGGACTTCAATTGGCCCTTCGAAAGAAAGTTAAGTGTATCAAGGTCCTTGGTGATTCGGAGCTGGTGGTAAAACAAGTGAAGGGACAATACGTATGTAAGAACAAGCGGCTCAGACTTTACAGAACCAGGGTTAGAGATTTAATAGATGAGTTTGATGCCTTTAACATATCTTTGATCTCTAGAAAAGGCAATCGTCCTCGCAGACTCTCTAGCCGTAGTCTACGAGTATGTTGAAACCAATGGACCATAAGAAATGCAAGAAATTCTCCATAGAACTGGTCCCTTGTCCCTCGATACCAGATAATGTCATGAATTTCCAAGTGTTTGATAGTGACAGTCACATATTCCATTTTGTCACTAATTCTGGTATATTTGAAAAGCAGGTTATAGATGAAGATGAGAGGGATTTAGAGGAGGCAGATTTGGAAGAAAAAATTATTGGAAAATGTAATAAGATGCCAGATGAGATGGCTTCATTAGAAAAAACTTTTGATATCGGATACCAACCAAGAGAAGGTAAAAAGGTTCCACCTCCCAGAGAAGCCTGTGACTTGGTTAACATTGGAAGTGCAGAAAACCCTCGAGAAGTATTCATAGCAAAAGCATGTACCAAGCAGGAGAAGGATTCCATTGCCAATACATTAAAGGAATACATAGACTGCATAGCTTGGAGTTATAAGGAGCTGAAAACCTATGATCAGAATGTCATAATGCATACGATTCCGTTGAAGCCAGACTCCAAACCCTTCAGGCAAAGACAAAGGCGAGTCAATCCATTATTAGAACCCTTGATAGAGAAAGAGGTAAAGCGACTGTTAGAAGCTAAGATCATCTTTCCTGTTAGACATTCCACATGGGTTGCTAACCTGGTCCCCGTGAGGAAAAAGAGTGGAGAAATAAGGTTATGTATCGATTTTAGAAATCTTAATAAAGCCTCACAAAAGGACAACTACCCGTTACCCACCATTGATGAAATACTCCAAAAGGTAAATGGGTCGGAGATGATGTCATTCCTGGATGGTTATTCGAGATATAATCAGGTCCTTATCCATCCTAGTGATAGGATGAAAACTCGCTTTCACCACAAGGTGGGGCACCTTTGCATACAAGAGAATGCCTTTCGGACTATTGAACGCAGGTGCCACATTCCAACGAGCTATGGACTTTGCTTTTAAGGGGCTCATAGGTAAGTGCATCATCGTCTATGTAGATGACATTCCTGTCTTTTCTAAGAACAGGGAAAACCACGTCAGGGATCTAAAGAAAGTCTTTCAAAGATGCAGGGAACATGGCATTTCTCTCAACCCAAAGAAGTGCATTTTTGGGGTAACGGAAGGAAAACTATTGGGACATGTGATATCTAAGGATGGAATTTCCATTGACCCTGAAAGAATAGAGGCCATACAATAGATTCCTTGTCCCAACAACAAAAAGGGGTTGAGATCATTTTTTGGGAAGATCAATTTCGTCAAAAAATTTATTGCAGATTTTGCAGAAATAGCAAAGCCTTTGAACGACATGTTAAAGAAAGAGGTCCAGATCAAGTGGACAGATGAAAATAGAGATGCTTTCAAAAATATCAAGGACGCGATTTCTAAAGCCCCGATTTTAGTGAGTCCCGATTATACGAAGCCTTTCTATATTTACACATTTGCTTCAGATCACTCCTTTGCGAGTGTTTTAACTCGTAAGAGTGAAGGCAACATTGAAAATCCTATTGCCTTCCTGAGTAGTCCTCTCAAAGATGCGAAGCCGAGATACTCCATCTTGGACAAGCAAATGTATGCTCTAGTCAAGACCGTTAAAAAATTCAGGCATTACATAGTCCACGATAGGGTGTTTGCTATAGTCCCGGATCCCGCAAACAAAGCCATGTTTATCCAGAATGAATTAGGTGAAAGACGAGGGAAGTGGATTTCAACTTTGCAAGAATTTGATCTTGAGATTCAATCCATGAAGATAGTGCGGGGACAAGGGTTGGTTAAGGCTATAGCAGAAAAGGATCTCGCAATTTCATGTCAACATTATGAAGTCGCAGATATAACCAAAGATGAGTGGTATGCAGATGTGGTGTATTTTCTACTAAATGGTAAATGTCCACCGCATTTGAATTCTACTCAACGAAGAGCCTTGCGCTTGAAGTCTGCTAATTTCCTAATTAGATCCGGCACGTTATACAAGAAAAACCATGAAGGTATTTACCTTCGTTGTGTTGATCAAAAAGAGGCAAGTGCAAATACTCGAGGAATTTCATGGTAAACATGGGACAGGACATGGGTCCGCTAATGCCACAGCCCATCAAATCCTTAGAGCCGGTTATTATTGGCCTCGACTGTTCAAAGATGCCCATACTCATGTGAGGTCATGTCATACATGTCAAACTGCAGCCAATAGAGACAGGGGGTGCTTCCATGCCTTTACAATCCGTAATTGAGTCTAGACCTTTTGCGCAATGGGGCCTGGATTTTGTTGGGATTATCAGTCCCAATTCATCCGATTCCCACAAATACATTCTGATAGCTATGGATTATTGCACAAGGTGGATTGAAGCTATCCCTACAAAGAATGCTACTTCGGAGGTTGTTATTAAATTCTTAGAGGATAATATTGTCACTCGGTTTGGGATGCCTAACTCCATTGTAAGTGATAATGGTTCAGCTTTTTCCTCTTTGGAATTTGCTAATTGGGCATTTGACAACGGTGTGAGTTTAAAATTCTCTTCCAATTATTATCCGCAAGGCAATGGATTGGCTGAATCTTCTAACAAGAATTTGTTATGCGTCATAAAAAAATTGTTGGAAAGAAATCCTAGAGATTGGCATAACAAACTTAAGTTGGCTCTTTGGGCTGACAGAATCCGAGTCAAAGGATCAATAGGAACATCTCCTTACCATCTCGGTTTATGGACAAGATCCCATTTTTCCTACAAATCTCAAGTTACAAACACCGCATTTCATGAAAGATTATTTCGGAACCAATGATAAACTTGAGTCTAGACTAACACAATTAATGCATCTCGGATGAAAAAAGGGATGAGGCTATGCTTCATTTTAGTAAACACCAGGATGTAGTAAAAATATGGTTTGACAAAAAGTCTAGAGCCAAGGCTTTTAAAATATCAGATCTAGTGTCGTTATGGGATAAAAGACATGAGAAGAAAGGGGATCATGATAAGTTTGACTACTTATGGTTGGGTCCGTACCAGATTTCAGAAGTCCTAGGGGAAAACAGTTTTAGACTAAGAACCTTGGATGGAAAGGATTTGGCATTACCTATCAATGGGTTGCACTTGAAACACTATTTCCAGTGCTTGAAGCGGCTGAGGTTTTGTATTATATGTAATTATGCCATGCTTTGTTTCTTTTGTGTGTGCAGATTTGATATTTAAGTTGTGTGTTTGTTTGACATGTTTAGGTTTTGTATTAATGTCGTGCTTTGTTTCTTTTGTGTGTGCAGGTTGGACGTTTAGGTGGTGTGTTTATTTGACATGTTTTATTTTCTTATAAAAAAAAAAAAAGAATAAAAGTTTGAAATGTTAACACATGCCTAAGATCGGGAAAATATGAAACATTGGAATTATGTTGTAAAAGCTCCACATGTAACACAAAAAGTTAAATAATATCGTTTGAGGCTTGTGATGCATGAAGTAGTCAGTTTTACAAATTATGGCAATACTTCATCTGTAATTCAAAGGGCAATGCATTCATATTACATCTCACTTTGCATATACATGCCATCTTAGTTGCATATGCATTTCAGATACAAATCATTAAAGTGTGTCAAATCCTCTTAGGGTTATGCTATAACATAAATAAAAAAATCCTAAGGTTGGAAACTGAGCCCCGAGATATCTAGAACCAAGCACATTTTATACACATTAAAAAGGATCTTGAGCAAAATGATCAAAACCTTGCTTGGAAGAAAAGGTCAAGCGAAAGAAATATTTCATGTCTATCCTATTATGCAACATGATCCTTAAAACAATGGTTTTTACCACTTCCATTAAGCTTAAAGCCTAAAATCAGAGTAGTAAGGATAGGGTTAAGTCCTCATCGAACTTAGGTTGAGGATCCAACTCCCCAAAACTTTGATTTGACCTACATGGAGTAGTAAGGATAGGGCATAATTCTCATCTCGCCTAGGTTGAGAATCCGATTCCCCAAAGCTCCTATGTCTCATTTCATGATAAAGCTTGGATTGGAAGGATCGTACTACTTGTCCTCTCGCAAAGGATGGGTAGTCATCCCCAAGGTCCAAGTAATAAAATTAATATTCTCCATTTTCATCTAAAACTTGGATTGGAAGGATCGTACTACATGTCCCTAGCAAGGATGGGTAGTCATCCCCAAGATCCAAGAAGTAAAAATTAATTTTTCCCATCTCATATTTATATTGGATTGGAAGGATCGTACTACTTGTCCTCTCGCAAAGGATGGGTAGTCATCCCCAAGGTCCAAAGAAATAAAGTTAAGTCATGGATTATGGGGTTAAATATGCCCATGCATGACAGCATGTCTTGTCTAAAAAAACAAGACCACCGACTGTTCAAAGGGTTAGACTAGCATGACCATTTCTTCCATAATTGGTTAAATTATTTTGCTCAAAGTGAGGTAATGAATTCCAAATCAGAGTAGTAAGAATAGGGTTAAACTCTCATCTCGATTAGGTTGGGAGTCTGATTTCCCAAAGCTCGATTTCACTTTCACTTACACATGGGTTCAAGATAGTAGTGACTCATAACCAACTTTGGGATCTAATAAAACAATTCATTATACACATGGTTGATCCTAAGAGGGTTTGATAATCTTGAATATTTGTGTATGATATTAGAAGGTCTATGCATTTGTAAAAGCAAAATCTCTAAGCATATTTATTAGGTTACACAAATCATTCACAGTCTCACATATGCATGCATGTAAAACTGACAATGGAATGTTGATCAAGTTCAAGCGATATGGAATGAAAACAAATAGCACACACCGAGCTAATACTAATGATTCCGATGTTTCATGTACTTCTGATCCGTCGGTATTTGTTTATCTTTTATGTGCTGACGCTCGTATCTAAGCTTGTATATTTCTAGGTTGGGTTCTCACCAAAATGCTCTGGAGCATTTGACAAAGAGTCGCCATTTGTTGTGGCTAATCCACAACACACCCCAAAATTGGGGGCCCACCTTTTTGCATGCTTTCAAAGAAGAAAACAAGTGACCAGATGCTAAGAAAATCAAAGAAAAAGGCAAAAATTTCACTAAGGAAAAAAGTTGTCGCGATATCGCGACATGTCGCTCTGTCGTGGCCGAAAGTTGTCGCGATATCGCGACATGTCGCTCCGTCGCTGAAAATGAAAAAGTGTAGCGAAATCGCGACATGTTGCTCCGTCACGGCTGAAAACGAAAAAGTGTAGCGAAATCGTGACATGTTGCTCCGTCGCAGCCCAGAGAGGAGAGAGAAAGGCAGAATGGAAAAGCATAGCGAAATCGTGACATGTCGCAAAATCATGGTCAACGCAGTCAATCGAGGTGGGCGGAACCGTCGTGAAATCGTGACGTGTTTGATTTTCGTGGCTTGCAAACGGGTAGAAGGCATAAAGTATAAAATGGTCGCGAAATCATGACAAAACTGAGCCAAAGGCAATAAGGCCCAGCAGTGTAGCGAAATCACGACGAAAACTGAGACAAAGCGCATAAGTCGAAAGGCATCGCAAATCATGACGCGTCGCTTTCCACGGTGAAAAAAGGCCTAAGGGTAAAAAGGTAGCGATTTCGCACAACTTTTAGAAACGTTCACCAGACAAAGACGTCGCGAAATCATGACAAAGTGAAGACCATGCAGAAAATGGTAGCGATTTCCGAACAGTTGATGGTAAAGCAGAAGCAAAATGGTACGATTGCGTCAGAGGAAAAAATGGTAGCGATTTCGAGTTCCAGCTCGAAGATGAAAAACATCATGATTTCACGACAGGTTGCATTGGCAAGGCTGCTGGCAGAAAATGTCGCGATATCGCGACATGTCGCGTTTTCGCGGTGAAAGCAAGGAAGCAAAGCTGCATGCATAAAAACGTCGCGATTTACATGGGGCCATTACAGAACATGCAGAAAAGCGCTGAACACGTGGCAAAAAGGCATGAGGGTCATGGTAACGCTTCAGATCGACAGTTACATTTAGCAGAGAAGACCAAACGTTTCAGGTTCGAGCGAAAGGTCAAAGCATCAAAGAAGCGGGAAAATGAAACGAAGCGTTATGGGAAATGAAACGAAGCGTCGCAGAGGGAAACCAAGAGCCGCAACAGAAAGTTTAAAAGCAGAAGCGAATGTAGATACAAGGGCTGGAAATTGTAAACAAAAAGCATTATTTTTATTGAATAAAGGAGTTTATTTGGCAAGAGTAACTTTTGTGTGTGAAACCAAAAGGAGATTGAAGGCTAAGACTACTGTTATTTTTGTATATCTTTCCTTTGCATTATTTTGTTTTGTATCTATTCGTTTACACCATAATGTGGGTTGCGATAGGTGAATGATAGAATGATGCAAATTATTTATTTCCTTAGAGTCTAGCATCTGATCTGATTTGACTGTGTTTTATTACAGGTCTGTTAGGTCAGGTTGTTTTAGAGCTTCATCTCATAACTTGGGGTTTTGCAGGGAGGAGATTGCTAACCAGATTAACGTCCTTCTTCGGTTTTTCCAGCTGATTCGCATAAGAACATTTCTGTTTTAGTTTCTGATATATTTTTAATCTCATTTGAAAATCTGAGTTTCGGATTCTGGTACATTCCAGAATACTCTGCGGATTTTTACTAACACCAAAAGCTAACGTAGAAATAGCAGAACAGTTAAACAAAAGATAAAATGAACCAATTAACTATAAAATGAATTGCACGCTAAAGGCACGGAGCTTAAAATGAAGTGGCCTATACCACGCATTTTCTCATTTGAAATATTTTTAAAGCAAAAGATAAAAAAGGCCACTAACTTATTTTCGGGTTGGTTTTCATTAATTTCAAGAACATAAAAAAGGATTTGTTTTCTTTTTCTTACATGGTTGGTTATTTTAACAAATTAGGGTTACAAAGTTTGTTGTGAATCATCAAAGGCCCCTTGTTAATAGTTACTTGCAGGATTTAAGCTATTCTAGGATACATTCATTTATTTGCATTAAGTCAAAATTGGTTATATGCATATAAAGGTTTGTTCACAAGAAGCTTGGAGAAATTAAAAATAATATATTTTCTTTGCAAGAAAGAGTCTTCCGGTTTGAGACTCTAGTTGCGTGTTCATTTTGTAATAGGACAAAATATTCACTCAATAGGTATGCACCCCACTAAGTTAACTGGTGAGCACCTCAGATTTAATCCAAGGATCGTGCCCGATCCAGAGAAATCGAATGATAGTGCTTTAATAAAATCAAACCGAAGATAAGTCAAAAGTCAAGCGTAGTCAAGAAGTAAAAAGGTTGCACCTTAGACTTAATCGGATGGAAGTGCATCACCTGAGAAAATCTGATGGATGCGCACTCACGAAATAGTCTAAAATATAAGTCAAATGGTCAATAAAAATTAGCCTAATATTTAAAAATCGAGCAAGTTATCTTCAATCTAATGGTAGTGCTTCATCAAGGACCAAATCCAACGGACGCGTGCTCATTAAAGACTCCAAATGCTAAACCTAAGGCTCTAATAAAGTTAAAATCCTTCCACCTTTAACAAGATCAATGGTAGTGCTTCGTCGGGAATCAAATCAATGGTCACGCACTATCCAAAAAGTGAAAATTTTAAGTAGTGATTAAGTATAAACAAATCGTACGACAGCACTCAATCATCCATAAAATCAATGGTTGTGCATCCTCTAAAGAGTCAAAGGTTTAAAGTAAAGTCGTCATAAGTCAAATGTCAAGTTAAAACCTAAGGAAGTCCAACAGATTGGATGATCGTTCTGAACAAAGCTTAGATCAACGGTCGCAACTGCTTTGATTAAAACAAACTTTAAAAATTAATTTTAGGAGAATGCGTCCCATTTGATTAATCATTGTGCTAGTTACCAATATCGGACAACTACGCTCAAACGATTTTGAATCTAACGGTGGTGCACTAATTGAAGATGAATTAAAAAGGTTTAAGGATCGAGAGAAATTAATTAAAGTTAATCATGATTAGCAAGGGTTTAATACGTCGGCTAATTTTCCCCCTTTTGCCCTAATCATGATTAATATTATAAATTCTTAATTAAACTAATGTGCAGGTTGATTAGATCCAATGACTGCGCTTGTCTCCACTCAGATATGACGGTCATGCCAAAATCACAGGATGGAAGGTAAAAGGCATGGGTAAGGACAAAATTAACTACTATTAATAGTGTTTAGTAAGGGTTTAATACATTGACTAATATTCCCCCTTTTTGACTTAATCATGATTAATAGAAAAACAAAGATCTATGACATCATTATGTAGCATGCATCTTGTCAGTAATCCAATGGCAATGCTCAAACTAAATATAGAATCAACGGACGTGAAGGCCTGTAGCTAGTAACAAAGATCCAAAGGCTAAATAAAGACCTTTTTATAACACATGAATCGAATGACGGTGTTCATTAACCATCTAGATCCAACGATGTGCATATGGGAAGATAATCAAATTTTAATCCAAGCATTGGGTTGATTAATTTAGTTGAAGTATGTATGAATTTTTCCCATTTATTAAATAATATGTGCATATGTATGATCCAACGGTCGTGCCTCACCACCATAAGATCCAACGATGATCACAAAATAAAAGTAAGTGTGTTTTATGATTATCATCGATTAAGATAGGTTATTAAGGTTTCACAGTATAAGGATTAACATCGGATAAATATGATTAATTGAAGACCAATAAAACATATTATTTTAAATGTTTACATGAGAACAGGTACACTAACTATCGTACAGGTTTCAGGAGATCAACGGATGCGCTTCATCTCATATCAATTCGACGGTTGCGATTAATCATGGTTGACTTAGGGAAAAAGGGACATCATAGGTAAAAACCTACACTCACACGAAGATTCTGATATCACAAAGACCTTGAGGGAGACATAATGGATCCCGAAGATATAGTTATCACTCGGATCTAAGATGACACGAGGCCCAAAACATACCATTCCATATCAGATTAAAAGATCCCCATTGACGAATGAATAGAAATCATGAATGATTACATGCCCACATATCAAAGGGACCCAGGCTCACAAGTTAACAAATATCGCCCATCATAAAGCACAAAACTCTAGAAAATACTGAGTTGGCGCAATTCCATTGGCCAATTTTGAACAGCGGTTGATGGCATCGAGTTGATAACGAAACGTGCAAATTTATCAAGTTCAATCCACCACCTTGTATATGAACTTATGAAATCAATCAAGGCCACTCCATTGGTATGCCAAGAATTGGAATTGATATATTAGAAGCACAAAAGGAAGAGAGTATTTGTTTTTTGAGAACTCAAAGAACTTGACCAAAAATTATGAGGGCAATGGCATCATGGGGAGATGTGTTCATACCTGCAGATACATGAGAAGTTGTAAAGTTTATCATAGATAAATCACACTATTTTGTGATTTCTTGATCACCTGTTCCTGGTACCACTATGTATGATTTTACCTAGAAATGTGGGGCAGATAAAAAACCCAACTCAGCTCAACTGTATGAGATCGACAATGCCGACATTAAGAGTTTCGCTCGAGTAATGGAAGGCAAAAACAAAACCTTGTGGATAATGGCAGATTTGTTTCATAAAGCTCGAAACTATTAGTACAAGGGTTTCCCCAGAGATAACAGATGGAATAGTAACCTTGGAAAGTTGATATACCCAAAAGTCCCTTTCTCCTCAGATTTGATGGCTTGGTTAGTAGTGGCATATGAAGAAAGAACAAGGACCTTTCGAGACCATAAGAATTAGAAGGTGTTCAGCACCAAATGATATTTTCACAATGACACTGATAGGGGAGGGTGAATCAGTGTAGCTATTTAAAATTCAATTCTACCACTCTTAAAACTGAAGCAAAGAGAACTTAAAAATAGATAAAGCAATTATCACAAGAGAGCACACCACAACACACAATGTAACGAGGTTCACCAATTTGGCTACTCCTCAAGAATGACCGCTTGGACTACGGTCCAAATCCAGTCTTTGCAAAACACCAATTTTACAATCTGTTTACCAAGACCCACTGGAAGGAGCACCAACCCCTGATTTATCTGCACCAACAGAAAGGAGCACCAACCCCTATCCAAGCACCAACTTGGATCATAGTTTTGAAAGCTATATCAATGACATACAAATGCCTTCACTTTTTCAAGACCCTGACTGGTCTCCAATTTATCAAAACTCAGTAAACCCTTATTGCTCTGCTTGTCTCTCTCTTACAACACTCTTCTAACCCTCTTTCGGTAGCACTTTCACACATTCGGTGACAACTTTAATTCTCTGCGTGACTCCCCTTTTATAACAAACCTTTCGCTTTGTAACTCCAGTTATAATGCCTTCTTTCATTCCTCATACGCCACTTGTCAATTGTAACTGTTCTTTTAATATTCTCTTCGCCACTTGACAACTGTAACTCCTTCTTTATGTAACTCCTTTTGTATATATAGAGTGGGTATTTCGTTAAACACGTTACATGCAACGTATACCTCTACCATGACTGTTCGTCTTCTTGGTCATGACTGTTCGTATCCTTTTCTGTGCATGCATGCATTTTTTGATTCTATTTATGCGATCGTTCGATCTCTCCTTCTTCGACAGTTCTTAAAATAGCTTGCATGATTTCTATCTGTAACTGCACTCGTAACTGTCACACTGACTCAGTTAATTGTCCGTAATCGTGTTGTTGCGACTTGTCGTGAAATCGTGACACTTCTGTCTCTTTGTGCTCTTCTCGCCTTTTACCCGTGAAAACATGACATGTCACGATATCGTGACATTTTTTGCCTCCTTGCACTTCCCTGCCTTTCGCCCGTGAAAACGAAACATGTCACGAAATCGTGACACTTTCGTTGCCTTGTGCCTTTTCTGTCTTTGGCCCGCAAAAATGGAACATGTCACGAAATCATGACACTTTCGCTGCCTTGTGCCTTTTCTATCTTTGGCCCGCAAAAATGGAACATGTCACGAAATCGTGACACTTTCGCTGCCTTGTGCCTTTTCTATCTTTGGCCCGAAATAGAACATGTCACGAAATCGTGACACTTTCTTCCTTGTCCTTTTCTTCTTTCCCAAAATAGAACATGTCACAAATCTGACACTTTCACCTTTGAGCTCTTCCTCCTTGAATTTGTCATGAAATCATGACACTTCTGCTTCCATGCTCCTTCATTTTGCTTCTGTCACGAAATCGTGACACTTCATCCTTCTCCTCTTTCTCTTCGCTTTGGACCGCAAAAATGAAGCATGTCATGAAATCGTGACACCTTTTTCTATCGGACTCTCTCTCCTGCATTATGTCACAAAATCGTGACACTTTTCCTCCTTAGCACTTTTCTTCTCATCGGATCACGAAAACCCGACATGTCACGAAATCGTGACACTTTTTCTCCTTAGCGCTTCCTCTTGCAAATTGTCATGAAATCGTGACACTTTTCCTTTCAAGCTCTTTCTCTCAAACATGTCACGAAATCGTGACACATTTTCTTTGCTTGCGCCTCTCTCTCCAAACATGTCACGAAATCATGACAATTTTCTTCTTGCCTTCTTCTCCCAAACATGTCACGAAATCATGATAGTTTTTCACCTTTGCTTCTTGTCTCCAACATGTCACGAAATCATGATAGTTTTTCTACTTGCCTTCTTCTCTCCAACATGTCACGAAATCATGACAGTTTTTCCACTTGGCTTCTTTGCCTCCAACATGTCACGAAATCATGACAGCTTTTCTAGCATTTTCTCTCTCCTCCGATATGTCGTGAAATCGCGACAGAAAACATGTCGCGATATCGCGATAGTTTTCTTACTTGTCTTTTTCTTTGATTCTGTGAATCTGGGCCACTTCTGTCTTCCTGGAAATTTACTGTACATGCTCTCACTGACCTCTGAACTCTTGTCCACTGCATCAACTGATCTATCTGTCTATGTTGACAACAATGACAATACTATTTTTGCACCTTGCTCAACAATCTCCCCCTTTGGAATTGTTGGCAACACTCATGCAATCTCCTGTAATTCTTCTCCCCCTTTGACAATAATACCAAAGGGCTGTTGTAGACTCCCCTTGAGTCTATGCACAACATTCTCAGACACACATTGTTATAGTTAGCAAAAATCATGAATATGAGCAAAACTATAAACATAGGCATAAATGCTCCCCCGAGAATGTGGTCCCAATTGATAGTCAGTTCTTGGGAAACGTGACCACTCCCAACTTACTCCGAAGGTACTCAAAAACTTCCTTGGGCAATGGTTTTGTGAATATATCTGCTACTTGCTCTGTAGTTGGAACAAAATCCAATTTGACCTCACCTTCTGCAACTTTATCCTTCAAAAAGTGATACCGGATTGCAATATGCTTGGTTCGAGAATGCATAACCGGATTCTTTGAGATGTTAATAGCACTGGTGTTATCACATTTAACATAAATTGGCTCTTTGAAGTGAATACCAAGATCTTTCAGGGTTTGTCTCATCCATAATATCTGTGTACAACATGTTGTTGCTGCAATGTATTCTGCCTCTGCTGTGGATAGAGAGACTAATTCTTGTTTCTTGTTGTGCCATGCTACCACCCTGTCTCCAAGATAAAATGCTCCTCCACCGGTACTCTTTCTGTCATCAATACATCCTGCCCAATCTGCATCAGAATATGCAATAAGAGTGAAGTCCTTACCTTTTGGGTACCACAACCCATACTCCATAGTACCCTTGAGGTACCTAAAAATCCTCTTCACAGATGTCACATGAGTCTCTTTGGGACTAGCCTGAAATCTTGCTACCATGCATACTCGCCCGTAAGATATCCTGGTCCGGTAGCTATCAAATACAAGCAGGCTTCCAATCATAGACCCGTACATGGTTTGATCTACATCTGGAGATTTGTCATCCTTGCTCAACTTGCAACCTGTTGTCATGGGAGTGCTAACAGGTTTACTATCCTCCATTGTGAACTTTTTCAACATTTCTTTCACATATTTAACTTGAGAGATAAAAATGCCCTTTTCACTTTGATTGACTTGCAGTCCGAGGAAATAAGAAAGTTCACCAATCATAGACATCTCAAATTCTTTCTTCATTTTATTTGCTATGTCTCTACAAGACTTATCATTGCTGCTGCCAAAAATGATATCATCTACATAAACAACAAGGACAATAAGATGGCCATTCTCTGTTTTGACATACAGATTGTTGTCCACCAAACCTTTCTTGAACCCCTGTTGAATCAGATAGTTATCCAACCTTGCATACCATGCTCTGGGTGCCTGTTTCAAACCATACAAAGCTTTCCTCAACTTGCAAACAAAGTTGGGATTATCACCGAGTTGGAAACCATCCGGCTGCTCAATGTAAACCTCTTCTTCCAGCTTTTCCATTCAGAAATGCTGATTTTACGTCCATTTGATATACTTTGAAATTTTTATGAACTCGCTAAAGCTAGAAACATTCTCGATTGCCTCTAGTCTAGCTACTGGTGCAAAGGTTTCCTCAAAATCAATACCTTCAACCTCGTGCATAGCCTTTACAAACCAGTCTTGCTTTATTCCTTACAACCTGTCCATCTTCGTTCAATTTATTTCGAAAAATCCATTTAGTACCGATTATATTTTTATTTGTCGGCCTTGGTACTAACTCCCAGTGTTTTGTTTTTCTCAATCTGATCTAGTTCTTCATTAATAGCCTTCATCCAACTTTCATCCGTGCTTGCTTCAAGCAACATTTTTGGGCTCAATGCTGGATAATAGAGAGTAGTTCCGTACTATTGCTCTTCTTGTCTGAATACCAACTATTGGGTCCCCAATAATCTGTTCTTTGGGATGATTTTTCTGCCAGCTGCCTGTTTTGAATTTCTTGTTTTCTTCTTCTTCTGAGTCAATTCTTAAATCATCTGGGTCAATTTTTTGATTTTCTTCTGTTTCCTTTTCTTCATCTCCTTCAATGACTTCTTCATAAATAGGGTAGTTTTCTTGATAAGTAATTTCTCGTTCTCTACCTTCATCAACTTTAACATCAAGCACTCTCCACAATTTTCTTTAGCCTCTTGTTGTAACATGTGTAGGCTTTGCTTTTTGTCGAGTAACCAAGAAAAATACCTTCGTCAGCTCTATCTTCAAACTTACCGAGATTATCTTCAGTTCGTTTGATGTAGCACTTGCTGCCGAACACTTTGAAATATCTTGTTGTTGCCTTTCTGCCGAACCACAGCTCATAAGGTGTTTTGCTTTCATGCGTCCTTAGCATGCACCTGTTTTGGATGTAAACCGCAGTATGGACTCGCCTCTTTCCAAAATCTGTCAACTATTTTGTTCTCAACCAACATTGTCCGTGCCATTTCCTGCACTGTCCTGTTCTTCCTTTCTACAACACCATTCTGCTGAGGTGTCCTTGCTGCTGAAAACTGTCTTTTGATCCCATATTTTTGATAGTACTTTGCAAACTCTTCTGAGATAAACTCTCCTCCTTTGTCTGATCTTAGGCATTTAATTCTTTTTCTAGTTTGATTCTCAACCTATTTTTTAAAAATCTTGAACATCTCGAAGGCATCTGATTTAAGCTTTAAAAATAGTACCCATGTCATCCTGGAGTAGTCATCTATGAACAACATAAAGTATTTGTCACCATTTATGCTTTGTGTTCTCATGGGTCCACACAAATCAGTATGTATTAGTTCTAAAGGCTTACTGGTGAAGTATTCCTTTGATTTAAATGTGGCTCTAGTTTGCTTCCCTTTTTGGCATGAAGCACAGATGCTATTTACTGGTTTGCCAATGGTGGGTATATCTCTTACTGCCCTTTTTGAACTTATTTTTACCAGATTGTCAAAGCTAATATGACCGAGCCTCTTGTGCCATAGCCAATTTTCATCTTCCTATCCAATCAAGCACGCTCCTTCTGAAGTTTCTGAGAGAGTATATAGATTTCTAGAAGTCCTCGATCCAGTAGCTATCAGATTCCCACTGTGTGCTTTTCTTACTTCACAGCCCTGCTTCTTAAAGATGACTTCATGACCTCTGTCACATATTTGACTTACGCTCAGTAAGTTGTGCTTCAAACCAATCACAAACAGAACTTCTTTGGAATTGATCTTTCCATCACTTATCTTGACTGATCCTTTGCCAACTATCTTGGCTCCATCATTATTTCCAAACTTTACAGAGCCCCCTTCATATTTCTGTAATTTTTCAAATTTTTGTTTATCTCCTGTCATGTGGCTGGAGCATCCACTATCCAATATCCATGGTGCAGATTTGTTCTGTGCTTTGAATGTTGTCTGAACAATCAAGGATTCCTTTTCTTCCTTGGGTCGCTCCTTTTCTTTCCACTCTGGTTTGGCTATAGTTTTGGTCACTTGTTTAGACTTTTCTTTGTCAGTAGCCTGTGCATGTTTTTCTGGGAATTTTCTGTTTTGCCTTAAACTGTTTGGTTGAGATCTTCTTCCCTGATATCTGTTTGCTGCATATGTGCTTCTACAGTTTCTTGCAATGTGTCCAAAGTTATGACAGTTATAGCATTCTACCGCATAATCCATCAAGGGTGAAAAGACATTTCTACTCGTGAAATTTCTTTGTCCTATATTATGAATGCAGTCTGAAATCTTATGACCGTAAGCATTGCATTTAAAACAATAACCAGAAAAGGAATGATTGAACCTGGGAATTGGTCTTTGCCATTTTGTAGTAGGAGCCACAAATTTTCTTCTCCTTTGATGTGTGACTTTTATGAATCCCTCATTGTCAGCACTCTTCTCGTGCCTGGCACTGTTGCTTTCTTTTGCTTGATTCATTTTTCCTTGATCAACCTTGATCTTATCTTCTTTCTTTACTTGTTCTACAGTTATGGCCTTTGATGCACTTGACGATTCTCCTTCGACAAAGCCCAAGCCAAATTTGATGCCTGTAGTCCTCTAACTATTTATAATCTTTTCAAGCTTCGCATAACTACCTTCAAGTTTGTGATAGCAACTCAATTTTTGATTCTTTTCTTCTAGCCGCATTCTTAAGACAATAATCTCTTCTTCCAGTTTGCTGCACTCATCTATTTTCATGGTTAATCGCACTTCGAGTTCTTCGGACATTTTCTTAAATTCTTTTGTCTGTACTTTTAAAGTGTTTATTATGTCATTCGCATCCTCAAGATTTCTTGAGACCTTTTTATTCTTTTTCCTTTCTGTACTCAACTCTTTAAGTGCAACAACCAACTCTCCTTCCAGATATACTTCAGCCTCATCCTTAATGTTTGTGTCACCTTCCTATTTTTCTTCTGTTTTGTCTTCTTCAAATGCCATGAACAGAGCTTCACCTGTTTCTTCTTCAGAATCTTCACCTGAGCTATCTTCATAAGAGCTGACATTCTTGGATATGAAACTTTTCTTTTTGAAGTTGCTTTTTCTAAAATTTGGTTTCTTCTTCCAGCCACTTCTTTCTTGGTGTGACCCTTCATCACTTTTGGTTTTCTCATTCATTGGACACTTAGCTGCAAAGTGACCGACCCCTCCACAATTGAAGCACTTAAACGGTAACTTTCCTCTATATTTTCCTTTTCCCTTTGTAAGTTTTCGAACAAAGTTAGCTTTCATTTCATCCGATGTCTTTTCATCCTCAGATTCTTGTTCAGCTTTTATATTTTTGTGTGCTTTAAAAGCAGCTTCTCTGTCTATGGGCTTAGTTTGTCCTATTCTCATTTCGTATGCAGTCAAAGAACCATGCATCTCATCCATGCTAAAATTATTTAGATCTTTAGCCTCTTCTATTGCAGAAACTTTAGAATTAAATCTTTTGTGAAGAGTTCTAAGTACCTTTTTCACGACAACCGCATCTTCGATTTCTTCGTCGAGTCCTCTGATTGCATTAATGATTCCATTGACTCTCAAGGATATAGGCCTCTATGTTCTCATCGTCATTCATTTGTAATGCTTCGAACTGAGCTCGATGCGTTTGCAGCTTGGCTTCCTTGATCTTGTTGTCTCCTTCATGGATGCTCTTCAGTTTGTCCCACATGTCTTTTGCCGATTTACAGCTCATGATCCTTATCAGTTCACTGTCTACTAGCCCACACATTATGGCATTCTTTGCTTTGGAGTTATTCTCAAACTTTTTCTTCTCAGCAGTATCTGTTGGAGGAGTAGCGGGTACTATGTATCCACTTTCTACTGACTCCCAAATGTCGTATCCTAATGCACTCAGATATGTCTGCATCCCGAGTCTCCATAATGAGTAATTAGTTCCACTGAACAAAGGAGCTTTGTTTGATGAGAATTCTTCACCACCTGCCATTGTGTTCCTTCCAAGATCACCTTAGCTGATTAAGCTTGTTCAGGAACCTGACTCTGATACCAATTGATATTCTCACAATGACACCGATGGGGGGGTGAATCAGTGTAGCTATTTAAAATTCAAATCTACCACTCTTAAAGCTGAAGCAAAGAGAACTTAAAAATAGATAAAGCAATTATCACAAGAGAGCACACCACAACACACAATGTAACGAGGTTCACCAATTTGGCTACTCCTCAAGAATGACTGCTTGGACTACGGTCCAAATCCAGCCTTTGCAAAACACCAATTTTACAATCTGTTTACCAAGACCCACTGGAAGGAGCACCAACCCTTGATTTATCTACACCAACAGAAAGGAGCACCAACCCCTATCCAAGCACCAACTTGGATCACAGTTTTGAAAGCTATATCAATGACATACAAATGCCTTCACTTTTTCAAGACCCTGACTGGTCTCCAATTTATCAAAACTCAGTAAACCCTTACTGCTCTGCTTGTCTCTCTCTTACAACACTCTTCTAACCCTCTTTCGGTAGCACTTTCACACATTCGATGGCAACTCTAATTCTCTACGTGACTCCCCTTTTATAACTGACCTTTCGCTCTGTAACTCTAGTTATAACGCCTTCTTTCATTCCTCATACGCCACTTGTCAATTGTAACTGTTCTTTTAATATTCTCTTCTGCCACTTGACAACTATAACTCCTTCTTTATGTAACTCCTTTTGTATATATAGAGTGGGTATTTCATTAAACACGTTACATGCAACGTATACCTCTACCATGACTGTTCGTCTTCTCGGTCATGACTGTTCGTATCCTTTTCTGTGCATGCATGCATTTTTTGATTCTATTTATGTGACTGTTCGATCTCTCCTTCTTCGACAGTTCTTAAAATAGCTTGCATGATTTCTATCTGTAACTGCACCTGTAACTGTCACACTGACTCCAGTTAACTATCCGTAATCGTGTTGTTGCGACCTATCACAAAATCGTGACACTTCTGTCTCTTTGTGCTCTTCTCGCATTTTACCCATGAAAACATGACATGTCACGATATCGTGACATTTTTTGCCTCCTTGCACTTCCCTACCTTTCACCCGAAAACGAAACATGTCACGAAATCGTGACACTTTCGCTGCCTTGTGCCTTTTCTGTCTTTGGCCCGCGAAAATGGAACATGTCACGAAATCGTGACACTTTCGTTGCCTTGTGTCTTTTCTGTCTTTGGCCCATGAAAATGGAACATGTCATGAAATCGTGACACTTTCTTGCCTTGTGCCTTTTCTGTCTTTGGCCCACGAAAATGAACATGTCACGAAATCGTGACACTTTTTGCCTTGTGCCTTTTCTCTTTGCAAAAACATGTCACGAAATCACGCTTTCCTTTGAGCTCTTCCTCCTTGAATTTGTCATGAAATCATGACGCTTCTGCTTCCATGCTCCTTCATTTTGCTTCTATCACAAAATCATGACACTTCATCCTTCTCCTCTTTCTCTTCGCTTTGGACCGCAAAAATGAAGCATGTCACGAAATCGTGACACCTTTTTCTATCAGACTCTCTCTCCTACATTATGTCATGAAATCGTGACACTTTTCCTCCTTAGCGCTTTTCTTCTCATCGGATCATGAAAACCCGACATGTCATGAAATCGTGACACTTTTTCTCCTTAGCGCTTCCTCTTGCAAATTGTCATGAAATCGTGACACTTTTCCTTGCAAGCTCTTTCTTCACAAACATGTCATGAAATCTGTACGACAATTTCTTTGCTTCGCCTCTCTCTCCAAACATGTCACGAAATCATGACAATTTTCTTTCTTGCGCTTCTTCTCCAAACATGTCACGAAATCATGACGCTTTTTACTTGCTTCTTCTGCTTCCAACATGTCACGAAATCATGACAGTTTTTCTACTTGCCTTCTTCTCTGCCAACATGTCACGAAATCGTGACAGTTTTTCCACTTGGCTTCTTTGCCTCCAACATGTCACGAAATCGTGATAGTTTTTCCAGCATTTTCTCTCTCCTTCGATATGTCGCGAAATCATGACAAAAAACATGTCGCGATATCGCGACAGTTTTCTTACTTGTCTTTTTCTTTGATTCTGTGAATCTGGGCCACTTCTGTCTTCCTGGAAATTTACTGTACATGCTCTCACTGACCTCTGAACTCTTGTCCATTGCATCAACTGATCTATCTGTTTGTGTTGACAACAATGACAATACTGTTTCTGCACCTTGCTCAACACCAAAGTCGAAGATATCTAGGAAGTGTTCAAATTGATGAAGTATACCACATTTCTAGTAGACCAGGTAATCGAACACCAATCTCACATGTTCACTGATATAGAAATTTTTAAAAAATTGTTTGATACATATGCAAAAATAGAGAAAATTTTCCCAATTAATAAAAATGCTTTTAAACCCTAGGTACAAGACTTCTACGAAATGATAAACATAGTATTGGGAGTACAGGATATGAGTAGAATAACGAAAAGAGTTTTGTATTTATTTTCTCAATGTAATAGAGGACATAACTCCCCTATCTATGCTTGGCAACTAGAATTGAGCTCACAAATACACAGAGAAATGGTAGAACTAAATAGGGCAATATTCGAATAGAGGTAGGAGGTGCCTTGCTTTTCACAATATTCTTTTCTCACCCACTTAATAGTGGGACAATTGGGGGAAGAAGCTTGTAAGAGATTAAAATCCATAGATAGCCCTTATGTACAGAATAACTTCTGGAGACTTCATGAAGGACGAACTCACATGGGTTGGTTTTGTGACCACTTTTTGGTAGAAATCCATTGGGCCTTAACTGGGCTAATTCCAAAAATATTAGGGCCAATGGTAAGGGCATTCATTAAATAAAAAGAGATAGGATATTTCTTCTTCACAAAGGGTTTTACTTACATCAGATTATATGGAGCTAAAATCCCTCCTAAGGTGTTACCCCAATACTGCCCACTATCCATAGTAGCCCTAGAATTATGTAGACAAGTGGTAGGAGAGGCTAAAATGAGACTGGTTAAGAAGCATGGGAAAGTCCCCTGGCTTGATGTTCCTTGCTGTTTTGGAGATTATGTATTTGTTGGATACACTTCCCTACTTAAGGGAATGTTTGAACTGGACAATATGGGATTCGATGAAGTGTCATGGAGGTTTTATAACCCAAAAGGAATTTGTAGCAAGATGATGAAGAAGAGGGAGTATGATCGAATCAATCACCAAGAAGATGCTTTTGAAGAGAACTTATTAGAAGCTATAGAGCAAAAATCAGATTTATAGACAATATGGGATAATTTCCCTCCAGAAAAGAGAGGTAGCACACAGTTTTGTGAAGCCTATGACTACCCAACTGAACTAAGAAGGCTTAGGGAGATTTTAGTAGTACTACAGCACCTGTTATGCCAAGCACACACCCAGCAATTAAAGAAGATCCTTTGCTAGAATTGATAGAGGAGAAATACATAGACTTAATGGAGGTCACCGTTAGAAATGTTGATATAGTAGAACAACGGGTTAAACTCCCAGTGAATGACCAGACTAGAATAGAAGCAGCTCCAAAAGAAGCTCCTCAATAAACCTGTATAGATAAGGGCAAATAAATAATGACTTAATCCTCTCAAAAAGCACCATCAACAAAGCAGGTTGTAGTTCCTATACCTGATAATATTTTAGCTGTGACTAGTGTGAAGAAGCTGGCACCCATGGTCATCTCGACTTCTATAAATATAAAGGTATGGGAGATGAAAATTCCAATAATAATACAATTAAAAGGTGAACTGGGTGGACTCTTATGAAGCTACTCAGTGAAAATTCAAACATAAATAGCTTTAGTAGAAGCTAAGAAACCCAGTCTCTACCTATTGCCAAGGTTGTTTTGGAAAGAACAGATGAACATGTGGCCTTTACTGCTATAGATGAACAAGAGTTACAGTTAGTAGCAGGAATGGGAAGTACAAAAGAAAAATCTTTAGAAAAGGCAAAAATAGGGACAACTGTGTCAGATATTGCTAAGTTTTATCTCCCTCCCCTACAAAACCCACTAGTCTTCAGTACAAATGAGGAAACAGGAGGATCATCACTACTGGGTAAAGAATCTGATATGGCAAAGCTTGCCAAAACTATGAGTAATCAATTCATAGACCAATTTGTTGAAAATTTGAAACACTAAAAAAGCAATTGAGTCAAGAGGAAGAAGAAAAAGCAAAATTGAAAGTTGTAATAAGTAAGCAACAAGAAGAATTAAATAAGAAAAATGCTTCAATTGCCCAACCACCTATAGTGACCAAAGTTCAAGATCATGTATATTATTTGAATGTAATGAGGAAAGACATGTACAAAAGAATAAAATCTCAGGTCAAATTTTTTACTGAAATGTTCAGGCAAATAAGGGTGATTCAAATAACTGCTCAAGAAATCATGACCTTGATGAAGGAAAAAGAGAAATATTTTAAAATCATTCACCCAACCCTAGACTACATAGGGGATCATTTTGAAGAACTGCAAGGACAAGAAATAACAACACTTGAAGGCAATAAAATTAAAATCAATTTTGAATTTTTCAAAGTAGCCTTGTTTGAATCAAACCAAGAAAAATGGACAAATTATGTGACTGAGATGAATGATCTGATAAAATATGCTACAAATAAACTGATAGATATTGGTCTGTCCTTAGATCAATGTCTGGAAGCATCAGACATAGAAGGGATATTCAAAGAAACCCTTGAGAGGTTTGACTATGAACAAGGTGATGAGGAGGAGATGATTAAACAAACTACGCTCATGGTGAATGCAACAGAAGCCTTACTACTTCAGTATGACAGAAACATGCCTATTATTGTTATACAAAAAAACCGAATTCTACAAGAAATGAATATGCTCAGGATTGCAGCCACTTTTGACATAGAAATATGGAGGTTGATCGATGAGCATATTAAAGGGTTGCAAAGGAGTTTCAAGGGAAAAAGGGTCAATACCTACACCTAGAAAAAAAAATTCTACATCACAAATAGCTGCAAAAATAGGAGATATTTCTAGGGCAATTAAAGGATCATGGAAAGACAACTCAAAAGAGGCCAGTTCATAAAGCAATAGTTAAATGCACCAGGAAGTAGCTGAATCAGATAAAAGCTTTCCTTATACTTAAATTACCAGTTGAGTAGGAATATGTTTGAACAATTCAAAGAAGAGGGCACAGTCATTTCATAACAAAGCTAGCTAGTTAGCATCAATTTTGAGATTCAATTAGAAGCTGCCAAGTGTACAGTAAACAATAAATCAAGAATAACAAAATCAATAACCAGCAGCTATAAAAGGAAGTAGGCAGGTCTGGATTATGCATCAAGCAATTAGAGAATAGCATTTTTTCTAAGAGGTATACTTGATTGCCCTATTAGTTGTGCTATTGTATTTCTTTGTATATATTTTCTTTAATTCATTTTTTCTTCCTCCCCTTACTGGCAGGATTGTATGGTAGGAAAACGTTCAAGAAGTTGAGAATATTTCTAGCCTTATTGAGCCTAGGATTCAGAGATTATTTTGTTACTAGATTAGAAAAAGGAGAGTTAGAGATACCTATTACATTATTTGAATAGAGTCTTCTTCATTGTATTGATGTATTTCTTTAAGAAAAAAAATTGGTCTTCTTACAGAAGATACCTATTACATTATTTGAATAGAGTCTTCTTCATTGTTAAAAGGCATCCCACCCACTCTGCTTGTAATATTTTATGAAATCAATACAATTTTAGGTTTTATTCCTGTTATTTCTTTGTCTCAGTATTGTGTGTATCTGTATGATGGGTTACATTATTTGAACGCATTATATATGTTTCTTTCATTGGTTAACTCTTGATTTTATTACGATATTCGAATGAGATTAAGAACACGAATTTCCTTATCCCCTTCTCTTTGTGTCATATTAAAATTATTGTTAAATTGCTATAATAGCCCAATGAATCTAGGCATCGGTCTACATAAGGCATAATAGTTGGTTGTTTTCATGCTTGGTCATTTTTAATAAGAATATTATAGTTTAATATAAGTCTGGGACGTGCAAATTAGAAGTTTAATCGTAGAATTGTCGTTGGGGTTTCCTTACCCGTTCTGCCATATTTTATAGCAATATTTGGGTTTAACAGAACATGAGGTAGGTCGACCAAAGCTTGTAATAGCTTGTTTTTTTCAATTGGGTTCTTGTAGCGTGACAATTGATTTCCTACGGATGCAAGAATTGGTTCCAATAGTTTTTTGGTGTCGTTGTCGGGGACGACTTCTTAAAAAGATTCAATTATCTTCTTAAAAGTTTTTCTTCAACGATTATTTTTAATCAACGGATGACCAGTTAAAGTAAAGAACCAGTGTTTTAATTTTCACTTTGTTAGAAGTTCTTTATTTTTCCTATGTCCGTAGTTTATGTTTTGAAGTAAGTTTTTACGTTCTTGATTTTCTTGAAAATTTTCTCTTTCTTGATTTTCTTGAATTTTTGGTTTCTTGTTTTTCTTGATTTTCCCTAAGAACCCACTCCTATGAGGATGATAGATGATATCAAGCATCCTTGATAAGAGTATACGATGTTCTTTCTACACTCCAATGTTGGCGACTCTACTAGACAAACCCAGAAGAAAAATGAAATAAAAAGAAGATAATAGAACGTGTTGGCGAACACCAGGAGAAGTGGTAAAGAGCTATTTCTAGAACTCAAGAATCTAGAGGTATTTATACATACCCAAAAAACTCCACTTTTTAACAATACCATTTATAATAGTAGATTAAATTCTAGTGGTAAAAGGTACGTGAAGAAAATCCAGAATACTATTACTACTGATATTTCTGTAGATGAACATTTAAAATTAGTAGTAGAAGATATATATGATTATTCTCATTTAAAGGTAGACAATCCATCAATACAATTATGGGTTTTATTCCTGTCATTTCTTTGTCTCAGTATTGTGTGTATCTGTATGATGGGTTACATTATTTGAATGCATTATATACGTTTCTTTCATTGGTTAACTCTTGATTTTATTACGATATTCGAATGAGATTAAGAACGCTAATTTCCTTCTCCCCTTCTCTTTGTTCATGATTAAAATAGTTGTTAAATTGCTATAACAACCCAATGAATCTAGGCACCGGTCTACATAAGGCATAATAGTTGGTTGTTTTCATGCTTGGTCATTTTAATAAGAATACTATAGTTTAATATAAGTCTGGAGCGTGCAAATTAGAAGTTTAATCGTAGAATTGTCGTTGGGGTTTCCTTACCCGTTCTGCCATATTTTATAGCAATATTTGGGTTTAACAGAACATGAGGCAGGTCGACCAGAGCCTGTAATAGCTCGTTGGTTTCAAACGGGTTCTTGTAGCGTGACAATTGATTTCCTACGGATGCAAGAATCGGTTCCAATAGTTTTTTGGCGTCGTTGTCGGGGAGGACTTCTTAAAAAGATTCAATTATCTTCTTAAAAGTTTTTCTTCAACGATTATTTTTAATCAACGGATGACCAGTTAAAGTAAAGAACCAATGTTTTAATTTTCACTTTGTTAGAAGTTCTTTATTTTTCCTATGTCCGTAGTTTATGTTTTGAAGTAAGTTTTTACGTTCTTGATTTTATTGAAAATTTTCTCTTTCTTGATTTTCTTGAATTTTTGGTTTCTTGATTTTCTTGATTTTCCCCAAGAACCCACTCCTGTGAGGATGAGAGATGATATCAAGCATTCTTGATAAGAGTATACGTTGTTCTTTCTGCACCCCAGTGTTGGTGACTCTGTTGGACAAACCCAGAAGAAAAATAAAATAAAAAGGAGAGAATAGAACGTGTTGGCGAACACCAGGAGAAGTGGTAAGGAGCTATTTCTAGAACTCGAGAATCCAGAGGTATTTATACATACCCAGAAAACTCCACTTTTTAAGAATACCATTTATAATAGTAGATTAAATTCTAGTGGTAAAAGGTACGTGAAGAAAATCCAGAATACTATTACTACTGATATTTTTGTAGATGAACGTTTAAAATCAGTAGTAGAAGATATATGTGATTATTCTCATTTAAAGGTAGATAATTCATCAATCTACGTTCAAACTGCCCAGACCCATACCACCATAGATACTACATCTATAAAATTAAATACAACAGTAGCTATGGCTCAGGGTAATGTTCATTTGTGGAGAACTAACAGATATAGACCTTTTGTATTACCAATAAATTTAAATGCCTTACCCAGTAAAGCTCACAAATACCTCCCTAAGTTTTTAGGAAATAGTGCAGTAACTAGAGAGGATCATATCAAAAGTTTCTTATATGCAATGGATAGTCTGGAAGTTGAACATGAAGATGTAGTATTAAGACTATTTCTGCAGACTTTAGAAAAATATGCTAGAGAATGGTTTAATTCCCTTCCTAACAATGATATCCCAGACTTCACCAAAATGGAAGAGGTGTTCCTAAAGAAGTATGGTGAAAGGAAAAATGAACAATCATTGTTAACTGAGCTAGCCACTATGAAGAAGAAAGAAAATGAGGTTGTTAGTGATTTTAACAGAAGATTTTCAAAAACAAGAAACAAAATCCCTGCCAACCTCAGGCCTAGTGATATTCAGTCTATTTGTTTTTATAAGAATGCTTTTCAAGGAGAGTTTAACTATGAATTAAGGCAAGAACAAGCCACTACCATTGATGGTTGTATGGAAAAAGCAATGGATATAGAAAGAAATATGCTTGATAGTGGTAAGATGAAGCCTTATTCTTTAGAAGTTAACATGCCTGAGAGAAAACCTAAGAGAGTGGCTTTTGATATACAAAGAAGAACTAAAATTGATCCTATGGAGAAGTTGACCAGTCAAATGATAGAAATGTTCAACAACATGAGTAACAGGTTAGCAAGAATTGAAATAAATGGAAATAGCGATGAATCTTCACAGACAGAGCGACCACATGTTGATAACCGTCCCCCATTTAAGAAAAATTACAACAAGAATTGGGGAAACAACAATGGTTTTGAAGAAGGGAATAGGAATAGGGGTAATGGGAATAACAACTAGAAAAATAGAGATTCTGACAGGGATCAGAACAATGTCCCTAACCCAATGCCATTCACCAATGTAGCTGAAGGTTTTCCTTATTTTTGCTCTACTTGTGATGCACCCCATAACCCTGATGCATGTGGAATACACCTGAGTGATCAACGTAATGTAGATATGCATGCAGAATCAGAAGAGGATATAAGAATCAATGCATGTTGGTCCATTGAAGATGAATCCAGAGAAAGGTTGTTTGAAGAAGACATGGATAAATATGCTTCAAATCATCATCCCCAGATCTTAGTGACTGAAGGAACTAAAATCTTGCAAAAATCACATGAGTCAAGATATGATAAGATGAAGCAAGGGAAATTGATTCCCACTGCTCAAGAGGTTGAAGAATTAGAGGCAACCCATGTTTTAAATTTAAGGAATAGAATAGTCCCTGAAAGAACAGAGAAATTATCTACAAATGAACCAAGAAGACAAACTTTCACCAATAAAAATATCAGTAAAGAGAAAACTGATAGGAACCCTAACAAAATTACTCCTGAGGTAATAGAATCAATAGAAGAAGTTCCCAAAGAAGAAAGTAATAAACCATTGGATATAAAGAAGATAGAATTTGATGTTGGGTCAGAACTCAGTAAGCAAAAAGTTAATATCACATTTGGTGAACTTATGAAAGTTCAAACATACAGAGAACAAGTATGCAGAGCTTTTGGATTAATAGAGCAGAAAGAAGACCCTACTTGTCATGTTGCTAGACAAAATCAACATGATACAAGATCACCATCTTCATTTAGACCCTTCTACGTGTCATTAAGATATAAGTCAGATGAAGGGGAAAGATATGTGATTCATAATTGCATGCTTGACAGTGGAGCTTCACATAATATCATGCCTAAGTTAATAGCTGACCAAATGGGATTAATCTGTACTAGAGATTCTGCCCCTATTTTTGTAATGGACAATAGACAAATTCCCTGTGTAGGGGTGATAATCGGATTATTAGTTTTCCTAGACCAACACCCCAAAAAGGGCATTGTCATGGATGTAAAAATAGTTGATGTTGACCCATTCTTCTCACTATTACTCAGTAGGCATTGGGCATAAAAACTAGGGGGATCAATACAACTAGACTGGTCTTATGCTACCATCCCCATATCAGATAAGGAGAATATAATTTTAAGAAGGGAACCATTCAATAAACACTCCATAGAGTTAATTCAAATAGATGAAACCATGATTAACTTAGTTAACTCTATGGAAGAAAAAGGGATGGGAGTCTATTCAATATGGCACAACCCATTCCTGATGGAAGTACCAGATGCAAAGAACATGGACCCAGAAGATATGAGAATAACTGATGCTGAATCAAATCGAGTATTAACCCAAGAAATGTGGACCATGTCATTTGATGGGGCTAAATCCCAATCTGGAGTAGGTGCAGGTGTAAATTTGATTGATATTAAAGGAAATTACCTTGGTATACCTTACAGATTGCAATTTCCTTGCACAAACAATGTAGTTGAGTACGAAGCTTTACTATTAGGACTAAGGAAAGCAAAAGAGTTAGGTATTAACTACTTAACTGTAACAGGGGATGCAGAACTTATTATACTACAAATAAAAGGTAAATATCAGACCAAGCATCCTAGACTTAAGCAATATAGAAATGCAGTACTGGAAGAAATTGATAAATTCTTGGCTTTCAATATTTCATATATTCCTAGAGAACAAAATCATGTTGCAGATCTCTTAGATGTGAATGCCTCAGGTCTAGATCACCCAGAAATAACTACAGAGTACATGGACAGATTTCCAACTATCTCAGTCTATAAACCTTCTGTGCCAGATAACATAGTCTATCTTCAGGTTTTTCAAGATGATATAGATATTAAGGATTTTATGACTTTGCAAAATCAATATGCAGATGTCATCTATGATGAAAAATATGAAGAAAAGTTAAAATATCAAATAGGAGAACCAGTAGAAGTAATCCAGTTGAAAACTAATAGAATACCCAAAGGATTGGTGTCTCTTGAAAGCCTATTTGATGATTTTGACAAAGCCTATAAACCTATACGCAGAGAAGTGATATCTGAGGATATTAATATTGGCTCAATGAAAGAACCCAGAATAGTGAAAGTAGACATGGCACTACCTGCTAAAGAAAAAGTTGGATATATTAGTTTCCTAAAAAAGAACAAAGAACATTTTGCTTGGACCTATGAAGATCTCAAAACTTTCAAAATGGATGTGATGACACATATAATACCCTTGAAAGAAGAGGCCAAGCCTTTTAGACAAAAATAGAGAAAGTACAATCCAACTCTGCACCCAGTAATGCAAAAAGAAGTTCAAAAATTGTTGGACTCCAAGATAATAAGAAAAGTTAGATTTTCCTCCTGGATATCCAACTTAGTACCAATTAGGAAAAAGAATGGGGACATTAGACTATGCGTGGATTTTAGAAATTTAAACAAGAGCTCACTAAAAGACAATTACCCATTGCCTAACATGGAACAACTGCTGCAAGCAGTAGTAGGTTCAACTAGATTGTCCCTGTTAGATGGATTTTTAGGGTACAATCAAATTTTGATAAATCCAGAAGATAGACACAAGGCAACATTCACCACACCCTAGGGCACATTTGAATATTTAAGAATACCTTTTGGATTGATGAATGCAGGTGCTACTTTCCAAAGAGCGATGGACTTTGCTTTCAAAGGACTAATGTTCAAAATTGTAGTAGTGTACTTAGATGATATTACAGTTTTTTCTAAAAATCTAGAAGATCATCTAGAACATTTGACTGCAGTTTTTGCTCGATGCAAGGAATTTGGAATTTCTCTAAATCCAAAAAATGCATATTTGGAACTACACAAGGAAAATTGCTAGGTCATATAGTTTCAGAAAAGGGGATAAGCATTGATCCAGAAAGGATAGAAGCCATTTCTAAAATTCCCCCACCCAAGAATCTAAAAGGAGTAAGGTCATTCTTTGGAAAAATAAATTTTATCAGAAGATTTGTCCCAAATTTTGCAGAAATGACCAAACCCATAAATGATATGGTGAAGAAAACTGGAGTAATAAAATGGACATTAGAAAATATGGAAACATTTAACAAGATCAAAGAAGCCATATCAACCACTCCAGCTTTAAGTTGCCCTGATTATGCAAAGGATTTTAATATCTATTCATATGCTTCTGAACACTCTATTGTTGCAGTCCTTTCACAAAAAGATAATGAAAATAATGAAAGGCCAATAGCCTTTATGAGCTCGGGTCTAAAAGGAGCAAATCTTAAATACACCCTACTGGAAAAACATGCCTATGCAGTCATCCAATATTTGGAACACTTTAAAGGTATATTTGGCTCAAACAAAGTTTACTTGTTGTATTCCCTTTATAGCAATAAAAGATATCTTTTCTCAATCAGAGCCATTGGGAAGACCAACAAGATGGATGGTAAAACTTTTGCAATATGATGTTGAATTCAAAATAGTTAAAACAATCAAAGGGTAGGGTTTAGCTAAATTGTTGGCTAACAAAGAAGAAGCAGGATCTGAAAATATTCTTACCATAGATCAGACATATGATGACAGAAGAATAAAAAATGAAGAATGTAAATGGTATGAAGAAATTTTGTCCTATCTACAAACTCTGTCATTCCCCAAAAACATGTCAATAAACAGAATGAGGTCAGTCAAACTTCAAGCTCAAAAGTATTATATACAAAATGGAGTATTATATTGGAAACATCCTGATGGAGTATTATTAGTCTGCTTATATGAAAGAGAAGTCCCAAAAATAATTAATGAATTTCATAATGGTTTCTATGGGGGACATTTTTCCCCAAGAGCTACAACTAATAAAATCATGAGAGCAGGATATTATTGGCCATCCCTTTTTAAGGATGTATATAAATATGTAAGGAATTGTCATAACTGCCAAGTTTTTATAGGGAAAAAGCATCTACCAGCCATGCCCCTCAAGCCAGTAATCATTGAAGCACCTTTTTCTCAATGGGGTATTGACCTGATTGGAGAGATCAAGCCTAATTCATCTGGCCAGCATAAGTGGATCATAACTGCAATAGATTACTTCACCAAGTGGGTGGAAGTTGCACCTTTGAGAACATCTACATCTGCTGCAGTCATCAGATTCATAGAAGAAAATATCTTGACCAGGTATGGAGTTCCTAAAAAGCTTGTAACTGATAATGCTCAATATTTTGTGTCATATGAAATGGTAGAATTTTGTGCTGAATATGGAATTGAATTATCTCATTCTGCTAATTATTATCCCCAAGGAAATGGTCTAGCCGAGTCATCAAATAAAAATGTAATAACAAGAATAAAAAGGTCATTAGGAAAAAACAAAAGGGGATGGGACAGTGAACTTAAATTTGCTTTATGGGCTGATAGGTTGTCTATTAAAAGAAATACAGGAAGAACCCCCTATGAGATGGTTTATGGAGAAAAAGCCCTACTACCCCCAAAAATGGAAAAAATGGCACTTTCCCTTTTATTGCAAGATCATGAAAACCCTGATCCCATTCAGAGAAGGCTTGACCAAATTGTCTTGTTAGAAGAACAAAGAAGAGAGACCCTCAATAGAATGATGGAACAAACCCAGAAAACTATAAATTTGTTTAATAAGAAAGCCAAGGGTACTCCTTTTTCTCAAGGAGATATAGTCATCTATTGGGATCCTAAAAATGATAAGCATGGTGAAAAGGGTAAGTTTGAACCTAAATGGATTGGCCCATACCAAATTGCCCATGTTATCAGTCAGAATACTTACAAGCTACAGAATTTGCGGGGAGAAATAATGGCTATCCCTATTAATGGCCAACACCTCAAAATGTACAATCCCTGTTGAAAGTGTACTTTAAAAAAAAAAATAGAAAAACAAAAATCCAAAAATAGAGTGGTGTATTTTGTTTATTAGTTAAAGCTTCCCTTTTGTTCTTGAATAATTTTGAGTTTATTGTATACATGATATCTTAGTTTGATGAGTATATCTAACTATTGATTCCACCAAAAACAATAAAAGGAAAAAGGGAATTTATTTTAGATATTGATGAGCTTTACAATTCTGTCAAAAATGAGTGTTTATGCAATAGTTGTTTGATATGAGATAAAACAGACAGAAAACAAAGTTGATTGAAACATCATGTCAAGCCTCACATTACAAATGATACTTAAAGTGACTTCAAAGGTCCAAAGAACTGAGTTATCTTTGAGAGGGTAGTTGAGCCAAAAATTATTACACTCATATTTTATAGCCAGAAACTAATCCTCAACTCAGGCATACTTATTGCACAATTTGCTTATATATCCAAACACTTCTCTCACGAGAAAGAAAAATAAAAAATAAAGTAAAATTGAGTCACTACCTGAGATATCTTGGAAAACCTCTATCGAGGCTATAGACGCTTGACTGGAAGTAGGGTAAAACTAATATGGGATTAGAAGCAACTCCACCGAGGCTATAGATGCCTGACTAGCAGTGGAGCCCTACAGAATGGTGAAAATTTTTAAAAGAGTGAAATCACATATTAGGCTTGGCTATTTTGCTCAGATATGATAAAGTTCTAAAAGATTTAGAAATCCAAAAAAGAATGCACAAACACACACATGGGCAAAAATATGATGAGACAAATGGCTGTGACAAAATCTGTGTAATCATATCTTATGACTTAGCTAAAACAAGCATTACTATATTTCAAAATAAAACTCATTGATTTCTAAAATTTCTAAACCTTTGTTTCCAAATTGAATGAAAAGGGATCTACAGTTTTCCATACTCTACTTGCTTTGATATCATGTTTTCAGTATATATATAAAAAAGAATGATGAAGAAAAGAAAGAAAAAGAGGAAGGAAGTTTTTCTGTTATACATTTCAAGTTTTGCTTAGTAGTCAAAATTTTGTTGTTTTTTGTTAAATTTTTGCAAAATAAAACCAGGAGATTCTGTGGTTCTCAAAGTGCTTCATGTTTTCAACACATTGTCCCAGTCAGAGCCTATGTTGGAGCCAAATTTGACTCAACTTTGAAACCCCCAAATTTAAAATTTTTGGTTTCAATCAAACTGCTTATATTGTTGGTCATTGCTTAAAGTTGTTGTGGGTAATTCAATTTTTCATTGGTTGGTTTGATAAAGTCTAACCTTAGCATTTTTAATAATGTGGGCTTCATTGTATAAATCAAAGTACCTCGAATAGTTAGGGAAGAAAATTTCAAATTAAATCCCCAAGTCAAAGTTTGACCTTCCTAAATATTTTCCTTGGGCCTAAACCGACAAATAAATCTTCTAATCTAAAGTCGGTTAAGTCATTTCACTATGGTCTCAAGATCCAAAAAACCTAAGGTTAAAATAAATATTAATTGATTAAAAGCCTAAGGGTATGCACCCCGCTAAGCTAACTGGTGAGCACCTCAGATTTAATCCAAGGGCCGCGCACGATCCAGAGAAATCGGATGATAGCGCTTTAATAAAATCAAACCGAAGATAAGTCAAAAGTCAAGCGTAGTCAAGAAGTAAAAAGGTTGCACCTTAGACTTAATCGGATGGAAGCGCATCACCTGAGAAAATCTGACGGATGCGCACTCACGAAATAGTCCGAAAGATAAGTCAAAGGGTCAATAAAACTTAACCTAAGATTTAAAAATCGAGCAAGTTGTCTTCAATCTAATGGCAGCGCTTCATCGAGGACCAAATCCAATGGATGCGCGCTCACTAAAGACTCCAAAGGTTAAACCTAAGGCTCTAATAAAGTTAAAATCCTTGCACCTTTAACAAGATCAATGACAACGCTTCATCGAGGATCAAATCAATGGTCGCGCATTGTCCGAAAAGTCAAAAGTTTAAGCATGAGTCATAATGGTCAACGTTCTGATTAAGTAGTGAGTAAGTATAAACAAATCAGATGACAATGCTCAATCATCCATAAAATCAATGGTTGCGCATCCTCTAAAGAGTCAAAGGTTTAAAGTAAAGTCGTCATAAGTCAAATGTCAAGTTAAAATCTGAGCAAGTCCGACAGATCGGACGATCATGCTGAACGAAGCTTAGATCAATGGTCATGACTGCTTTGATTAAAATGAACTTTAAAAATTAATTTTAAGAGAATGTGTCCCATTTGATTAATCATCATGCTAGTTACCAAGATCGGACGATCACGCTCAAACGATTTTTAATCTAATGGTGGCGCACTAATTGAAGATGCATTAAAAAGGGTTAAGGATCGGGAGAAATTAATTAAAGTTAATCATGATTAGCAAGGGTTTAATACATCGGCTAATTTTCCCCTTTTTGCCCTAATCATGATTAATATTATAAATGCTTGATTAAACTAACGTGCAGGTTGATTAGATCCAACGGCTACGCTTGTCTCCACTCAGATCCGATGGCCGCACCAAAATCATAGGATGGAAGGTAAAAGGCATGGGTAAGGATAAAATTAATTGATATTAATCATGTTTAGTAAGGGTTTAATACATTGAATAATCTTCCCCCTTTTCACCTTAATCATGATTAATAGAAAAGCAAAGGTCTATAACATCATTATCTAGCATGCATCTTGTCAGTGATCAAATGGCAGTGCACAAACTAAATCGAGAATCAATGGACGTGAAGGCCTATAACTAGAGACAAAGATCCAAAGGCTAAATAAAGACCTTTTTATAACACATGAATCGAACGACGATGGACATTGACCACCCAGATCCAATGGTGCGCATATGGGAAGATAATCAAAGGTTAATCTAAGCATTGGGTTGATTAATTTAGTCGAGGTACGTATGAATTTTTCCCATTTATTAAAGAATACGTGCATATGTATGATCCAACGGTCGTGCCTCACCACCATAAGATCCAACGATGATCGCAAAATAAAAGTAAGTGTATTTTATGATTACCATCGATTAAAACAAGTTATTAAGGTTTACAATATAAGGATTAACATCGATAAATATGATTAATTGAAGACCAATAAAACATGTTATTTCAAGTGTTTACATGAGAACAGGTACACTAACTATCATAAGTTTTAGGAGATCAACGGATGCGCTTCATCTCAGATCAATCTGATGGTTGTGATTAATCATGATTGACTTAGGGAAAAAGGGACATCATAGGTAAAAACCTACACTCACACCAAGAGTCGGATATCACGAAGACCCCAAGGGAGACATAATGGATCCCGAAGATATAGTTATCACTCGGATCTGAGATGGCACGAGGTCCAAAACATACCGTTCCATGTCAGATTAAAATATCCCCATTGACGAATGAATAGAAAGCATGAATGATTGTAGGCCCACATATCAAAGGGACCCAGGCTCACAAGTTAACAGATATCACCCATCATAAAGCACAAAACTCCAAAAAATACTGAGTTGGCATGATTCCATTGGCCAATTTTGAACAGCGGTTGGTGGCATCGGGTCGATAACGAAACGTGTGAATTTATCAAGTTCAATCCACCACCCTATATATGAACTTACGAAACCAGTCAAGGCCACTCCACTGGTATACCAAGAATTGGAATTGATACATCAGAAGCATAGAAGGAAGAGAGTATTCATTTTCTGAGAACTCGAAGAAGAACTTGACCAAAAATCGTGAGGGCAATGGCATCATGGGGAGATGTGTTCGTACCTACAGATACACGAGAAGCCGTAAAGTTTATCACAGATAAATCACCCTATTCTATGATTTCTGGACCGCCTGTTCCTGGTACCACTATGTATGATTTTGCCCAGAAATGTGGGGTAGATAAAAAACCCAACTCAGCTCAACTGTACGAGATCGACAATGCCTGCATTAAGAGTTTCACCCGAGTAATGGAAGGCGATAACAGAACCCCATGGATAATGGTAGATTTGTTCCATAAAGCTCGAAACTAGTAGTACAAGGGTTTCCCCAGAGACAACAGATGGAACAGTAACCTTGGAAAGCTGATATGCCCAAAAGTGCATTTCTCCTCAGATTTGATGGCTTGGTTAGTAGTGGCATATGATGAAAGAACAAGGACCTTTCGAGACCACAAGAATCGGAAGGTGTTCAGTGCCAAAGTCGAAGATATCCAGGAAGTGTTCAATCTGATGAAGTATACCACATTTATGGTGGACCAGGTAATCGAACACCAATCTCGCATGTTCACTGATATGGAAATTTTTAAAAAATTGTTTGATACATATGCAGAAATAGAGAAAAATTTCCCAATTAATAAAAATGCTTTTAAACCCTGGGTACAAGACTTATGTGACATGATAAACATAGTATTGGGAGTACAGGATATGAGTAGAATAACGAAAAGAGTTTTGTATTTAGCTGCTCAATGTAATAGAGGACATAACACCCCTATCTATGCCTGGGAACTGGAATTGAGCTCACAAATACACAGAGAAATGGTAGAACTAAAGAGGGCAATATTCGAACAGAGGCAGGAGATGCCTCACTTTTCACAATATTCTTTTCTCACCCACTTAATAGCAGGCCAATTGGGGGAAGAAGCCCGTAAGAGATTAAAAGCCATAGATAGCCCCTATGTACAGAATAGCTTCTGGAGACTTCATGAAGGACGAACTCACATGGGCTGGTTTTGTGATCGCTTCTTGGTAGAAATCCATTGGGCCTTAACTGGGCTAATTCCAGAAAGATTAGGGCCAGGGGTAAGGGCATTCATTAAAGAAAAAGAGATAGGATATTTCTTCTTCACAGAGGGTTTTACTTACATCAGATTATATGGAGCTAAAATCCCTCCTAAGGTGTTACCCCAGTACTACCCATTGTCCATAGCAGCCCTAGAATTATGTAGACAAGTGGCAGAAGAGGCTAAAATGAGACTGGTTAAGAAGCATGGGAAAGTCCCCTGGCTTGATGTTCCTTGCCATTTTGGAGATTATGTATTTGTTGGATATCCTTCCCTACTCAAGGGAATGTTTGAACTGGACAATATGGGATTCGATGAAGTGTCATGGAGGTTTTATGACCCAAAAGGAATTTACAGCAAGATGATGGAGAAGAGGGAGTATGCTCGAATCAATCATCGAGAAGATGCTTTTGAAGAGAACTTATTAGAAGCTATAGAGCAAAAATTAGATTTACAGATAGTATGGGATAATTTCCCTCCAGAAAAGAGAGGTAGCACACAAGTTTGTGAAGCCTATGACTACCCAACCGAACTAAGAAGGCTTCAGGAGATTTCAGTGGATACTACAACACCTATTATGCCAAGGACACACCCAACAATTAAAGAAGACCCTTTGCTAGAATTGATAGAGGAGGAAGACATAGACTTAATGGAGGTCACTGTTAGAAATGTTGATATAGTAGAACAACAGGTTAAACTCCTAGTGAATGACCAGCCAGAATAGAGGCAGCACCAAAAGAAGCTCCTCAACAAACCTGTATAGATAAGGGCAAAGAAATAGTAACTTCATCCTCTCAAAAAGCACCATCAACAAAGCAGGTTGTAGTTCCTATACCTGATAATGTTTTAGTTATGACCAGTGTGAAGAAATTGGCACCCATGGTCGTCCCGACTTCTATAAACATAAAGGGATAGGAGATAAAAATTCCAATAGTAATACAAGTAAAAGGTGGACTGGGTGGCCTCTTCCGAAGCTACTCAATAAAAATTCAAATAGAAATAGCTCCAGTAGAAGCTAAGAAACCCAGATTATCTCTACCTATTGCCAAGGTTGTTTTGGAAAGAACAGATGAACAGGCGGCCTTTACTGCTACAGATGAACAAGAGTTACAGTTAGTAGCAGGAATGGGAAGTATAGAAGAACAATCTTCAAAAAAGGCAGAAATGGGGACAGTTGTGTCAGATATTGCTAAGGTTGATCTCCCTCCCCTGCAAAACCCACTAGTCTTCAGTACCAATGAGGAAACAGGAGGATCATCACTACTGGGTAAAGAAGCCGATATGGCAAAGCTTGCCAAAACTATGAGTAATCAAGTCATAGACCAATTTGTTGAAAAAATTGAAACACTCAAAAAGCAATTGAGTCAAGAGGAAGAAGAAAAAGCAGAATTGAAAGTTGTGATAAGTAAGCAACAAGAAGAATTAAATAAGAAAAATGCTTCAATTGCCCAACCACCTATAGTGACCAAAGTTCAAGATCATGTATATTATTTGAATGTAATGAGGAAAGACATGTACAAAAGAATAAAAGCTCAGGCCAAAGGTTTTACTGAAATGTTCAGGCAAATAAGGGTGATTCAAATAACTACTCAAGAAATCATGACCTTGATGAAGGAAAGAGAAAAAAATTTTAAATTCATTCACCCAACCCTGGACTACATAGGGGATCATTTTGAAGAACTGCAAGGACAAGAAATAACAACACCTGAAGGCAATAAAATTCAAATCAATTTTGAATTTTTCAAAGCAGCCCTGTTTGGATCAAACCGAGAAAAATGGACAAATTCTGTGACTGAGATGAATGATCTGATAAAGGATGCTACAGATAAACTAACAGATATTGGCCTGTCCTTAGATCAATGCCTGGAAGCATCAGACATAGAAGGAATATTCAAAGAAACCCTTGAGATATTTGACTATGAACAAGGTGATGAGGAGGAGATGATTAAACAAACTACACTCATGGTGAATGCTACAGAAGCCTTACTACTTCAGTATGATAGAAACATGCCTATTATTGTTATACAAAAAAACCGAATTCTGCAAGAAATGAATATGCTCAGGATTGCAACCACTTTTGACATAGAAATATGGAGGTTGATTGATGAGCATATTAAAGGGTTGCAAAGGAGTTTAAAGGGAAAAAGGGTCAATACCTGCACCCAAAAAAATAGATTCTGCACCACAGACAGCTGCAAAAATAGGAGATATCTTTGGGGCAGTTAAAGGATCAAAGGATCAAGGAAAGGCAACTCAAAAGAGGCCAGTTCAAAAAGTAGCAGCTAAACGCACCAGGAAGTAGCTGAATCAGATAAAAGTTTTCCTTATACTTAAATCACCAGTTGAGTGGGAATATGTTTGAACAAGTCAAAGAAGAGAGCACAATCAGTTCAGAACAAAGCCAACTGGACAACATCAATTTTGGAGATTCAATCAGAAGCTGCCAAGTGTACAGTCAGAAATAAACCAAGAATAACAGAATCAAGAACCAACAACTATAAAAGGAAGCAGGCAGGTCTGGATTCTGCATCAAGCAATTAGAGAATAGCATTTTTGCTAAGAGGTATACTTGAGTGCCCTGTTAGTTGTGTTGTTGTATTTTCTTTGTGTCTATTTTCTTTTATTCATTCTTTCTTCCTCCCCTTGTTGTGCAGGATTGTATGATAGGAAAGCGTTCAAGAAGTTGAGAATATTTCCAGCCTTATTGAGCCTAGGATTCAGAGATTCTTCTGTTACCATATTGGAACAAGGAGAGTTGGAGAGACCTGTTACATTATTTGAACAGAGTCTTCTTCATTGTATTGATGTATTTCTTTAAGAAAAATAGAGTTAAAAGGCATCCCACCCACTCTGCATGTAATATTTTATGAAATCAATACAATTTTGGGTTTTATTCCTGTCATTTCTTTGTCTCAGTATTGTGTGTATCTGTATAATGGGTTACATTATTTGAATGCATTATATACGTTTCTTTCATTAGTTAACTCTTGATTTTATTACGATATTCGAATGAGATTAAGAACGCTAATTTCCTTCTCCCCTTCTCTCTGTGTCATATTAAAATTGTTGTTAAATTGCTATAACAACCCAATGAATCTAGGCACCGGTCTACATAAGGCATAACAGTTGGTTATTTTCATGCTTGGTCATTTTAATAAGAATACTATAGTTTAATATAAATCTGGAGCATGCAAATTAGAAGTTTAATCGTAGAATTGTCGTTGGGGTTTCCTTACCCGTTCTACCATATTTTATAGCAATATTCGGGTTTAACAGAACATGAGGCAGGTCGACCAGAGCCTGTAATAGCTCGTTGGTTTCAAACGGGTTCTTGTAGCATGACAATTGATTTCCTACGGATGCAAGAATCGGTTCCAATAGGTACTAACACTAATGATAATGGCTAAGATACTCCTGTTGTCGCCTCTCCCTAGCGCCATGATGACAATGTGGACAATTTTGTCTCTCCTAATGTCTAGAAATGATTTATGTTCTGCGGATGCATGCTTTTATTTGATTTTTGGCTAAGAGGATGATTTTAATTCCCTCTGTTTTGTGTTAGCCAGCTAAATTATTTGTATTTGGTATTTGGTTTCTCCTAACCGTATGCTGTTAAAGTGATTTTTGGGACCCTAATAGGGTGTGCGTATCCACCCACTTTTTATATGATTAAATTGTATTTTTAATATAATATAGATTATTTCTTTAAAAAAAAATAATTTAATTGATTTCCTCCTTCCACCAAAGGTTTGACTTAATGCAAATGTCATGGGAGACCAACTTATACGTGAAAATGTAATTTGGATATCAAAAATAAATTCTTTTTATAAACTTGCTATTTGTTTCAAACACAATTGCATGAGTGTCAAACCACAAGGCATTATAAATAGATTGGAAAATATTGATGTGATGATATGTATTTTCTTTGGGTGTGGTTTGGTATGGGCACTGACAATCCCATATTTTCTATGGGTGTGGTTTGGTATGGGCATTGACAATCCCATATTCCCATTATTTCTAGCAAAGGGAATTAGGTATTTTTTCTTTAAATTCAAAGAAATTTTTTTATAATTATAATTTTTAATTAAATTCAAAAAATTTAAAATTAAATTTAAAAAAAAAATTATAAATTATTTTGCAATTTAAATTTTAATATTGTAAGGATGAGAGAATTATTTAGGTTGGTGAGCAAATCTAGTATTTAGTTAATTTGGATCATCATTGTAGAAATAAGGTTTAGGAGATTTTGTTGTGGATAGAAATATGGTTTAGGAGATTTGGCTCCAATGCAGATTTTTTTTACTATTGTAAATAAATGTTCTCGTAGGCTGGGAAGAGTCTCATCCCAACTTGTAAACCAACTTGTAAATGATCTTTGTTTTAATATAAGTTTTTCAAATTAAAAAATAATAATAATATTGTACTACAATATTTTATTTTTATTTTTTTAATTTAGTTTAAAATTTAAAGGAAATTTTTATAACTATAATTTTTTTTTAGTAATACTTCTTATACACATCCACCATGGGGGTTGAACCCGGACCACATCATCGATAATGGAAGTGGCATCCTTGTCAGTACACCACACTCACAAGGATAATATAACTATAATTTTATGTGGTATTGGTCTATATTGGGAAATGAAATCTATATTTAAGCTCTTGAACAATGGAAAATACATGCAACTTGTTTTATCAATTGGTATTTTCCTCTTTAATTCTAGTATAATATTAATCCCAAAAGGCCCATTGATGAGGTGGGTTGGAAAATTTTGCTTAAATCTAGCACGTGTATGTTCAAAATACTTCTTCAAGAAGGTCACAAGTTAAAAATTCACTTCCTCTTATTTTTTTTAACATAGAACTCAAGGTTTTATGTCTTCAAGGACCACCAAACATCTAACTCCAATTAAGCTTATTGGTGTAGGAGTTGGTTATTTTGTGCTATATTTGAGAGATTTTAATTCCCTATGTTTATCTTTCTATACACTTTTCCTTCTCTCATAGCGAGTGTTTGATTTAACTCCAACAACCCATTAGTGTGATGGTTGGTAATCGATTGGACTTTAAGAGTAGGTTTTAGATGGTCAACACAAGTTATAACTTATTTCTTGAGTCCTTTTTATCCATTGGGGTTTATTATTTAGATACCTACCTATTGCTTCATAATTTAGATACTTTCTCTTTAAATTGAAGGACATATTGTGGTCACCATATTGCATGTTGAATATCTTCTCACGAAAATCTCCACATCTTGATTGAGGTGGAGTCATGACTTCATATTGTTGTAGAGGTTGATTCAATTCATGTACCTTTAGCAAGATAAGATAGTAAAATCTATTGACCCATTTGAATATTCCTTATGGGAGAGATGTACCATCTCTAATGTCTTCTCTCCTTAGACCTTCAAGTTCATATTATGGGGGATGTTAAAATATTTATAATTAGGCTAAGCCCAACAATGATGAAGTACCTATGAGTACTCTTTATGTAACCTATGGGAAAGTGATGTTTAGACCTTCATGTGTTGTTCATGTAAGCTTATGGGTGTTCTATATGTAAGCCTATCGGCTACGAGCATCTTTATGTAAATCTATGGATAATTTTGATGTATTTATCCTTAGTGAAATTGGTTAAATCACCACTATGGATAACCTTGATTAAAGGGTTTAGTGCATTTATTATATTACAATTTAATCTTCAAGTCAATTTATGGTGTCTTGAGGTTAACATTTAATTTAGGATTTGGTATCAATGTAAATACCCCCCAATGACTTATCCATTATTTTAGCTTGTGATATATGAGATCGTGGAGTGCCTACGGTAACTCATCCCTTATTTGTTCTTCTACTTGTGTTGTTTATCTCTTTCTTTTTTATTTTATATATTCTCATTTATTTCACTATTTTGTTCCTTTTTCTGTATATGATTGTGGTAAATGTATGTTTCAAAATGTTTTTCAATGGTATTGTGAATTCCAACACATGATGTCCAATTTTTTTTGTCACTTTAAATCCTTGATAAAATACTAGAATTACCACCACTTGATCCAAAAAACATGAGAATATGAGAGTGTTCATGAATTTATCATAATATTATTCAATGGGTCCCTTATATGTGATAGATGTACTAGAAAAGGAGATGAAGAACCCTACTCAAACATTCTCAAAAACATCTTATTAAAATTTTCCCATGAAGAAGCATGACCTTTATACCTCATATCCTATACAATATACTTTAATAGTTGATCATTAAGAAAAAAAACTACCAAATATATTGGAAATTCACCTTCTAGGATTTTCACCTATGAAAAAAATGATTAAGTTCAAGCACTTGCAAATTAGATGTCCAATCAAGGGGTTCAAATGCTTTTGCAACATCCACGTCTATATCAAAACCTTAATATAAATCATAGTCCTTTGTAATGCACCTCCTACACACCAAGGAAACACTTAAACTAGATCTAATGGAAAAGTTGATTTGTTTACATGTCACAATATTGATCATCATCCCTAACAAATAACAGTTGGATAGAATGAAGGTTCATAAGATCATTAAATTCTAGGTTAATTTAATTGGATTAATAATCACTAAGTTTTTCATGTATATTATATGCTAACAATTAATTACACTCAAGAAGAAAAATATCCATGGTTTTCCATACTATCCTATAGTAAAAAAAAAATTATATTGGCACATATTTCAAGTCCTCATGTTAGGTCTAGTCTTATTAATCATAATTTCAATGGATTAATTCTCTAATCAATTATCAAGCAACTACAATACATCCAAATCATTATTACTAAGTTCATCATATTTCACAAAATATCTATTTTTGAGTATTTTATTGAAAAATTTACTTATTTTCTTCCATCAATTATTAATATATAAGATGAAATTATTTGAATAATCATTACATCAAGATGCTTAATCCCAAATTACATAATCAAGTAAATTGTTCATTTCACAACAATACTACCTTCTTATCTTGTGTCATATTTCCATATGTAAAGCTATATATATATATATATATATATGTATATATATATATATGTACATATATATGTATATATATATATATGTACATATATATGTATATATATATATATGTACATATATATGTATATATATATATATGTACATATATATATGTATATATATATATATGTACATATATATATATACATATATATATATATATATATATATGTATATATACATATATATATATATATATATATATGTATATATACATATATATATATATATATATATATATATATGTATATATATGTATATATATATATATGTTATACATATATATATATATATATATACCTATATATATATATATATATATATATATATATATATGTATATATATATATATAGGTATATATATATATATATATATATATATGTATATGTATATATATGTATATATATGTATGTATATATACATATATATTTGTATGTATATATACATATATATATGTATATATATATATATATAGCTTTACATATGGAAATATGACACAAGATAAGAAGGTAGTATTGTTGTGAAATGAACAATTTACTTGATTATGTAATTTGGGATTAAGTATATATATATATATATATAAGGTTTAGTATTCTTCAATTGAAAATATTTTTCTTTTATACAAATATGACCATGTCTATTATTCAATTTATTCCAAAATTATTTATCCAATTATAAATGCACCTCATATACACCAAGGAAACACTTAAACCAACCTAATAGAAAAGTTGATTTTTTTACATGTCATAATATTGATCATCATCCCTAACAAATAACAATTGGATAAATTGAAGGTTCCTAAGATCATTAAATTCTAGGTAAGTTTAACTGGATTAGTAATCACTAAGGTTTTCATGTATAATAGGCCAACAATGAATTACAATCAAGAATAACAATATTCATGGTTAGATTTTGATAATGATTTTCATATAATCCTATAATAAAAACGGTTTTCTATTGGCACATAAAAATTTCAAGTCCTCATTTTAGATCCTATATTTTTATTATTATTATTAAATAAAATAAGGTGTTTTGAAAGGATACTCGAACCTTTTACAAAAACTGGAATAGAAAGATCTCAAGACAAATCCCAAGAGACTCTAACAAGAAGGACTACCCAACAAAAATAGTAAACTAACTACACAAAACAGTTAGCCAGATAAACCACTGCCAAACTAGATCACCCAATCTCACAAGGGAGATGCACAACAGGCCCACAATATAGAAAAAATAAGACTTAGGGAACTACCATTAAAGAACCGACTATACCTTAGAGGATGGTTTTTCTACATTCCCCATGTCCTTTTCAAGGGTTCTTGGTTCATCACGCTATTTTTGAGTCATACCTTGGAGATCCTCAATAAAAGAGATAGCCATCTAAAGAAATCCAATCAAAGCCTGGTGCTTTTCCTCAAGCTTGTTGAGGAAGGACATTAAACTAGAATACTCAAGTCCCAATGAGGGGGACTTTTCTCTGACATCAGTCAAAACCTCTAGCAACTTGATTTTCTTCATCACTAGAGAGTGCTCTTTCAAATCTGATATTTCCATTATGTTGGGAGATTTCAACCTTCACAACTTTGTGGAGAGATGCTTAGAGCATCTCGCGCCCCATCCCTACTACCTTTAGGTAAGACAAAAATACCTCTCGAGTTTTTTGCTTTCTCTCTGATTGAGATTATGGGACTTTTGAGGTCTTTCAACTCAAACTTTGAGGAGTCACTAGAAGAAGAGTCAAAAGAGACTAAGGGTATGTTGAAAGCAGGAGAGATTTTTTGGTACTTAATTTGCACCAGAGCCTCCTCCATCACCACTCCTTTGTTCTTGGCTACATGCTCAAAGATACATAAGATTAAGCCTTGGTGGATAGGGTCTGACACCTTCCCTCCCCTCACATAAGTAAAAATTTTCATCAAGGAATGATAGAGGAATAAAGGAATATTCATGGGGCATTTATGTCTCAGCTGATTCAAAAACATTACATGAAAACTGTGCAACACTTCCCTGTTAGAATCTAGAGTGAAAAAGTCCATAACCACGAAGATGACGTGGTTCCAAGGAGCTTTGATATTCATTGCATTGTATCCATTTTACAATTTTGGAAGATATTCATATTCATCAAGAAAGAAGCCAAATTCTCTAATGAGGGAGTGCTTATTCTTGTAATATTTAGCGCCATTAACTGGGAGCGCCATCACCCCCCACCAAAGCTACAAAAATTTGAAACTCCAAACCACCAGCTTGGACCCACCTTTTCCTCCATGAATATGCCAACTACCTAGCCAACCCCTATGGTGTCCATGGAAGGCCTAAATGCAATCCAAAAGGTCATATTTATGAAGGATATTTCTAACCTCATCATCCAACTTTCGAGAATTCAACTCCAACGATAACCTTTGACCATTCTAAAGTAAACCATGGCCTATTTTACACAACCTAAACCAATTCAAAACCTCCAAACCATCGACATACCACACTGAGAACAAAAACCTTGAGTGAATTTAACAAGCAAAGAGATCCATTCAATCCCTAATAGGTAGTTTCAATGAGAATTTGAAACTAATGCAAGAAAGCGTGGTGCCACTGATACAAAGGATGACCACAAGGGGCATGCTTTCGATTATACCGTTCTAATGAAGCCTACTACAGATCCAACCATTTAGATTAAAAATCTTGAGCTTACCATCTCCTCCCAATTTTCAAAAATGATTGAGACATCTTATCAACCAAAAGTTCCACAGGTTAAAGAGATGATTTCTTTCCCAAGTGAAGGAATCAAAGTTTTAACTGATCCAAATTAAAAAAATCATCCTTGAAATATGGGTATGAAATGACCACCTCCATGCATAGACATTATAAATATTAGTGGTCCAGATCCCCAAGAAACCTGTGGAAGTACGATTGTTGATGTGGCATGTCACCTCATAAATAAGATTTCTTGCAAACATCCTCCTACTCCACCTATTGCCACCCCACTCTCGACCATTGGTAGAGTATATCCAATGTTGATAATATCTAGTGGTGTGTACAATCGCCTCGTTGCTACATAGAATGCTAGACCTTCCATTTTGTAAAATTGACCAACTAGATCAATCCTTAGAACAAGGGCAAAACTGGGGATTACTAGATATGTGGTCAATCATCCACGTATCACTATGATGCCAACTACTCCACCTAGTCCTATCAGACCCGACTGCTTCCATATGAATCTTTTTCACAATGGAATAGTTTTTACTAGAGCAAGAGGAGCTAATTCTCCGAGCAAGCTCTAATATTTTTAATCATAATGTCAGTGGATTGATTCTCTAAACAATTATCAAGCAACTATAACCCATCCAACTTATAATTACTAAGCTCGTCATTATCATTGAGTATTTTATTGAAAAAACACTTATTTTATCCTATCTCTTATTGAATATATAAGATAGAAATGTTTGAGTAATCATTACATCAAGATACTTAATCCCAAATTATATAATCAAGTAAATTGTTCATTTCACAACACTACCTTCTTCAATTACACATATATTGGATTTAATATTCTTCAATTTAAAAAATATTTTTTAAACAAATATGACAATGTTTAGTATTTAATTTATTCTAAACTTATTTATCCTATTATAAATCTAATCTTTTTTTAATATAGGTCTAAGTAATTTTATGTTGATTAATCTATTAAATTAACCACAACTAAATTCCAATTCATTTAAGTTTTTGAACAATAATTTCAAATCATTTATAATATTATTCTTAATTTCATAGCATCTAAATATCTCTTAATTTAAAGTTGCAAGCTTACTACAACTTTGACCCCTCTTTAAAAGATCTAAGGTTCAAACCCCACTCAGTATGAGGGGACCAGGACCCCTCATAAAAACCTATGTAAACTCATTGAAAGAAAAGAAAAGAAAAAACTCTTGATCTGAGATATTTTATCAAGTTAATATTATTTTTTCTTTATTTTAAAAAACCAATCTTCACATGATAATAATAAATAAATCATAATTTCAATATATCTTATTATTATTATTTTAAATAAATTATATGAGATTAAAACAGGTTTCACTAGTATTACATCATTATCTTATAATGATATAAAATAAAATAATAATTATACATATATATTTTGAAAAAATTAAAACTTTAATCTCTTTCTTAAAAATAAAATAATCTAACCAATCAAACTAATAACATTTAATTATATTCTATTATTTTTTATCATTACTAAATTCAACCTTTTTCATACTTAACCTTATAGCCTCTCCACTATATAAAGTGACATTATTAATGCTTATTAATTCTATCCTAAAATATCCCTATATTATATTAACTACCTTTATTGTAGTCTTAATTAAATTTTTATTTAATTGATATTCTTTCACCAAAGGTTTGACATAAACCCAAATGCAAATATCGTGGGAGACCGACTCATACGTGAAAAGGTAATTTGGATATCAAAAATCAATTCTTTATATAAACTAACTATTTGTTTCAAGCACGATTGCATGAATGTCAAACCACAAGGCATTATAAATAGATTGGAAAATACGGTTGATGTGATGGTATGCATTTTCTATGATTGCGGTTGGGTATGGGGCCTGACAATCCTATCTTCCCATCATTTCTAGCAAAGGGAATTGGGTATTTTTTTCTTTAAATTGAAAGAAAAATGTATAATTATAATTTTTAATTAGATTTAGAAAATTTAAAAAAATAAATTATAAATTATTTTGTAATTTAAAATTTAATATTGTAAGGATGAGAGGATTATATAAGTTGGTGAGCAAATTTAGTATTTAGTTAATTTAGATCACCATTATAGAAATATGGTTTAGGGGATTTGGTTTCAATGCATATGTTCTTTTAATATTGTAATCAAGTGAACAACCATTGTAGAAATATGGTTTAGGAGATTTGGTTTCAATACAGATGTTTTTTACTATCGAGAACAGATGTTCTCGTTGGTTGGGAAGAGTCTCATCCCAACTTGTAAATGATCTTTATTTTTATTTTTTTTTAATTGAGCGAAAAACCCCTTGCGGGGCCACCTTGGTTTGAGAAACCATGACTAGGGGGTTTTACACCATCAAAATCACCCGAAAGTCGCGTGCGGCCCTGACCACACCAGCATAATCAACTGGATTTTGGGTACCCGATGTGCGTTTGGTAGGGTGAAGATTCGAACCAAGGACCTCTCTTGGAGGATTGCCCTACCCTCTTCAACTCACCTACAACACGTAAATGATCTTTATTTTAATATAAGTTTTTCAAATTCTTTTAAAAAAATAATAATATTGTACCACAATATTTTATTTTTATTTTTTTAATTTAGTTTAATTTTTTTTTTAATTTAGCGAAAAACCCCTTGCGAGACTGCCTTGGTATGAGAAACCACGACCAGGGGGTTCTACACCGTCAAAATCACCTAGGAGTCGAGCCCGGACCTGACCACACCAACATTATCAACTGGATTTTGGGTACTCTATGTGCATTTGGTAGGGTGAAGATTCAAACTAGGGATCTCCCTTGGAGGATTGCCCTACCCTTTAGCAAGAGAAGATAGTAAAATCTATTGATTCATTTGAATATTCCTTATGGGGGAGATGTACCATCTCCAATATCTTATCTCCTTAGACCTTCAAGTTCATATTATGGGGGGTGTCAATATATTTATAATTAGGCTAAGCCCGACAATGATGAAGTGTCTATGAGTACTCTTTATGTAGCCTATGGAAAAGTGCTATTTAGATCTTTATGTGTTCTTCATGTAAGCTTACGGGTGTTCTATATGTAAGCCTATGGGCATATTTCTATCTAAACCATCTATGTAATCCTACGAGCATCTTTATGTAAATCTATGGATAATTTTGATGTATTTATCCTTAGTAAATTGGTTAAACCACCACTATGGATAACCTTGATTAAAGGGTTTAGTGCATTTATTATATTGTGGTAAATGTATGTTTCAAAATGTTTCTGAAAAGTATTGTGAATTCCAACACATGATGTTCAGTTTTTTCATCACTTTAAATCCTTGATAAAATACTAGAATTACCTCTACTTGATCCAAAAACCATGAGAATATGAGAGTGTTCATGAATTTATCATAGTATTATTCAATGGGTCCCTTCCATTTGATATGTGATAGATGTACTAGAAAAGGATATGAAGAAACCTACTCAAACATTCTTGAAAACATCTTATTAAACTTTTTTCATGCATGAGAATGACCTTTGTACCTCATCTCCTATATAGTATACTTTAATAGTTTTTTTGGAATAAAAAAGCATTATATTAAGTACAAGGCCTAAACATACAAAAGTGGGTGGACTAACACATCACACCCCAAGCGCAAAACAAACCGGCTGGTTTGACATCCTAGGACACAGTTCAAAGGTTCACCGCCAGAAGACTACATATAGGCGGGCTTAACTACAAAAAGAAAAATATATCACATCAGCCATTAATTGTTCCAACCCGACCCTGGCATCGTGTCATGCGTCTCAGGAATAGGCTGGCGAGTTGGACTCAGTGGAGCCTCACTGGGAATGCTCCAACCTGCATGCGCATATGTACCACCATCAATGCCCATGCTCCATCCATTACTGGCATCACCATCGTTGCCCTTATGACAACCAACTTGGTAGGGAGAACGTGGGTGAGTTCCCCAACCATCCTCACAGTGAAATAAATCAGATCATGGGTGAGCTCCCCAATCAGTAGACTACTGAGAAGTGTTTGAGAGTGGCAATCCATGCCTGCTTCTACCATACGACTGTGTGCGAGCCCTAGAGGTTGGTCGGTCCCGCCTATCCGGTGGTGGGCAACGGTGCTGCCGAGATCTGGAATGGGCATGTTGTTCAAGCTCCGAGGGGACTCTGCTCACAGCACATGGAGCATTGCCCCAATAGTCAATCAACTCCTGAAGATGTTTGATTTCCATTGCAGCCTTATTAGCTTGCACTCGAAGCTGTAACCAAGCATCATGAAATACCATCAGCTTATCTAAAAGAGAGAAAATAATAGAGGGAGTTCTATCTGAAAAAACTATCTCATTTTTGGCTTTCCAAATATGAAACAGAATGCTAATTCTAAAAATGTTCCAAAATTCTAACAGAGGCTGAGAAAAATTAGGTGGATCCCCCAATATATTGTGAAGCCAAGTTAAAGGAGAATGCAAGAATGATCAAAAAAAAAATCCATCCACTCCTAGGCCATCCTTGCTCTACTGTAGTCCCAGAAAATATGCAAAGTAGACTCTACCTCCCCATAGAAAGGGTAAGTGGGATTGTCAACTCCCAAGTGCCTAAGCCTCTGGCCAAGTGGTAGACCATGAAACAACAAACTCCAGGTAAAAATGGCCTGCTTGGGCTCAATATATGGGGCCCAAGTAATCTGAAATCATGTCCGCCATCTGGACTTGGATGAGAACAAATCCCAATGCCCATTGAGCTTTGGTACCATTGGGAGATTGGGTGAAATCCAACAATAACCCTGCTTAGTCATGTAATTAAACATAGGCACATGTTTATACCATTCCCACTCTTTCCACCAAGGTTGTTGGACAACCTGACCAAGCTTTGGCCAAAGGGAAAAGGGTGTACAATTGGTAACCATATCATAAGTGGCTTTATCTACGGGCTTTAAGGCATGTTGTTGTTGAAAAAGCTCCCAAGGGATCCAATCTTGAGTCTGCCTTGCAACAAAAGTCAAAAATAGACACAATACCATTTTTAAAGAATTTTTTAGCATGAATCCATTGAACTTGGGCGAGTGGTTGTCCCTGATATTGAACAACAGGGGACCACCATATATTCAAATCTGCTACAATTGCCTCATGCTGGTGACCAACTCCTTTCCAACGGAGCCAGGGCTTGATAGACTCCCAAGCCCGCCAAATACTTTGAGTCACAAAGGACCCAAAAATTTTAATGGGAACAGGAGCCACAAGTATGGAGGGTAGATCCAACCCCTTCCAACATTTCTTACCAAATGGTAACCCTGTGGCAACACAGTTCCGAATCAGAACTTTCTAGGCTTCAATACCTTTAAGAGCCTTGATAATCCACTTAGCATTGAGAGCCAGACCTTGATGGTAGCAATTAAACAACCCCAAACCTCCCGAGCTCTTAGGGAGGCAGCAGAATTCCCAAGAAACTCTGTGAAAGCCATGCTTCTGAGAAGAACTGGACCAGAGAAAATCCCGCATAAGTTTTTCCAACTTCTTATAGCAAGCTTGAGAAGGAACCCAGTAGGAGGAATAATAAACATGAGTATTGGCAAGAACTTTAGAACAGATTTGGAATTTACCCGCAAGGGACAACTTCTTGGTGACCCAGTAAGTGAGTTTTTCCTCCACTCTTTGCACCACATAATCCCAAAGCTGGGATGGGGTACTCTGAAAAGCAAAGGGGATGCCCAAAAACTTGAACATCTCCCCCGATTGAATCCACATCCATTGGTAGTGCTCAAGCCAGGGTGGAAGGGGACTGGAGGATTGCCTGTAACACGTAGTCTTCCTCCACTGAATGCTGGAACCAAAAGCCTTGCAAAATAAATCCAGGCAGGAAAGAGCCTATGTGACAGAAACCTCATCCTCACTGAGAGTTAAAAATGAATCATCAGCAAAATGACCATTAATGAGTTGCCCTTGCCTCCCTGGTAGGGAAATACCCTTAACCAACCCTTGTGAGGCTTTGTGGGCAAGAAGGTAACCAAATGCTTTAGTCGCAAGCACATAGAGGGAGGGGGCAAGAGGACACCCCTAGTGAACAGACTTGAATAGGCCAATGCTCTTTGTTTGAACACCATTCAACATGAGAACCGCTAAAGCATGTGTAAACAACATCTTCATAGATTGAACAAAGCCAGGACCAAATCCAAGTGTTGTAAGCATGGATAGAATGAAATACCATTCAATTCTATCATATGCTTTTTCAAAGTCAATTTTGATAAACAGGACCTCTTACTGAGATTGTCGAGCCCATTCCATGCCTTCCCAAACTGCAAGGACATTATCCAAAATATATCGATTACGAATGAAACCTGTTTGCTCATGTCTCACAATAATAGGAAGAAAAGCAAGTTGAAGCCGAAGAGCAAGGGCCTTAGCAATAATTTTGTAGTTGACATTCAACAGAGTGATAGGCCTCCAGTTGGTGATCACCTCAGGATTTCTAGGCTTGGGGATGAATTTTATGTTGCCTCTATTAATAATGGACCCTAAGGAGCCAGTGAACATGGCTTCCTGATAAACTCGTAGAAGGTCTGGGTCAATCAAATCCCACAAAGTTTTATAAAATTCACAAGGGAAACCATCCAGACCTGGCGCTTTGTCATTGGCCATGTGGGATAGAGCCTCAACAAGATCCTCTAAGGAAAGAGGCTTTTCACAGGATTCTTTATAGGAGGTCGATAATTTGTTGGGAACCACGGAGCAACACTCCTCCAGTGCTTGTAGTCTCTCAGATGAGAGATGTTGAGCTGCAAAAACCTATTGATAGTGGCTAACAAACACCTTGGAAATGTCAGACAACTTTGTAAGTCATTCACCATTATCCATAATGGCTTTGAACTAAACCACTTGTCTAGGCGGTCTGAGGCACTGAAAGAATTCCTTGGAGACCCTATCTTCGACTTTGAGCCAGTGCATTCGGGCATGGATTTGAGCACCTCTGGCCTCATAGAGTTTAGCCTTCTTAAGCTCATGTTGAAGGATTGCAACATGTTGTTGCAGAGGGACATTGAGAGGGGATGCATCAAGTCTAACCGAGGCTTTGGCAAACTCACGCTTTAGCACCAAATTGGAGTGCTTACGTAGCTGAGCAAGCTTGACCCCAAGAGCATGAAGCAAGGTGGTTGTGCGAGCAATGGCATCACTCCACCATGCAATCCAACCCATGGTCCCGGATGGCTAGGGAACCAGGTTCCAAACCCTAACAATATGTGCAATCGAGGCTGGATGTTGAAGGAAAGAGACATTCAAGAAAAACTGAGAGTGAAACATCTTGGATGGAAATGGGTTTGAAGAGATGTTGAATATAATGGGCACATGATCCGACACAGTAGTGCCAGGAAGAGCAGCCATCGGAGGAGCGAATTGCACAATGTTCTAAAAATTGAACCCAAAGTGATCCGTAAGCATCGCTCTATCAAGCCATTTTAAGATACGATCATCTCCACTTTGAAAATTGGACCAAGAAAACCAAAGTGAGTGTGGGAAATCCTTGGAAGAAGAACATGCATTGGGGTCAACAAGACCCAACTTGTTCTTCATAAAAAACCAAGCTTCTCTTTCCCCAGTGCACCATTGCATTGGGAGGCGGCCCACTTTATCAAAAGCTATCTCTATCATATTGAAGTCACCACAGAGCAACCAGACAGTGGAGGGTAAAGACAAGGCCAACCATCACCAAAGAGCACATCATTCGAGGGGTATGATTGGAAGCATATACATTGACAATTCTGAAGGAATGTCCATCAATTTCAAAAAGGGTCCACATAGCCTGATTAGAGGGATCCACCCCCCAAGTAACCAGATGGGACTACCAGGTGGGAGCCACGAAGGTGACAGCTCCTCCTCGACCCAGAGAATGATTAGTAGAATAGAACTGGCTGCCAGGACAAATAAAAGAACATGCACATTGTAAATTGAAAGCAAAAATTTTGACTTCTTGTAAGCAAAGAAAATCAAACCTGTCGTGCTGACGAAAAAGACTATCAACCTCGCTATGGACCAAATACTTATGGATCGGGTCCATCAACCCTCTGACATTCCATGACAAAAATATCATGAGGAATAGTCTAGATGCATATCATCATCAATATCCTCTAAAGCACCTAACTCCCCAAGCGAGGAGTATGTGTTCGAGAGGAATCGATCATGATTGCCTTCCAGAAACATGCTAAATGGTCGTTTGTCACTGTTGGGGCTACGAGATCTTCTCGCACACACCGTCTCAAGGGCAGCTTGTAATTTGTGTTGAAGCCCCGCATTCTTCATCAAAGTAGAGGGCCCGTGGAGGGACTCAGTAGTTGCAACCTGCATGTCCATTTTTTTGTGTGCATATAATGAAGGGGCCATCCTCTGTCCTGTCGGCTTAACCAAGGGCTTGATGGGGCAATTTTTTTAGCAACAGTGGTCCAGGACTCCTGAGAACCATTATTTGTGGTTCTCTGATCATATTGAGTAGCTTGAGATGGCGCTGCAGGTGCAAGGCTTGGAGGGTTGGCCGCAACTTTGTTATTCTTGAAATGCCCCTCCATGAGAGGACAATCTTTAATCTTGTGCGCTATCGAATGGCAGCGGTAGCAAGTGTTCGATAGGTTTATGTAAACCAAATTTTGAAAAAATGAAACATCCCCAATATTAATGGTGAGATGATCCTTGAGGTCTTTGGATAGATCAATTTTCACACAAACCCTTCAAAAGGGTCGAACGCTAAAAAACTTTGAATTTTCTATGCAGACAAAGCGACCTAATGAGGAAACTAGGGTTTCCAAGAAAGGCCAAAGAGCCACCGACAGACCAGGGAGCTCAACCCAAACAGGCACCTCAAGGGATGCACCCTCTTCGATAGAAAACTCCCAGGTCCAGGGCTGGAAAACTAGCAGGGAGTTGTGGACATACCAAGGGCCATGGTCAAATACTACTTGTGCATGCTCAGGAGTAGGGAAATGAAATAAAAATAACCCTTTTGTTAGGTTCTAGATTCCTTCAACCTCAATACCATAGGGAGTCCAATAATGTTGAATCCATCCATGGATTAGCGATTCATTGGGAATTCATCCCAAAAAATAACCAATAAGCATATTCTTCTCTAGCCAGCTACAAGATTTATTAAAATCCTCTAATGGAATGATAACATCAGGAACAAGGGCATTACCTCATGGAAGACTTTTGGGACAAATTTCCTCGACTCTTTGTTGCGTGCCATTGTTAAGTCTAGCAACTTCGACAAGAGTCAAATATGTTGAATTTCTAGAGGCCATTTAATAGAAACCAAGCCACCAAGGTGGTGGAGGCCTAGCGATGTGGTGATCAGTGCCCTCAACCGACCAAACCCCACACAGGAACCTATGCATGCAACATTAGAATTTCTCAATAGACATAATTCTTTGGGAGCTCCATAATATTCGCAGCCCAACCTGAGTTGTTCTTTCACTATACTTTAATAGTTGATCATTAAGAAAAAACTACCAGATATATTGGAAATTCACCTTCTAGGATTTTCACCTATAAAAAATAAAATGATTAAGTTCAGGCACTTACAAATTAGATGTCCAATAAAGGGGTTCAAATGCTTTTGCAACATCCACGTCTATATCAAAATCATAATATGAATCTTAGTCCTTTGTAATGCACCTTCTACACACCAAGGAAACACTTAAATCAAATTTAATGGAAAATTTGATTTGTTTACATGTCACAATATTGATCATCATCCCTAAAAAATAATAGTTGGATAGAATGAAGGTTCATAAGATCATTAAATTCTAGGTTAATTTAATTGGATTAATAATCACAAAGGTTTTTGTGTATATTATATGCCAACAATGAATTACACTCAAGAAGAACAAAATCCATAGTTAGATTTTGACAATGATTTCCATACTATCCTATAGTAAAAAATATTTTATATTTGCACATATTTCAAGTCCTCGTGTTAGGTCTAGTCTTGTTAATCATAATATCAACAGATTAATTCTCTAATCAATTATCAAGCAACTATAACCCATCCAACTCATAATTCCTAAGTTTGTCATCTTTCACAAAATATCTATTTTTGAGTATTTTAATGAAAAATTAATTATTTTATTCCATCAATTATTAATATATAAGATGGAAATATTTGAATAATCAATACATCAAGATGCTTAATCCCAAGTTACATAATCAATTAAATTGTTCATTTCACAATAATACTACCTTCTTATCTTGTGTTGTATTTCCATATGTAAAGTTATATATATATATATATATATATATATATATATATGTATGTATGTATGTATGTGTTTAAGGTTTAATATGTATCCAATTATAAATGCACCCTCTAGGATTTTCACCTATGAAAAATAAAATGATTAAGTTCAGGCCCTTGCAAATTAGATGTCCAATCAAGGAGTTCAAAGGCTTTTGTAACATCCATGTCTACATCAAAATCATAATATGAATCATAGTCCTTTATAATGCACCTCATATACACCAAGGAAACACTTAAACTAGATCTAATGGAAAAGTTGATTTGTTTACATGTCATAATATTGATCATCATCCCTAACAAATAACAATTGGATAAAGTGAAGGTTCATAAGATTATTAAATTCTAGGTTAATTTAATTGGATTAGTAATCACTAAGGTTTTCATGTATAATATGCCAACAATGAATTACAATCAAGAATAGCAATATCCATGGTTAGATTCTAATAATGATTTCCATATAATCCTATAATAAAAAAGAATTTCTATTGGTACATAAAAATTTCAAGTCCTCATTTTAGATCTTATATTTTTCTTATTAGATAAAAGAAGATTTTTTGAAAGTATCCTTGAACATTTTACACAAAGTGGAATAGAAAGATCTCAAGACGCCCAAGTGAATCTAACGAGAAGGACTACCCAATAAAAATAGTAAACTAGCTAAACAAAATAGTCAGACAGATAAACCACTAGAAAAGTAGATCACCCAATCTTGCAAGAGAGATGCACAATAGGACCACAATCTAGAACAAACAAGACTCAAGGAACTACAATTAAAGAACTGACTATGCCTTAGAGGGTAATTTTCTTGCTTTTATCGTATCTTTTTCGAGGGTTCTTGGTTCATCACGTTATTTTTGAGTCATACCTTAAAGCTCCTCAATAAAAGAGATAGCTACCTAAAGAGATCCAATCAAAGACTGATGCTTTTCCTCAAGCTTTCTAAGCAAGGGAATTAAACTGGAAGACTCAGGTCCTGATGAGGGGGTCTTTTCTTTGACATCAATCGAAACCTCTAGCAACTTGCTTTCCTTCATCACTAGAGAGTGCTCTTCCAAATCCAACATTTCCACTGTGATAGGGGATTCAACCTTCACAATTTTTTGTGGAGAGACACTTAGAGCGTCTTGCGCGTCCACCCTTCAGGGTTATGCATAAGGGGTTGGACCTGAAATATACTTGTAAAAATATGGTGAATCAATTTCAGAACCTCAATGAATCCTGGCCAACTTCATGTAGGAGGACATTACGAATTACCTTAATTTTTAACCAAAAAATATAAAACATTGGCGAATTTGATAGTTTTGATCAGATCGGGTGTAAAACAGGCCCTGAAAATCGAGTGCAAAAAAGATCCTAGATGTGAACTAGGTGTAAAACAGGGTCTAGATGAACTTGGGTTATAACCAAGGGAAAATTTTTAGTTTAGAGGGTGCAAAATCATGACTTCCATTCGAGTACTACTCAAGTTGAGCTTGCTTAACTGTGGAGTTTTTGATGGGTTGAAAAACATAAAGTCATCTTGATATTTTTATTTTTTGGTTGTGGTTGTGAGGAGGTCTAAATAAAAAAACAAGAGTCATTTTTTTAAGCTTACCTTGGAACCCTTGAAATTCCATTCTTCCTCTTTTTTTTTTCCTACCCCACCCGACCTTCAAAAAAAAACAAAACAGTCATTTTTTGTTGCTTACCTTGGAACCCTTGAAATTCCATTTTTTCCTCTCTTTTTTTCCCACCTCACCCCGTCCAAATCCTTCGCTCGGATCAATTTCTATGCCCGTCCTAGTCCACCTTGCCCAAACTAATTTTTGCACCTGATCCGCCTCACCTCGCCCAGACCAATTTCTGCACCTAATCCGCTCCACCTCACCTGGACCCATTTTTGCACCTAACCAGCTCCAAAAAATTTGTGCGAATGGGTCGATGTCTAGGGTTCCCATTTTCACCAATTTCTAATTTTGGAAATCCGAATATTCGCCTAACTGGTTAATATTCACCACTGTGCATAACCCTACCACCCTTAATATCTCTAGGTAAGATCAAAATACCTGTCAAGCTTTTTGCTTTCTCTTTGACTGATATTATGGGACTTTTGAGGTCTTTTAACTCAGAATTCAATGAGTTAGAATAAGAGTCGAAAGATATCGAGAGCATGTTGAAAGGAGGGAGTTTTTAGTACTCGATTTGCACTAGAGTCTCCTCCATCACCACTCCCTTGTTCTTGGTCACATGCTCAAATATCAATATGATTAAGCCTTGGTGGATAGGATTTGACCTCTTCCCTCACCTCACATCAGTAAAAAATTTCACTAGGGAATGATAGAGGAATGAAGGAACATTCATGAGGCATTTATGTCTTATTTGATTTAGAAACATTACGTGAAAATTGTAAAACACCTCTCTATTAGAATCCAGAGTTAAAAAGTCCATAACCACAAATATGACACGGTTCTAGGGAGCTTTGACGGTCATTGCATTGTATCCATTTTGCAATTTTAGGAGATATTAATCTTCATCAAGAAATAAGCCCAATTACCTAATTAGGGAGTGCTTCTTCCAATTATGTTTAGTGTCATTAACTAGGAGCCCCGTCACCTCCCCACAAAAGCTACAAAAATTTAAAACTCCAAACCACCAATTTGGACCCACCCTTTTCTCCATGAATGTTCCAACTACCTGGCCAACCCCCTATGGTGTCTATGGAAGGATTGAATGCAATCCATAAGGTCACCTTTATGAAGGTTCTTTCTAACCTCATCATCCACCTCTAGGAAATTCAGCTCCAACGGTAACCTCTGACCCTTTAGAAGCCAACCATGGTCCATTTTCCACAACCTAAACCAAACAAATTAGAGTCAAAACCTCCACACCATCAGTAGACCACGCTAATAATGATAACCTCGAATGAATTTAACAAGCAAAGAGATACATTCAATCTCTGATAGGTAGTTTTAATGAGAATTTGAAACTCATGCTAGAAATTGTGGTGCCACTGATACAGAGGATGACCACAGGGAAGCACGCTTCCAATTATACCATGATGACAAAGCTTACCATAGAACCAACCATTTAGATTGAAAATCTTGAGCTTACCATCTCCTCCCACTTTCCAAAACTGATTGAAGCATCTTGTCAACCAAAAGTGTCATAGGTTAAAGAGACGGTTTCTTTCCCAAGTGAAGGAATCAAAGTTGTCACTGACCCAAATTGAAAAAAGCATCCTTGAAATATATGGATGAAATGACCACCCCCATGCATAGACATTATAAATATTAGCGGTTCAGATCCCAAATAAACCTATGGAAGTATGATTGTTGATGTGGTCTATCACCTCATAAATATATTTTCTTGCAAATGTTCTCCTACTCCACCTGTTTCCACCCCACTCTTGACCATTGGTAGAGTATCTCTAATGTTGGCGATATCCTATGATGTGTACAATTACCTCGTAGTTTCATAGATCACCAAACATCCCATTTTGCAAAATTAAACAACCAGGTCAATCCTTGGAACAAGGGCAAATCCCCTAGCATTGGGGGTTACTAGATATGTGGCCAATCATTTATGTGCCACTATGATTCCAACTACTCCACCTAGTCCTATCACACCCAACTGCTTCCTTATGAATCTTTTCCATAGTGGAATAGTTTTTGCTGGAGCAAGAGTTGTTAATTCTCTAGCACGTAAGCTTTAATATTTTTAATCATAATGTTAGTGGATTGATTCTCTAAATAATTATCAAGCAACTATAAACCATCCAACTTCTAATTACTAAGTTCATCATTATTATTGAGTATTTTATTAAATTTTTTTGCTTATTTCCTCCTCTCTTATTGAATATATAAGATAGAATTGTTTGAGTAATCATTACATCAAGATGCATAATCCTAAATTACATAATCAAGTAAATTGTTCATTTCACAACACTACCTTATTATCTTGGGTTGTATTTCCATATGTAAAGTTACACATTTATTGGATTTAATATTCTTTAATTGAAAAAATATCTTTTAAACAAATATGACCATGTTTAGTATTTAATTTATTCTAAACTTATTTATCCTATTATAAATCTAATAGTTTAACTTTTTGAATATAGGCCTCTACTAGTCACAAGTAATTTTATGTTGATTAATCTATTAAATTGACCACAACTAAATTCTAATTCATTTAATTTTTTAAACAATAATATCAAATCATCTATAAAACTATTCATAATTTCATAACATCTAAATATGGTAAGGGCTTTGGCTCCTCTTTGAAAGGTGTAAGGTTCAAACACCACTCAGTATGAGGGGACCTCTCATAAAAACCTATGTAAACTCATTGAAAGAAAAAAATCTCTTAATTTGAGATATTTTGTTTCATATTATCAAGTTAATAGTATTTTTTCTTTATTTTAAAAAGACCAATCTTCATATGACAATAATAAATAAATCATAATTTCAATATATCTTTTTTTGTGGAAAAAACCCCAAATGGAATGCCACTTTCAGGTAAGTCCCAAGGACGCGGGGGTATCTATTTCACCAAAACCACCTAGGTCTTGCACCTGGCCTACCCCTTCGACACACTCAAAGAGCATGCCTAAAACAACAAAAACACAAATAAACACAAAAAATAGAAAAACAACAAAAAATAATAATAAATAAAAAATAAAAATAAATACAAAAACATAAATACGACAAAAAACAACAAAACAAACACAAAAACAAAAAAAAAACGTAAAAACAACAAACAACAAAAAAATAAAAAACACACGCAAAAAAAACCACAAAAATAACAAAACAACACACAAACACAAAAAAAAACACACACACACAAAAATAACAAAAACACAAAACACAAAAAAAAATCAAAAACACCAAAAACAACACAAAAAACATAGAAATAAAATAGAACAAAAACAATACAAAACAACACACACCAAAAAACAAAAAAGGAGGAAAAATAGAAAACAAGTTTGGCCTTTCTAGGCCAAAAGGCTATTCATGCAATAATCAACAAAGGAAACATAAGAATTATCAGTCTATGCAAGGGAACTAAAATATCCTAACTGAACCAAAGAGAAGCAAAAAAAAAAAAAAAAAGAACTAAGTACCTATAGTACTGAGGCCATCTAGAGAAGTGATAGAAAGAAGAGCTTCACTTATTTGTGAATCCCACAATCTGGGAGGGTGGTCATTGTAAGTAAGATCACCTTTATCCAATACCCAATTAGATAAAGCATCAACACTCCTGTTATGTTCTCTGACCACATGATTGCATTCAACTTTCAAAAATCCCATCTGGATTAATTAAAATTTCTCAACAATTCTTTTTATTCTCCAATCAACCTTATGATTCTTAAGAGTCTTCAACAAATTAATCATGACTTGAGAGTCATTTTCAACCAACACCTTTTTTCATATGACCTTAGTATCCTCTCGAAGGCCTCCAAGGATACCATATCCCTCAGCAAAATTATTGGAAAGTATACCTCAATTCTCAACAAAAGTGAAAACCAAGGAACTATCGAAAAGTATACCAATTCCTCATGCACTAGCTTTTCTAGGGTTCCTCCTAGAGGCTCCATCAGTATTGAATTTTCTAAAATTCTTAGGAGAAGGTTGCTAATTCCTCATTCTATCAATATTTTGGTTACTCACATTCCCTTTAATTTGGTTGCCCTTAAAAGAGTTAATCTTCAATATTTACATCACTTGATCCCATATTTGGTGGGGGTACTGATTCAACTAAGTTGGCAATGGTATTTTGCCATATATAATGATTGTCCTTTCTTTCTTGATTGAAAATTTGGTTGTTTATTTTTTTCCAAATATTCCAAGGTAGGATGGTAGAACCCATCCAAACTAGTTGTCTAATACAGAGATCAACACCCTCCTGATTAGGCCAATCCCTCCAAAGATGTTCAAAAGTAAAAAACAAATGGACCATTGTAAGCCAGGTAAGATGACCATTCTCCTCAATAACTCAGAGGCTTAGGTACACTCAATAAAAATATGGTTGAGATTTTCCACATTCTCTCCACTATAGATAGGGGTGAGTACATTCCCGATATGAGAGGTGAACTGATCGAACAGACGAGACAAGGAATCGACATGAGGTCTCAGGCTACAAGGTAACTCAGACGTCATAGGGGTTAGACATCCGACTGGTTTCTCAATCAATTTTTTGGGACCAGACATCTAGGTACTAGACGTTTGGGGCTGGGAGGCCAGAAGGCTAGACGTCTTGGACTAGACATCAGAGGGTGAGACGCTTGGAAGGAAGACGTCAGGTGGCTAGACGTATTGGGACTAGACGTCTAGGGACTGGACTTCTGGGAGTTAGACGTCTTGGACTTAGACATCTAGGGTCTGGACCTCTAGGATTGGATGTCTGGGGTGCAGACGTCTAGGCATTAGATGACTGATATCATGGCTCCTGCTTCCAAGTACCTGCAAACAACTTGCTAGGTAGAGTCTTCAACCTGCATGACAATAACAACACAACCTCAAATGACACTCAAGCATACACAACATAACACAAAGATGATCAAGCACTATCTCATTCTCTCTAGAAGGTTACAGATACAATGCAAAAGTAAGGGGGTATTTAAAGGCTGCAGGAGCGGTTTTCCAACTACCTGCACCAACCACCCAACCGTTTGCCCAACCAACTAGTTAGATGTCTAACTAACAGTTTAGACGTCTGACTAGCCAGACGTCTACACTAACTAGATGTCTGGCTTAACTAGCCTTAACCCAAATAGCGGTCATTTTGTCCATTTGTGCATTTAATCCTTCTCTTCTAATTGGATGATTAAACTAAGCAACACTATGCATTATACAAAATGGCATTACAAAATAGCATAAATCCACATTTGCTATATACATTCAAAATTTTTTGGGACATTTTCACAGTCGGTTCCTCATTTTTGTTGTCTGGAACTGTCGTCTACATATATCCTCCCCTTCAAATAAGTTGATGTCCTCAATGACTTTCTCCGCTCAGTTTTTTGGGTCTCTGCCTCTACTTCAGGTGGAATTGGGTTCTTAATGTTGACAGCCTCTATAACATCTTCATACTCCTTCATATGCATCTTCAATAGCTCCCTCTCCTCCTAGAGTTGGTTGGTATAGTTATAAAACTTAGCACATTCCACTCCAAGGTTGTTAGCATGATCTTCTGTCTATTTGAGAGCATCCAACAACTTAGTCTCCCTCTTCCTGAAGATCTCCTTCATCCATTTTTCAAACATTGAGCCAGAAGACGAAGGTGCTCTCTGTACTAACTACTGCTATAGATTTGCCTCCCTTTGGCATGTCTGCTATAGTTCCTCCTTCAAGCTTGCCTGATCGTTTTGCCAAACTTCTTCTTTCTTCTACCATGTAAGCTCAGACTAATTTTTCTGCGCTACTAAGTCTATTGTCTGCTTAACCAGTAACTCCTTAGCCTTCGTCAACTAGGAATTATCTGCCTCCAACTAGGAGATCTATCGAGTTTTCTCTTCCAGTTGCATGCTAAGGTACTCCATGGTCTTCTAAATCTTATCAAGTTCCCTTCTCATGCCATCAATTCTATTCATACCTTCATCTAGGAGCGTCTCCTTCTACTGTATTGTCTCTAGAGTAGTTCGTAGTTCTTCATCAACTGCTTTCTTAGCTATGTGTACACACTTCAAACCTTCCCCCAACCAACACAATAAATGGGCAATGAAATTCATTTGTGCATACACCAGTAATAGTTTAGGAGCTACTTTCACCTGTGCTCCTGGTACTGTAGGTTGTTGAGGGTTCTTGTTGCTATGGCCACACTTATACACTCATGCTAGCTCCAGATAGAGAGTAGGTGTCTTCTCTGGCAATTGTGCAATCCCCTCCATTGTGGTCAAGACATAAATGGACAAAGTCCATGGGATGTCCTGATATATCTATGATATGCCCTTTCGCAATGGTCCTTATGCTTCCCAACTGACCAGTTTCTCCATATCTCCCTCTATCATTCCTTGTCATTGCTTCTAATGGCCCATGCACGCTGCTTCAAACTGCAAGCGTATATTATCCATAATATCCATTAACTGTGAAAGATAGTCAACCGCTTGCTGATCCATGTTGTCTGATGGGTCCATAAAATTTGGTACCCATACCTGAAACACTTGAGACCATAGGTCCTGTTTTTCCTCCTCCTGTTCTTCCTCTTGTATTACCTCTTTTCCCTTAGATGATGTTGACTTATGACTGCTCATCTGTAGCTTTACCCTATTATCCAAATCGATCCTAGGTGGAGGTTGTTCTCCCCCTATCTCAGCCACCTCTTCTAGCAATATTTCTCTTTCCTCTACCTGGATAGGGTCTTCCCGTGAGTGTCCTGCAGTTCTTGCTTCCTCTGTGATTTAGCTTCCCTTCACTGTAGGTGTGGTAATCTCTCTCGGATTACCTAATTGTGTTTCCTCATTTGTGGCAAATAGCTCGTCAATTGATACTGCCTCTAATGTTGCCATAAATGTAGTTGGTCTAACTAGTGAGTCCCCAACTGGATTTGGTGAGCTGGCATCAACCTAGAATGCCATGTCCACAAAATATTCTGTGGGTCCAATGTGGATCATTGTATTGTATCCCATTGTCGGATTGTGAAGGGTTGAAGGGATGTTGAGATCCATCTCCACCCCTTTATGAGTTTCTAACTGTCTTTGGATTGAGCGAGTTGTCTCTAAATTCCATTGAATGGTTTGAATTGCATCTTTAGAGAGAGCTAGGGGTGGCTCATCAAACCGTCCCTTCTTCTTCTTCCTTTGTACTATTTTTGGTGACTGGGTAACTGTCTGTTCTGTGGTTGTTTGCTTTCCTAACCATTGGGTATCCTCCCCTTCTGAAGTAGTCACCGTCTTATCCTACCTCGGTGGTTTATGACATATCTGCTTCACTTTCACCTTCTTCGTTGGTGTAGTCCTCTTTGCTAGTGGTTGTGCATCCATCCACCTTAAGAAACTTGGGGATAATTCTAAAATTTTCTTCTCCAATCCAAAGTTGGGAATTCGTACTCCTACTCACATGGCTGCATCCAAAATCAGGCCAATGGAATGAAATACCATGGAGAAATTATTTTTTACTCTTGATAGGAATGCCTAGATGTGGAGCGACAAATGTTGTGCCTAATCATAAGCAAATCCTTTATCTATTCCCTGTAAGTACAGAATCAGCTATATGGGCAAATCTAAACTCCTTTTTTTCCCTGATAATCTGGTCATAATGATGTTCATTATCACTTCTAGCCTAGTATGTCTCAACTACGTCTATTTGATGCCTCTTCCACCATGGGTGTTAAGCATCGTATCCACTTCTACCCTGGCCAGAGTAGTGACACTCATAATCAATTTTAGCGTTTTCTTGGGGTCTACCCTTTCATTCATCATTGGCTTACCCTTCCTAGGTAGTCCAAATATGCATTGAAATTACTTAGGAGAGAAGTCCACTATCACCACATTATCTCCTATGCGTACATAACTCCTACAGTTGTCCTCATTGTAGTTCTCCAAAAATTGAATCAGATAACTCTTAAAGAACTCTTTATCAAAGTTCAAGACTTGTAGTATAAAATGTACTCCTGCCTCCTTAAGTCTTCCCTTGATAGGGTTATCATAAGTTGCCTCTGCCCACAATTTTTGACAAAAATCACCCTTCGGACAAGTCCATGTAATCTCTGTTGTGGAAATTGGTGCTTTTCCACCTTGCTGGTCTTCCTTGCTCCTTTTGCTAGCCAATTCTGCTACCTCCCTCTGCATTCTTGTTTGCCTTGGGTTCTCCAATTGTCCACGCACCTTATGCTCCAGGTGATGTCGCAGCATCTTTGCCAACACAAACTTTATTTTTGATTCTACCTGGCTTGGATCCTTGCCAGGTCTGTGACTTATCTTTCTCGCTTCAACTACTCAGTTACCTTCCTAGCTGTCTGTCCTTTCTAGCCAGACGTCTAAGAATTTGCTAGATGTCTGCCTTACCAGGATGCTAGACGTTTGCAATTTCTATTTGGACATCTACTTCCTAGTTCAGATGTCTACCCAAACGTCTACTCTTCCTACCCAGATGTTTGTCTAGTTGTCTGCCAGACGTCTACTCTTCCTGACCAGACGTTTGCCTGGTTGTCTGCAAAATGTCTACTCTTCCTGCCCAGATGTCTGCTTGGCTATCTTTCAGATGTCTAATCTTCTTGCCCAGATGTTTGTTTGGTTGTCTACCATATGTCTATTCTTCCTGCCCAAAGGTCTTCTTGGTTATCTGCTAGACGACGGTCCTCCTGGGCTAGACATCTGCTATGCCTTAGATGTCTGCTCAGATGTATGCTTGCCTAGCTCGTCTAATGGCAATCCTCCTGGACTAAACATCTTCTTTGCCCTAAAAGTCTACTCAAATGTCTGCTTGCCTAGCTTGTCTGACGGTAATACTCCTTGGCTAGACGTCTGCTTTATCCCATACGTCTATTATGGCGTGATATCTTCACCACCCTCTCGGTTGCTTCCTCTCCTACCAACCATGATCCTTGCCTTCTCCTCTACCTGCAATTGTTTGGAATGGTGAAAAATGGATGCTTAGCCTCTTTTTATAGCCTCTTGTGTATTTCATAATGGTTTCCCTAATTGCCACCTAGCAATCATTTCCTCTATGTGCACCACCTAGCTAGACGTCTGGATTTTAAATGTCTAGGGGTGTTGTTTTATCTTTTTCCTATTTTTTTATTATTTTAATATCTCTGACTAAACTGCATAGCCATGATGATGTGGATTTCAAAGATATCTGGCCTCTCATTCCTTCTATAATGGCTTCGATTGTTGAAACTACTAAAACCATCACCACCCTCTATTTTTGCTTCATCCGACTCTTGTCGTCTCCAATGATTACTTTGTTTGTGGCTAGTTTCGAGCTGAGGTTGCTCTGGGCATCTAACTCTATACCTTGGTACAATTTGCCAGTTCAGCTGCTCTGCTTTCGGTTGTTGTCTAGATCCTTGTTCTGGTAACTGGTGCCTACTTCCTTGACATCCTATGTTCTGTCAACTTCTTTATGTCACCACCTATATTTTCTCCATCCAATACTCTACCAGATGGATTTCTCTTTCATCTAGACTATCGGTATTTGGATCAAATTCTTCAATTACATCCTCTAAGGGTCTAGTCATAGTGCTCTGATGTGCCAGTACTACTGTTGGGGGATCCATGTCTCTGCCATGGGATCTGTTTCATGCTTTCGTCATGGCACCGAATGATTACATAATCATCCAAGTAATGAAATATTTCACTTCTCTATTCAGGTCGATCAAGTATGTTGTGGTCAGGCTATTGGGGTCCTGACTATCTCTGATTTTGGTTATTTCTTCTGGCCCTTCTCCTCTTCCTCGAATTTTGCCATTCTATGGTTGCTCAACAACTCTTACTTGATTTCTTTATTCTAGATTAATATGCTCATTCTAGGTTCCTCTCCTCCATCAAACCTGGTTCCTATGGCCTTGGTCTCTTTTCGATCGATTCTCCCTATTGTAGGGCTATAGTACTCCCAACTACCCAAGATTCAATCGGTCCATCTATCATTCCTGACGATGTCTTCGGTTCCTACGAGCTCACTGAGGTTGGCCCATAGGACTAACCTTAGGAGCACGTAGTGATGGGTTAACTATGGTCATGCCCATTGCTGTACCTTACGGTTCAACAAGTGGTTTGGTCGACCTAAGGGTATCCTGAGTTGAATTTCTCCCACTCTGGTTATCGATATGAAGGTTAACCACACTCCTCCCTTGGTCAGGTAAGTCTTGGTCATCGAGTGGCTCTGATGAACCCTCTGGATTCCTCAAAATACCTCTATTTTGGCCTTGATTAATGAGTTCAGCCCGAGAACTCCCTTCTTGGCATTGGTTTTCTAGGGTTATGTTATGTAGAATTCACAACCTTCGGTCTACTCTTAGCAATATCCTTTGCCACCTGGCTTCCTCAAAGCGCTATTGAGGTGCACATTGTGCTAAGGCTACCTGATATTGTTCTAAAAATTATGAGTCGGTACTTGAATTGTTTACATTTTCATATACAGATATGGGCCAATTGGAAGTCTTGTGCACTCAAAATTGCAACCTTCTCACTTCCCTCTTGTGTTGCCTGAGGTCCAATTATGCTAGCCTGTATCAGGTTACTTCTTCACGTTCAGTAGGACGCTGCATGGCTGTGGAATATGGAGTTCTGAATCGTCGAGGTACTAACAATTCTGATATTTCATCTATACTTATGTTAGCAATGCTCAGTCCTTCTTCTGAAGAACTTCCACTCTTGATCACCTATATTTCATCTGCAAACCATACTCTTGTCTGTTGATCATGAGTCAGGTGTCATGGGTTTCTTTGGGGACTTACTTGGGGAATGTCGGGATCAGGTTGATTTTCATCACTACTTGATTTATCCTGCCAACCTCTTTTTCTTGTTCCCTCTGTTTCTACCTGGACATCCTTCCAATTTATTGCTACCATCTCTTCTCTTGTTATTCTATAATTTGTAGTTGAACTCTATCCTACTTCCCAGACCCTCAGTCTTTTAAGTAATTCCATTTATTCTTTAGATCTTGTAATTTGTGCATCGTCTGAGTTTGCTGAATCTTCTGAATTCAGTATTATCCTTAATGTGGCTGAGGATGAACTCATGGGCTGGTCATATGATGCTACTGTCTTCTCTCTCACCCTCTCCCCTTGGTCTCCATTGGTTAAGAAAAATAGACTACTTTCTAGGGAATTACCCGATTCAGTCCTTCGTTCTTCATCCTCCTGTTCTGCCCATTCATCTCTGCGTACCTCCTGACATTCTTTAATTCTCTCCATAGTGGTCTCCAACTCCTGTATGACTTGCTCTCGCAACTGGCTATTGTACTATCTCATAGTTTCATACTCTTTGTGCAATCTCTAAGTTTCCTACTACATTTGTTGCAGAATTCTTGCGCCCTTTTCATTCCATCCTTCTCCCAAAATTTGTACAAAAATTTTTCCTGGTACCTGAAGTTATTCCTCTTTGCTATTCGAAGCGGGTTGTTGTAACTATTGTTTTTCACCTCTTCCAGTTATTGGTCCTTCTTTGGTTCCAAATAGCCATTCCAGGTTATGACTTCCCTCCTCCCGAATAGTTATCGGTCCTTCTTTGGTCCTTCGTAGATTAGCTAAAAGGGTGTATTGGTTCATTGTTGGTTTGAAAGTAGTCATGTATGCCCATAGTATTGCAAGTAACCGTTCCTCCTAGTCGACTCCTTCCATGCCACATGTCTTGTACATGATAGAAACCAAGATTTTTTTAGTTGCCTCTGCTTTCCCGTTCGCCCTCGGGTAATACGGGCTGGACAAGGAATGAAAAATCTTGAATTCCTTCGTTAAGTTCTGAATAATCTCGTTCACAAAATGGCCTCCTCTATCACTTATCAGATGAAGGGGTATCCCAAATATGGTGATTACTTTTTCGTACAAGAAATGAGTTGTGCTTCTTGTCAAGTTGTCAGGTAGGGCTCTAGCTTCCACCCATTTTGTGATAAATTCTATAGCGACTACAATATATCTAAATTTTCTTCTACGACTTATCCATAATGGACCTACAAAATCCAACCCCCATCTCTTTAATAGTTCCTAAGATTGTGTTGGATGCAAATGCATGAAGTCCCTCTTCAATGGCTTCCTTGTTCTCTGACACGTATCACATGCCTTGACAAAAGTTGTCGCATCATGATAGAGGGTGGGCCACCATAGACCTGCCAACAACACTTTCCTTGTTGTTGCATCTAGTCCCATGTGTCCTCCTACCAATCCCTCATATGTCTCCTTCAGGGTTTGTTGAACTTTGTCCTCCATTATGCATCTTCGTAGAATCTGATCCTCCCCCATCTTGTAAAGCAATCTTGCAATCAAGGTGAAGGGTGCTGACTTTACAATCACTTTCTTTGTTTTGTCGTCATCATTTCTTTCGGTAGCTCTCCTGTCGATAGGTATTCCCCTATGTGTTTATACAATACCGATATGTTATTGATCATAAATAATTGCGCATCAAGGAATTTTTCAGGTATTCCTCCTTTTGCAGGTTCATCGGAGTGTATCCTTGATAACTGATCAGTTATTACGTGCTTCTTTCCTAGTCTGAAAACTATCCGAAACATGAACTCATGCAAGATGATGAGCCATCAACTTAATCATCCATATATTGTTGGCTTTTTTATTAAGTATAACAGGGCTTGATGATCCACATAGAAAGTAAACGAGTTAACTAGTAAATAGTGTCTAAACTTTTGCACTGCATACACCATTCCCAATGCTTCCCTCTCTGTTGTACTATAGATTTTCTTGACTCTTGACAGTAGTCGAATTATGAAATATATGGGTTGATCTAACCCAAATTGGCCCTCCTGAGCCAAGGCACATCCTATTGCAAATTTTGAGGTGTCGACATGTACATGAAACTCCCTTTCCCAGTCTGGAAAAACTAGGATTGGTGCCTTCACCAAATGTCCTTTAAATCCCTCAAATTCTTCTTGGTGTTCTTCTATCCATCTAAATGGGACACCCCTCCATGTAAGAGCATCTAGTGGGTGTGACATGAGAGCATAGTTTCGGATGAACCTCCTGTAGTACCCCACTGTTCCCAAAAAGGTCTTTACTGAGCTTACATCATGTGGCTCCTCCATCAGCAATACTACCCAAATTTTTTTCGGGTCGGGTTTCAAACCCTTTTGGCACATTATATGCCCTAAAATTTTTCTATAAGGCACCATCAGGATGCACTTATCTAGATTTAGTGATATGCAAGCATTCCTGCATAGTCCCATACACTCTTCTAATACCTTTAAGTGTTCTTGCATCCGGCCATAGAGTGACCAATCATCCAAAAAATATTTAAAGTTGCTTGTAGCCATCTTGTCGAATATGTATAATATGATTCTTTGTAAGGTTTCTGGTGCATTGCACAGTCCAAATGACATTCGGTTGTAAGCGTATATCTCATTCTCCACCACAAAGGTTTTCTTTAGCTTATCCTCTTCCACAATGTTGATTTGGTTGTACCCCAATAATCCATCCAAAAATGAATATATCTCATGGCCTGCTACCTCTTCTAGAATGGATTCTATGAATGGGATTGGGAAGGGGTCCTTAATAGTTACGATGTTCAAACGTCTAAAATCCATGCAGATTTTGATTTTTTCTGCTTCCTGTTTGAGCGTGATTATGATGGGAGACACCCATTCGCTTGTTGTAACTTTAAAAATTATGCCTGCATCCAGCATATTTGCAATCTCTATGTTCACCTGAGCTGCGTATTTGGGGTTCATCCTGTATGGTCGCCTCCTAACAGGTAGAGCTCCATCAATCAACGTAATATTGTGTACACATAGTTCGTGTGGAAATCCCTTTAGGTCCTTATATGTCCAGGAAAAAACATCTTTATACTTATTAAATATCTTAATTGTAGCTGCCTTAAGCACTGGATCCCAATCATCCCCACACTTAATAATCTTATTCTCATATTCCTCTCCTAGGTTTACCTGAATCATTTTTGGTCCTTCATACTTTATCGATTCAGGGTCTCTCCCGACTTTTAATACCTCAATGGGGTGGGTTGGCTTAACATCAATAGCTGCTTCCCCCATTGTATACTCTATAAAGTTTTTGGGAAACATCCACTTCTCTCTCTTTATACTTTTCTACTGATGTCTATCTTTTGTTACTGTTTCCCTCTTTAGTTTCTCTCTTTTTATCTTCCCACGTTTCACCTTTTATAGTGATGCATAGGCATTGCAGAGCGAATACCTCATAATCCTACATCTACCAATGGAGTAGACCCTTATCTTGGTCTTTCTCATCCTATGTACATTCCTCCAAGTGTAGCAATCCTTCTTCATCTGGTTCATACCCCATTTCACTTTTGAATAACGAAGATTATGAGTCATCTAAAGTTGCAATGTCCTGACTCACTGTCTGATTCTTTAGATTGATCACATACTTGTGCTACCCCTATTTAAAGTATAGACGCTCTTTCTCCCAGTTATGGTTGACTTTCGTAGTTCTCAACCATTTGTGTCCTAGCAATGCATCATATGCAGGCTTTTGCATAGCTATAATTACAAAATCAAGGACAAAGTCCTGCTTTGCTATGCATATTTTTTGGTTCATCAAAATGCCAATTATTTTGATGTTGTATTGATCAGCACCATAAACTTGAAATTTGAAGATCACAAGGTGGGTTGCCCAATAGTCCGCCATGTATTTTTCGGCATCACATTCACGCTATATCCTCCATCCACAATTACTTGACTTAGTTTATGGTCCAAAATATCCATATGGACCATAGCAAGTCTCCTTCCTGCTTCTATCATTATAATTGTGGGGTCTATGAATTTCTCTTGTTTGATTGCTGCTACCTATCGCGGTTCATCCTTCCTCTTGATGACTTTTCCAATCGTAGCATACAACTCAGGTACTATGGTGAACAGGTTTTCCACCTTCACCTCTACCGTTGTGTTCAGTACCTATGCTACCAACCCTTCTATCGATGCCTTCTTACTCGTCTTCGATCTCTTCAATACTTTCTCCAGAACTTGTCGATTCTACTTTTCTTTCTCTAGTTATTTCTAAATCAATTCCTGGGCTTCCTGTCACTGCTTCTTCTCTTAGGCAAGATTTGGGTACTGTTCTATATTTTTGGCCTGTGCCCTTGTCACAGCCAACACCTCCTTCTTCTCCTCTGTTACTGGCCTCATTTCCCCAATGCCAACAAAATTGACATTCTGAGTCCCACTGGAACTTGCTTTATTCAGGAAATTTACCTCTGTATGGTTTCCTGGCCCACACCACTTACGCATTTGTGTGGTGTTACTGGTATTGTTGTTTTTTGCATTCTAGGGTTTTGAACAGTTCTTCACAAAATGTCCCCATTCTTGACAATTTTGATATTGAATGATAGTTCGGTCGTCAGAGTCGTACTAGAGTCGACTATGATCTCCTTGTCTATCGCCTCTACGATTATTTCGATAGCCCCCGCTTGTAGCTCCTTGTCCATTCCTTGTTGCATTCGACTACTCTTATTATTGTATGGTCATAGTCTGATGTCGTTTACTTTTCAAATTGAATAGGCAGTCTGTGATGGAATGTCCTGCAATATCACAAATGTTACAATATGTCATATTTGGGCAGTTGACATTTGTATATCCTTCCATATTGCAATCCGAGCACCAGATTTCTTTTCGATCTTTGTGAGTGTCCCCTTTGACTTCTTTCAAAATTTTATCAAATTCCATTTTAAATGAAAGTATTGTGCTCTGTACTTTGTCTTCTTCATCACTGTCAGAATCTTCATTATGCTTCATATGTGCTCCAATCCTCATAGTCATCTGCTTACTCTCACTTTCAAAATTATTTGCTTTCTCCAGTGCTTCTTCATATATTGAGGAAGGTACTACCTTCATCTTTTTCCTATATTTTTCTAGTAATCCATCCAAAAACCAACATTTCACCATGCCATCGGTAGGTGGAATTTCCATTTTATCAGTTAACTTCTTCAGTCATCTATTATAACTCTTGAAATCCTCATCGGGTTTTTTATTTGTTATACATAGTTCTGTGATGATTTTTGTATCATCTCTTAATGGTCAGAATTCTTTGATGAATGGTTTTCTCAAGTCTTCCCATTGCACAAAAGCCTGTGTACTCTACTTTTTCAAATACCAGTCAATTGCCATGCCACACAATGTGGTTAGAAATAGTTGCAGTCATTTTGTATCCTGCGTGACTCCATTTGCTCCCCAAATGGTTATGCAAGTTCCCACGTGTCTTTACGGGTCTTCTTTTCCCTCACCTAAAAAATGTGGGCACTCCAGTTGTACTATCTTACTACCAATACTTGCCATTTGATTTGTGTTTTGTCTCGAATTACTCGATGTTGATGGTTGTTTTGTTCGATTTGGTTTTTTGTCTATTGTTGATGGTGCAAAGTTATATCCAAATAACATTCTACCCAAATCCAATTGGTCTCTATTCCGTGATCTCCTTCACGAATATACCAATCTTGGTTTTGGTCACCCACCCCATGAACCCTCGCATGGTTGCTTAGATACAAGGTCTTCTCCTTCAGTATCCTCTTGCCAACCGTCTCCCTCTGGTTTAGGTGTCATCGTCCTTTCCTTAATGATGGGCACTTCTTTCACTATTTACTCTTTGTCTTCTACAGTCATCGACAGTATTCCTATGTTCATACTCTCTTCCTCCTCAGGATTCCAGACTCTCTCTACGTCCGGGTGGGAGATCTCTATCACCTCTCGTGATCTTAAATTCGCCAGCCATGCACTTCATCGCACCAATACCTATGTACTTTCTTGTAACCTGTGATCAATCATTCACCTATTATCTTTGTCACTTATGCCACTCAGACTCAAAGTTAAATTTTTTAGGCAACGATGCCAAATGTAGATAGGGGTGAGTACATTCCCAATATGAGAGGTGAACTGATCGAACAAATGAGACAAGGAAACAGAATGATATCTCAGGGTACAAGGTAACTTAGACGTCAGAGGGGTCAGACGTTCGACTGGTCTCTCAGTTAGTTGGCTGGGACCAGACGTCTGGGGCTGGGAGGCCAGAAGGCTAGATGTCTTAGACTAGATGTTAGAGGGTGATACACCTAGAAGGAATATGTAATGTGGCTAGACGTCTTAGGACTAGACATCTAGGGACTGGACGTCTGAGAGCTAGACGTCTAGGACTTAAAAATCTAGGGGCTGGATGTCTAGGACTAGACATCTGGGGTGCAGACGTCTAGGTGTCAGATAGCTAATATCATGGCTCCTGCTTCCAAGTACCCACAAACAACTTGCCAGGTAGAGTCTTCAATCTGCATGACAATAACAACACAACCTCCAATGACACTCAAGTATACATATCATAACACGAAGATGATCAAGCACTATCTTATTATCTCTATAAGGTTACAGATACAATACAAAAGTAAGGGGGTATTTAAATGTTGTAGGAGAAGTTTCCCAACTACCTGCACCAACCACCCAACCATTTTCCCAACCAACTAGTTAGACGTCTAACTAATAGTTTAGACGTCTGACTAGCTAGACATCTACACTAACTAGACGTCTGGCTTAACTAGCCTTAACCCAAATAGTGACCATTTTGTCCTTTGGTGCATTTAATCCTTCTCTTCTGATTGGTTGATTAAACTAAGCAATGCCTTATACAAATGGCATTACAAAATAGCATAAATCCACATTTGTTATATACATTCAAAATTGTTTGGGATATTTTCACAGTCAGTTTCTCATTTCTACTGTCTGGAATTGTCATCTACATCCACACATATCACATCCAAACAAGCCATAAAAACCATATTTCATAAGTTGCTCACCAGTAATCACCCTATGATGCAATAAAATCCATGTAAATAACCTCACCTTAGGCTAGAGTTTTTGAGCCCACAACTACGTAAATATGTCATATGATTGGTTGGGATTATTATGGCATAAGGCTAAATAACCTTGAGCAACTGAATACTCACACTTAGTAGTGTTGTTCCATCCAAAATAATCTTTATCATGGGACCAAGAGAGAGATATCATATGAAGTATTCTTTGGATATCTTCACTTTACCTTTATGGCATTTTAATAGGCCACTCCTCAATAGGGATCCAATATCTACCAACTTCTGAATTACCAGTATGGTATCGATAGTAATTAACAACCTTTATCTAGTTAGCTCGATGAAGCTCTTCCATCCAAGGCCTCTAATCAGGAAAATGAGTTATCAAAGGCTGGTGACCATCCCACGAATCTATCCAAAAATTTACTTGTTGACCATTATGAATGATCCTGAATAATTTTTTCTTAATAAAATTCTCACCAATATTAAGAACCACTAAAATGGGAGAACCTTTGGTAGGTAAGTGATAGAAAACAAGGTCTTTAGGACTTTTGTTCTTAGCATATTTAGCATGAAGATTCTTGGTCTAAAAAGCATTGGGGTTATGCAAAATCCTACAATACATTTTATCAGCTAAAACCTTATTGTTATTAATAGTAGACGAGAGACCTAACCCCCCTTCATTATTGGAAAGGCATAAAGTATCCCATTTCACCAAGGCCCATTTTATTTTCTCCTTAGTACCACTCCATAGGAACCAATGATTGATTTTATCTAATTCTTAAATAATAGCCTTTGGGATATTCAACACAATAGAAACATAAATAGGTATAGCTTGAAGGACTAATTTTATCAAGGTAATTTTACTCCCAAATGAAAGCCACCTATCGGTCCACTTTCATTTTCTTTTACTCTATCCAGCAACCAGTTCTAGTAATTCTTTTTCTGTATTTGAATATTGATAGGAATGCCTAAATAAGCGATTGGAATGGAGGTCTTCTTATATCTTAATTTATCCAATATCATGGATTCTTGTCTAGGAGAGCAGTGAAATAAAATGACTTTAGAGTTGTCTTCATTGATCAATTGCCCAGTAACATTAGAAAAATAGTTGATGATTTGCTTAATTTTAGAATATTCCTTATTTGTAGCTTTACATAACAGAGTAGAGTCATCAACAAATTAAATAGCTCCATGAGCAATGGTAACTCCCTCAAGGGTTCTATTTTCTCTAATTTTGGTTATAGTCCTACCCAAGCATTCAACAATAATTATGAATAAATAAGGGGAGAGGGGGTCACCTTGCCTAATACCTCTGGAAGCAGGGAAAAAATGAGAAGGCTTGCCATTGATAAGAATAGAGTAGGAAACCAAAGAGATACATCCCATAATCTAGTCCATCCAATCCTAAGGGAAGCCAAATTGCATTTAAACTTTAACAAGAAAGTGTCAATCCACTCTATCATAAGCTTTAGATAAGTCTAAATGAATGAACATAGATGGAGATTTTTGCATTTCCATGGAATGTATGGCAACCTAAGTAAGAACTATCTTATCCACTATTTTATACCCTTCCACATAACCCCCTTGTTCAGGGGAAATAATCTTATGCAAACGAGGCTTCAACATTTCTACCATGATCTTTGTAATGTTTTTGAGAAGAACATTACATAAATCTATAGTTTTAAAAGTTGAGATATGATCTACCTCTTGAGCTTTTGGGACAAAAGCTATATAAGTTTTATTGATAACCTTCAAAATTTCTTTGGCTTTCCTGGATTCTTCCACCACCTCTAATAAATCAGCATGAAGGATATCCCAAAAATCTTGATAGAACTCAATAGGAAAACCATTAGGACCTGGGGTTTTTCCTTTTTACATTTTTAAAAACACCTGTTGAAGCTCATTTATAGTAATTGGAGAAGTAAAAATAGAGTTCTCATTAGAAGTGATAAGAGTAGGGATGGCTTGAAGAATATTCTATTGAGAAGCTGAGTCAAGAGGAGCAGCAACAAACAAATTGGAAAATTAAATGACAACAACAGAGTTCATGTCATTCCAAGTGTAGACAACATCTCCAAAATTAGATTTCAGGGAAGAAATAAAGTTGTGATATATTCGAGCTATAATATATTTGTGGAAGAAATCTATGTTTAGATCTCCTTCTTTAAGCCATTGGATTCCATATTTTGCTTCCATAAGAGTTCTCTTTTTTTTTCATTCCTCTAACTAAGCAGTGAGTATAATTTCATCTATACTTCTACTCTCCATGAGGTCATCTAAACAAATATTCTTATTCAAATTTTCAAGCTGAGCAATAACTTCGTGTTTTTTTTCGGACATCTCCAAAATTCTTCCAATTCTAAATCTTGATTTTGGATTTAATGTATTGCAACCTTTTGGTAAAATAAAATATCTTAGTCCCATACCTTAGTTTACCTTCCTTCCACTATTATTGCACTCGGGGTCTAAAGGAACAATCTCTAAACCACATTAACTGAAATCAAAAGGGCAAGAAACTCACATTGGTTTTCCAAATTTACACCGTTATTGGCCAGTGATCCAAACCAACATTGTTATGAGTCTTCACCTTAGGAATGTGATCATGGATTAATAAATTATTGGAGAACAAGAACCTATCCAATCTCTCCATAATAAAATCTAAGCCTTACCTTCTATTAGACCAAGTTATAAGGCCATTATTTGACTGGATGTCCACAAGATGAATGTTTGTAATATATTCACTCATGAGGTCAATGCTTTTGTCCAAATTTTTATTTCACCCCATTTTATCATCCAAATAGATGATGGTATTGAAATCTCCTCTGATCAAGATCCAAGATTTAGGAAAATAAGAGATAATATAAGTTATATCCTTCCACTGTTTTCTCTTTTCCTCCAAAGTAGTGAGAGCTTAAATAGTTATTGATGCAAAAAACTAAAACTTATGCAATTGTTTACGAATAGGAATCTAATGAACATAATTAAATATTTCTTACCACTTAAGGAGGGATAATTCCTTGAGAATACACAAATTATATTATTAATTATAGATTATAAATCAACCTACAACTATATATTATAATAAATCAATAAATTGGTGAACACTTAGAAATATAGCCAACTAGCTATATTGGTGTTGTAACATGGCTCCCCCTCCTAGAAAAGCTTTGTCCTCAAAGCTGGAAATGACTCAATAATACTTTATGTTTTCTATGTAGCATCCTCTATTGGTAAGTCCTACCATTTGATTAGAAATTATTTGATGTAGTGAGATCGAAGAGGTCGTGATCTGCTCTACAATATTGCTTCTGGTTGAAGATAGATATGTTCTTCATCAAGTACTGGAAGCTTTGACTAAGAGTTTACACTTTTTCCAATTACCTTTTTGAGACATGATACATGAAATACTGGATGAATACAGGATGAGGAAGGAAGCTCTAGCTAATATTCCACATTGCCTATGCGACACACTATCTTGTAAGGACCATAAAATCTTGGAGTCAACTTCTGACTAGTCTTGATATTTAATGACAATTGTTTGTAAGGTTGCAGATGTAAGAAAACCATATCTCCTATATTGAATTGTCTTTTTGAACGGTGTGAATATTTTTGTTTCTTCATATGATTTTGTGCCTGGATCAAATTATCTTTGAGAATTTTAAGCATTATCTGTCGATGTTGGAACCAATTGTCTACTTGAGCTACTTTGGAAGAACCTGGAACATAATCTACTATTGTTGGTAGTTTTACCCCGTACAATGCTTCAAATGGGGATATCTTGATGGAGTAATGGTATGAAGTGTTGTACCACCATTCTGCTAATGATAGCCAGTGACTCCAATAAGATTGCTTATCTTGAGCAAATCATCATAAATAAGTACCCAAATATTTATTAACAATTTTAGTTTGGCCATCAGTCTAAGGATGGTATGTAGAAGAAATGTTTAATTTGGTACCACTAAGACGAAATAATTCTTGCCAAAAATTACTAGTAAAAATGGGATCACGATCACTTACAATATTTTTAGGCATTCCATGTAACTTGAAAATGGAGTCCATATAATTTGACAGAGCTAAAGGACCCATCAAGAAATCAGCCTGCCTAAAGGAGCAGTTTATGAAGGGCAAACAAAAAGTGATCAAAATCAAGGCTGATGATGAGGACACGGATGCTGAAGTAAAAATTCTGAAGGAATTCATCATCTCCACAACCACAAGTATGATGAATGCTATAGTGAATTCCATTATCGACTTCAGGAAGGCCCTCCACATGCTTTTCTTTGGTGAGCAGTATGGGCAGGATGACTCCAAGGAGACCGAGGCCTACTCAGTGGATGAGGACAAGTTCAATTTCAAGGAGGAGCCCAAGCATCAAGTGAAATATAAGGATAAGGACATCGATGAGGAAGTCACTAAGGATTGGCTTCTGTGTTACAATTTTTTTTATTTTTGTAGCTACCCTGCACGGAGCCTGATTGTCCTTGTTGTGGTTTGTTTTTCTAGGGTTGTGACCATTTTTATTTTATCTTGTTTTTCAAGTGGGTTTGCATCCCCTATTAGTCTTTTGGGTGCTTTAGGCCTAGGGCTGCATCCCCTTTTGGTGCTCTGTTTTCTTTTAGCATATTATACTATTTTTTGTACATAGGTTTTGGGATCCTTAAAACCTTGTACTTAATGAAATCCATCTAATTTACCAAAAAAAATGGAGTCCATAAATACCTTAGCCACTTTGCTTGCTAAAAATGGTCGTTGTAGAGCATTGAAGTGAGTATACTTGGAGAGACGATCTACTACCACAAAAATCATTATTTTACCTTCTGATTTGGGAAGACCTTCAATAAAATCCATTTATATGTGTTCCCACTAGCGGTTAAGAATTGGTAAGGGTTGAAGGAGTCCTGGAGATTTGACTATTTCACCCTTATTGCATTGGCATACTTCACATTCGAAAATAAATATTTTGTCATCATATTTCCATCCTTTCTAATAAAAGGATTGTTTTACCTGCATATATATCTTCAAAAATACTGAATGCCCTGTTGATGGAAAAGCATGTGATTCTTCAAGGACCAGTGTTTTAATAATGGAATTTTATGGAATGAAGATGCAATCTTTCTTTCTTAACACCTTGTAATTATATGAAAAATGAGGATGCTTGGATGATCCTAGAATCAAATCTTGAATAATTTGAGCAGTTTCATTATTCACCAACCATTCTTCTTGGAGCTGAGAAACCCAATAAGAACAAGGACCTTAAATGACGTTGATGGAAACTTCATCTTCATATTTACGATACAATGCATCTGCTACCACATTTTCTTTGCCTTTCTTATAATCGATAAAAAAATCATATCCAAATAACTTTTTCAGCCACTTGTTTTTCTTTGGATAGGAAAAGCGTTGTTCTAGAAAATACTTGAGACTACTATGATCTATTTTTATGATGAAACGGTTGCTAATCAAGTAGTGTCTCCATTTCTTGACTGCATGTAAAATAGCCAATATTTCTTTCTCATATGTGGATCTTCCCAAATTTTTACCTGAAATTTGCTTGCTTTTGAATGCCAAGGGATGACCATCTTGCATTAATATTGTCCCAATACCTGTTCCCGAAGCATCACATTCAATAACAAATGTTTTATGAAAATTTGGAGTTGCCAAAATTGGAGTAGTACATATGGCTTCCTTGAGTGCCATGAATGCATGAGTGTCCACATCCGGCCAATGAAAGGCATCCTTTTTTATAAGAGCAGTGAGAGGTGCTGCAATTTTACCATAATTACAAATAAACTTATAAAATTAATCTGTAAGACCCAAAAAACCATAAATTTTCTTGATGGTTTTAGGTAAGGGCCAATCTTGGATGGCTTTAATTTTATTAGGATCCACTTTAACACCTTCATGAGAAACTATATGACCCAAATATTCAACTTCTTGAACACCAAACAAACACTTGGAGCATTTGATAAATAGTTTCTCCTTATGTAAAACATGAAGAACTTTCCCCACATGTATCTGTTGGTCATCAAATCTGCCCAGGAAAGGATTTGGGTAAGTGTATGCACCCTAGACCTAGACCAACATTGAAATGCCGAAGGGAAGATATGCCCCTCATGCCAATCTCCGAAGAAAGGCCGGATCCTATACTAAACTACTTTGATGTTTAAGATAAGGGTGTAGGAAAGAGATAAAAGAGTAAGGGTGTAGGAAATAAATAAAAGAGTAAGGGAAGAAATTTTAGTAGTTTAATGATGGGAAAGAACCAAAAGCATGATTACTAGTCAATAACTTGAAATAGTAGCAAAGAACACCAAGAATAAACGAAATGAACGCAGTATTAGCCCTCCTATGTATCCTCTAGACGAGTTCTAGGATTCTCCTTTTCCTTTCGCCAAAATTCAGAGTTCATAGTAACAACAATTAAGAAAAGTGAATATAAAAAAAACACTATCCACAGGCAGCATAAAATAAAGCTAACACAGCGTTTTCCTCTCCTATGTGTCCTTTGAAAAATCTCAGGGTTCCACTCCAATTACACACCTAAATCCAGAGTTCAGAATTACAGTATGCAAATGAAGAAAAGATAAAAGAAATAATCACAAAAGGCAGCATAAAAGAGAGAAATAGAGTCTAGATCTCTTTAGTATTAATCACAGGAATCTAAGTTACAGCAGCTTTCTAGCATAAAGTTCCCCCCATTTTATATTATAATGTCTGGGTTGTTATAGACGACCCGACCCTCTGAGCCATAAATGCACAAAATGGAGTACACCCTCGAAACCTGAGAAGTCGGCTCTTCGTAGCCCTCATGACTGAGCTCTCAAATCTATTACCAAAATTGGCAACTATGACCGAGTCAGTCGTGGAAACAAGCATTAATGAGCCATTCGAGCATCCTTGGCTTTTGGGTACAGTGCTCGAGTGGTCGCCATGCTTGCCGAGCTCTTCTTCTAGGACTGATACTTCATTTCCAATTGCTAAAAATGAGCAACGAGCTTATCGGGCATGTAAAAATGCATTTATGAGGCACTTGATCGCCTCGGGAAAATACTTGGCTTGGAGTGCGTGCCCTTGAAGCGCTTCACTAAATTTTGTCCGCAACTTCGCTTTGCAATGGACTTGTGCCGAAGCAGATCCTCCTTGATTTGTACTTCGCATGGTGGAGCTTCGCAAAACTGCTTTGGGGATGGTGGGTGTCGAAGCATATTTCCTTCGCAAGATGGGCTCTTCACTTCTCGCTGCTTCGTTGGAGAGATGTGCCAAAACTACTTTGCTGATGAACTATTAAAATTATTCGCCGCGATCTTCCTTCAAAATTATGGTTCGGGAGGATTTTGGCTGAAGCACATTCTTACCTTTAAAAATGCTTTGACTACTTCCACTTCGGGTGAAAGTACTTCGCACGAAGGTTTTCCGAAGCAGATGCTTTGCAACGACTTTCGGTGAAGTAGAAATGGTTCGCTGGCGGGGAGGCCCGAAGTGGGTGCTTCGACGGTTTTTCGGTGAAGTATTTTCAATATTGTGCTCCTTCAAATCTCGCTTCGCAAGTTTCTTGCCCGAAGTAGCCTTTTGAAATGCTTCGGGTGCGAAGTAGTTTTCATTCTTCTTCCCTTGTATTTTTCTTTGGCAACACCGCTTCGCAAAATTCTCGCCCGAAGTAGTTGTTTGAAGTGCTTCGGGCCCGAAGTAGTTTTCTCTGCCTTAGCAAATTCAGACCGTGATTTTCTTTGATGAAGCTATTCTTTTGAAATGCCGCTTGAATGCCGCTTCACAAAACTTTCACCCGAAGTAGCTGCTGGAATTGCTTTGGGTGTGAAGCTCTTTTTTATGCCTTCTTTGAATTCCTTCTTCGGCAATGCCGCTTCACAAGATTTTTGCCCGAAGTAGCTTTTTGAGGGACTTCAGGCCCGAAGTAGTTTTCATATTTCATTTCTTCCCTTGAGGCTATCTTCCTTAGCTTGTTCGTCAACAAAGCTCTTTCATCTTCATTTTATGTACAAGGGGGAATGGCAGGGAAAGCCAAAATTGTTGCAACACTTGAAAATGTTGTTTCTAAAAGCAAGGGAACAAATTCATGAAATTGAAAGAAATACTTTACAAAAAAATTGATTTTTCTACCCCATTGTGCAATGTGACAAAATTGTCAATAGTATCAAATGATCCTTCCAAGATTTACTATATATTAAAATATCATCAAAGAAGACTAAGAAGAATTTGTAAAGAAATTGATGAAAGACATGGTTCATGAGACTTTGGAATATGGAGGGGGCATTGGTGAGACCAAAAGGTATGACTAGGAACTCATAATGACCTTCATGAGTATGAAAGGTGGTTTTAGGAATGTCCTCATCCCTTACTTTGATTTGATGAAACCCTGAATGTAGATCCAATTTTGTGAAAAATTTAGCACCATGCAACTCACCTAATAGATCATCTATGACAGGTATAGGAAACTTGTCTTTGATGGTGATTTTGTTAAGGAGTCAAAATTTAGGACACATACACCAATAATTATCTTTTATATGGGCCAACACTACTGGTGAAGAATAAGGACTAGTGCTATGACAAATAATTCCATGTTCTAATATTTCTTGGATAATGTTTTCAATTTATTTTTTTTGAGGTTGAGGGTATCGATAAGGATGTACATTAGGTGGAAGACTTCTAGGGACAAGATGTATGGCATGGTCATGAGATCGCTTGGGAGGGAGCCCTTTTGGTTCCTTGAAAACTTCATCATAGTTAGCCACAATATCTTGAATATCCTTTGAGGGAATTGTCATTGTATCTTGTGCTTGTACTTCCATGTAGTTGATTTGAGCTATGAATCCATAACCTCCTTTCCTTAGTATTTTTTCCATGCTATGAGAACTCACTACCTATGATGGTGGAGTTTGAATTCCTTGGAGTCGAATAGTCTTTCCATTTTCTTTCCATTCCATAAATAATTTTCAAAAATTTAAACTAACAGTGTCGAGTTGTTCTAGTCATTCAACGCCCAAAATAACATCTGAACTTCCCAAACTCATAAGGAATAGAGTGCCTCGCCATGTGTAACTTCCCATTTGTATTGAGACTGAAGAGGTTCTACCAATACATTGTAAATTTCCTCCATTTGCAACTAAAACTTGAAACTTGTCTTGGTTGGAAGAATTAACGTGCAAATTCAATGCTTTAGCAATCTTGATGTCGATAAGGTTATGAGTATTACCTGAATCAATCAACACATTTATTTTTTTGTGCCTAATAAATCTTGGTACCTTAATTGTATGGTGAGTTGTTAATCCCATGAGAGCATGCACTGAGATAGCCATAGTATCCTCTTCTGGTATTGTGTCATTATATCTATTTTTTCTTCATCTATGGGTTATTCTGGTTAATTGACATCCTCTACTTCATCTTCTTCATCCTTATTATCATATTCTATTTGAAATGTTTGTCTTAGTACACATGCTTGATCTCTTGGATGATTATTGTGACATTTATAGCAAAAATATCTTGATGGTTGTTCATTTTTGTGGAAGTAATTATTGCGATATTGAGGACGTGTATTAGAGTCTCGTCTAGAAGAAGTCCAATTTCAAAACTTCTTTTCAGCAATTTTAGCAATCCTTATAGTTTCATCCAAGGTGTATGGATCATGTAAATCCACTTTGAGTTGAATATTCTCCCTTAAACCATGTCGAAAGGCCGAAACCACCACTGAGGCATCTACTATTTCTATGTAAGCAAGAATACTTGTGAACTCTAAAACATAATCTTGGACAAAACCAAAATGTTTGAGGCCCAATAGACGAAAAATGTAGGAAGAAGAACTACCATTGTCAAATATCTCGAGAAAAATATCTGTAAATTTGGGACATAATATGGGACGATTATGTTGACGTTGTTTCCAAGAGAACCATTGGTAAGCTTCTATACCCAATTTAGAAGAGGCATAAGAAACTTTTCCATCTTCAGGAATATGATATAAGTGTAGGATACCCTCCATTTTAGCTAACCATCCATGTGGATCCCCACCCTCAAAGGTGGGTATATCAGTACGCAGAACATTAACACCTATAGGTCATCTTGCATATTGATAAACTTCCTTTGTATCTTGATACACATTATCATTTTGTCTATGGTAATTATTTGGGGAAAGAGGAGCTTCTTGGTTTTGTTTATTTATTATTCGTCCCAACATTAGTGACATGTTCATATTAGTCGTTATTTGAGTCAAACATGTTTGTAATTCTTGGTTTCTTGTATTGGGAATTACTATTTCCTCATGTGTGAGATTTTCTTGGGATGAGTTGGATGAGTTGGAAGGAGCCATGGGATTAATAGTAGGATGATTGGGGTTAAAATTGTTAATGCATAAAGGATAATTATGCTACGTACCTTTATTTCATGAAGGTCTTCTTGGTGGGTTTATTGGTCCTTCGTTTGGAGTATCTTCTCTATGCAATCTTTCATTTGGATCTCGATTCCACCTATCACTCATGCACTTGTTGTATAAAATTTTGTAAAAATTTTGGACCAAGTTGTCCAAAATTTGATTATTTTCTTGCAAAACAAAAAAGTGGTAATTTTGTTAATTGGAAAAAAATTTGTTTGTTTTGTCAAATTTCGCTCCAATTGTGAAACTATCACTCCAACTATGATTTTGAAATTTTTCTTCATGTAATTTGAATCTCAACGGCTAGTTTGGACCGAACCCAACAGCTACAAGGTGAACACTAGGTAGATCTCAATGACTAGTTTGGACCAGACCCAACAGCTACCACACGATAGGGGGAACACATTAGGTGTATTTCAATGGCTACTTTAGACCAACGACTAGTTCAATAAGACTTTTTGACCAGCTACCAATGACTAGAATAGACACGGTAATAGACCGGCTACCAACGACTTTATTGTCTTACCGTATAGAATGACCGACTTGAACTAGATGACCCAATACTGGACACACGGACTACAACTAACGATGCAGATGATACTTGGACAATAGACGACATGAAACTGGACATGCATACTCTAATGATGTGAATGATACCTGGATAACATCATGTGAAACAATTGAGGAGACACAAAAATAGATGATAGGACACGAATCAATAGGGGATAGGACCACGAGGATGACCAAAAATGAATCGAGAAGGGACACAAATCAAGAGGAGATAGGGCTATAAGTACTGGCTTCATGAGATGAATGCAAAATGAGATGTGTCATAGCCACAATGAACAGGTTACGTGTTAGGATCCTATCCTAACATTAATTAATAATCTTAATAATAATAATATATTATATCCTATGGTCATAATAATAAAATAATATAATAATAAATAATATAATAATTAATTATATTATTTATTATATTATTATAAGATTAGGGTTAGGAAGCATTGCAACCTTTCACCTATAACCCTAGAGGGGTATAAAACATTGTAAGAACTTATCATTCAATCATCCATGAATATGAAATATAATATAATTTATTGAAGGGACTTCCCGACAATACAAAAGGCGATTCTTTTAGTTTTAGGTCTATTTATTATTTATTTATCATTTTATGTGCTAGGAACCCTAGGTTCCTACCATCTGGTATCAGAGCCTTATGGATCCAACCACATTGGTCAAGGAAATGAAAAATGACATTGCAGAAATTAGAAGAATGATTGAACAAAAACAAAAAAAAACAAATGGAACGTTCTGATCGTATTATACAATATTTAATGGAAATGCAAGAGGAGACCCTAGCCATGGAATCCCAGGAAGAAGAGGAGCCCATAGCCATGGAATATGAGGTGGAGGAGGAGCCCATAGCCAGGGAATCCCGGGTGGTACCCATTTCTCTCCCCAAGAAAGAAAAAAATGCAATTGAACAAATTGCTCCAAACCCTAAATTAATTGTTTCTTTGGATGAACTCATAACCATAGAACTTTCGAAAATACCTATTGCACTTCTGGAAGAAAGTAATAGAAACCCTAATAATTTAAAAGAGATAAATGAAGAGGATGGTATCCAAGACAAAAGGTTGCCACAATTATGTTTTGCAGATCTGCCTAAGGGTGATGCACATAGCCAAAAGATGATCTTGATGCAGCAAACATTTTTTTTCAATATCTCCAATACTGTCCGAAATATTTTTTGGAATAGTTTAATTAATGCCAAGGAAGGAAGTGTATTTACAAAATTAGTATATGATCCATTAGGAAGAAATACACTACCAGTAGCACCTGATGTCACCACATGTGGGCATCTATCTTCTACAAGGCCTCCACCTTGGCCACCGCCATTGTTCAAAGAAGTATCGTAATTTAAAAAAAAAAAATTAATACCATTTATGTAACTTTTGAATCTGGCTATTACATACGTTTTTAAACCTTTTTGAGTGACATGAAAATATTGCCTCAAGGCAATAGAGTGATCATTCTACAAGCTGAGCCAAAAAAAAAATCACATTAAAAGACTAATAAGATAAAATAATATTAGGAACTATTTAAAGATATGTGAGTGAAGACAGTAAACTCCTTTTTGAACTTTGATTGATGTCTGGTAAAACTACAACCAGATGTCAGTTTTATTTCTACATCATTTCAAACGTAATTCTTACTTTTAAGGAGAGAAAGTAATACCCAGATACATGCAAATCGCCTCACACTTTCAAAGATTAAATTCTATTCCTCTAAATAGGCATAGTACCAAGGAAGACCTTGTTGTGTATATAATGAATGCCTCACATATATCCATCAACAACGGACGTCTATTCCCTCTGTGCACTCAAGATCATAACCTCCATTTGTGCAAAAGATGGCCTCAGATATTCATGTTTCCCATTTTCCTCCTACCAAGATATCATCGAACTAGCCGACACTAAAGTTTCTGTGCACAACCTTCACAACGAGAACAAGAACGTCACCATGCTTTATACCGAGGAAGACGAAAACCACGCAGACGTGGGATACGATTTTGATGTTTCTGTGCTGGCCAACGCCACAGACATGGACAACAACGATGATGATTCTGAAGAAGAAGATAGCGTGAGTGATATTTCAATTGTATTAGGCTAAAGTTTGCATGTTTATGATAAGTTCCCAAAAAAAAGTATTATTTCTACATCTCAGATTATAACCAAAGCAAGTGTGCAAGTACAATAGCAAAGATTCTAGTTGCTTAAGCATTCCAAAAGTCACAGGTATTTCTCTGGTAATATTATTATTGGACACATTGAAAGCATGTAGACCTTTAAGATTCCCAATTTCTGAAGAAATCTCACCTAAACAGTTCATTACCAGATAAATCAATGGATATTATAAGTGACAAAATAGAATCAGAATATACCATGGTCATTTGTTTGGTTGTCACTTGCACTTTTTCTTGCAGTAATATCGGTCTCAAATTTCTAAGCTTTTCACTTGTTCATTCTGCATTGCTACCAAGTTTACCAACTCTCTTGGAATGAAACCTGTTAACCTGTTATGTGATATGTCCAAGACATGAATGCTTGACATATTACACAATTCATATGGAATACATCCTTGATATTGATTTCCCCTTAAGTCAAGTACCATCAACTTAGAAAATTGAGCTAGCCAAAGTGGTACAACTCCAAAGAAGGAATTTTGTTCGGCGTCCAGAATCTACAGATTTGAGCATTTGAGAAGACTAGATGGCAAATTTCCCAGTAGCATATTCCCATTGAGGTGCAAAGATGCAAGTTTTTGTAGCCGTCTTATATCTGATAGAATTTTTCCTCCCAAATTAGTGTTACCAAGTTCAGTTTTACCAAATTTGAGCAATTGGTGATGCTCGATGGTATTACTCCAGACAGCGGGTTCTCTGACAAATCTAAAACCTGCATTATTTAAAGATGGCCAATGGAAGGAGGAATCTCACCACTTAGATTATTCTTTGAAAATGATAAGAACACAATATGATGGAGAACGGTGCCAAGTTCCTCTCGGATTATGCCTGTGAATGCATTGTAGGAGAGGTCTAATACACCCAATACGGCTACCTTGAAGGGAACGGGAAGAAAGCCACTGAACATATTGTTATCCAAATCTAGGACATAATATTGGTGTAGTTTTAGGCTGATAGGAACTTGACCTTCGAAGTGATTGTATGAGAGGTTAAGACTTAACAGATGATCAAGTTCCTCCAGCCAACTTGGAACGCTTCCGTAAAGGTTGTTGTTAGAGAGGTCCAAACTAACTAACTCGTATTGTGCTGAAATAAATGCAGGCACTAGACCTTCTATGCTACAGGAAGCCAATTGCAAATATTCAAAGAGCATACTTGGTATCCAATCTGGACTAATATGGACAATCAAACTATTTTATGATAGACTCAAAAATAAGAGACTAGTGCAGTTTTGGAAAGAAGTCTCTTTGAAAGACTTAAAAAACTCGGACAATCTGTTCATTTTTTAAATAAACAGTATCGCATGCATCCATTGATAAGTCAATTCCCAAATATGGAGTTTTATGAAAACCATATCATAAATGACCCAACGTTAAAATGGAAACGTATGACAACCCCTATGTTAAGTCTGAAATGAAGTATGGTAAATATGCTTTTATTAATGTGGCAGATGGAAGAGAAGAGAAAGATAATTTTAGTAGGAGTAAAAGAAACCTTGTGGAGGTTGTTGTTGTCTTGCATATGCTTTCAAACCTGTATAAAGTTTGTGACAGAGAAGGCAAAAAATTTAGTGTGGGTGTGATATCACCTTACATTGCTCAAGTTCTGTACCTAGAGAATAAGTTAATGAAACAAGATGAATAGTTTTTTTTGATCAAAATGTCAATCCACTACAAGACCAGGACGCTTGGAGAATTACACACTACAATTTCAGCTTTGAGGACAAAGCTATTTTCAAGAGGGGTGGAATGTTAGGATCCTATCCTAACATTAATTAATAATCTTAATAATAATAATATATTATATCCTATGGTCATAATAATAAAATAATATAATAATAAATAATATAATAATTAATTATATTATTTATTATATTATTATAAGATTAGGGTTAGGAAGCATTGCAACCTTTCACCTATAACCCTAGAGGGGTATAAAACATTGTAAGAACTTATCATTCAATCATCCATGAATATGAAATATAATACAATTTATTGAAGGGACTTCCCGACAATACAAAAGGCGATTCTTTTAGTTTTAGGTCTATTTATTATTTATTTATCATTTTATGTGCTAGGAACCCTAGGTTCCTACCATTACATGTGAAAGAGAAGGGCTCGTGTGGCCGAAGCCACGAAAATACTAGCGCCTTGTAATGAATATAAAGGTGCAAGTTTAATTTCCCCATCGTATGTGGGATAATGCTTTATACCTTGGATGGTGAACTGCAAATTAAACCTTATAAAATCACTTATATTAATGTTACTTGGGTTTTTTTATTGGTCGATGTACTTTTCATTTCCTTCAACTACAAACCGTTCAATTGCGAGTTTGAGGTGATGGACTAAATTGACGATCGTGCGGACTTGTTTCCTACTCTGGATAGCCCTAGTGCCACCCAACAAATTGCCTCACACAGATAGCACTGTGATCTTTTATTTCACATAGTTTGTAAAATGAATATGCTTCCTTTAATTTGAGTGAATGCTACATACCTTTTACTACTAGTTGGAGAATAAAATTTTGCACATTTTAACTTCCATATGTTCCTTGAGCATTCAATGATTTGAGAGAGTATTTTAGGAATTACTTAGAGTTTACCTCATGTTATCTTTCAGGCTACGAAGCATCAACTTCAACAACAAATTTTCTTCTTTATCTCATAGGCTACGAAGCTTTTAAACAAGACGAATATACCTCCTATTGCTTTATATTTCCTGGACGTCACTATAGAACATAATTTTCTACCTTAATCTTGTTATGAGCTTCCCGTGAATTCTACAACCTACATGCACTCAAAACCTGCAACTCTCACGAATGTCAAAGATAAAGAGAAAAATATATATTTTTGCTATTGTTTATCAATTCGATGAACCACTTATCCTTCCACTAGCACAGGTTCGATTACTCTGATACCACTTGATGCAAAAAACTTATGCAATTGATTATAAATAGGAATTGAATGAACAAAATTATATATTTCTTACCACTTAAGGAGGGCTAAGTCCTTGCGAATACCTAAATTAGATTATTGATGATAGATTATAAATCAACCTATAACTATATATAATAATAAATCAATAAATCGATGAACACTTAGAAATATAGCTGACTAGCTATATTGGTATTGTAAGAGTTATATAAAATATAATTTGGTTAAAATGTCTACTTTGAATAGCTATAGCTAAAAGACCCCAACTGCAAACCATATGATGAATAATAACCTATTTTGGGTCCCAACGGCAACCAATGCCACCAAAAGTACCCTAGGAACTGAGAGAAATAACTTTTCCAACTGGTCAAATTTTACTAGCAACTGAATCAATTTTCTCTATCGAAATCTTTGTTTCCTGAAGGAAAAAAATATGTGGATGGTTTATCTTAATCATACTTCTAATTTAATTTTATTTTGAAAGACTTCCTTTGAGTACTCTAATATTTCAAGTGATGATCTTCATTAATACCAGGGCTAAGAAAATTGGTAAGGGTAGTAATCTTACCTTCCTCTACAAGCTTTTCACCTTCTTTTACCATATGATGTTGATTGATCTTGTGATCTACCTTTTTGTTGGAATTTATCTTTAGTTTTTTTTTTCCTTTTTTCTTGACTTACCCCAATTGAATATGAGGTGGCTTCTAACCTCAAATATTGTGTGTATAAAGCCAAAGTGTTACTATAAGGTTCAACATAGTCTATCTTGGGACTTGCATTATATGAAGTCTCAACATTTAAAATATTGTTTTCTTGTGTATATTTCCTTCTTTCTTTTCTTTTTGAAAACATTTAATTTATTGGTTTATCTCTGAGTCTTTCCCTGCATATTTAAATTGTGGTTCTAATATTTTTGTCTTCATTATTTCCTCTTCCTCATCTGGGACATTATTTGTGGAAAAAATTTCAAACATATTAGCTGATAACTTTGATTGATCCTTAATAACTAGTTTTTTTTAGTGTTCTTCTTAGGCATTTGGAAACCTGCTAAGTTTGTATCCTCTTTCTTTTGATCTAGAATTTTATTTGGGCGGACACTAGCCAAATGACCATATTCATGGCAATTTCAAAAATGAAAAGGAATGTTCTCATAGTCCACCACTTGCTCCCAAGTGTCCTCCCCAATTATAATGAGATCTTTTTAGGTGGAGGTTTGTCAAAATCTATTAAAACACAAATTCGAGCATAAATAATATGTTCAAATTTTTTAGTACAATTAGCAATCATCATAAAAGTTCCCAAAGAGTTTTCAATTGAAGAAAAAATAGTCGGATTTCAGAATTCAATTGGGAGGCCAAAGAGTCTAACCCAGACAGGGCCTATAGAAGGCATCTCTTCTTCGACTTTAAATTTAGTATGCCAAGGCTTCATGAAAAGCCCTGCCCTTCCAAAGAAACAAGAACCCCCTTGAAATATTTTCTCTCTATCTTCATTATTAACAAATAAAACAAGAAAATAACCATTTGGATAAATAGAGATTTGTAAATCACCTTTTGTTTTCCAGTTTTTTGCAGCCTAAAATTTGAAAGCAGATAGGCTCGAATGAAAACCCAAGAAACAATAAATTAGTCCACCTTTTTCCAGATCTTCTACGCTAGTTTGAATGACATCCATATCTAGCTTTACAATTGGAGTTCCATTATCTGCCCTAAGACATCCCGACTCAGTTTTCCTAAGATCAATCTTAAGAATTCTCAAAGGTTTACAGGAAACCCTAAGATTAATGTTAGCATTAGGTTGAGGCTATCCAACATGGAGGGCATCCCTAAAATTTATTTTTACGGCCGAGTCTTTGAAATCCTTGCCCTTGAAAGAGGTTTCCATAGTAGATTTATTTTTGGGGTGCTCCTTAGCGTTAGATTCACTTGAGATCTGAACCATTTTTTGATCAGCTGCTTGAAACTTATTTTGAGATCTTTTTAATCCATGACTTGAACGTCAAGAAAATACATGATTTTCACTTTTATTTTGTGCAGCAAATTAGAAGTCGTTGTCAATCAAGTATGTCACATAAATATATGTTGAAAGATATATTTCTAACCCATCTTGGGTCCCCTGCAACATATCCTACTAAAATCTAGAGCATAAATCACAAAAATATTGGTCGCTAGGGTCCAAAGACCCTTAAAGTAACCTTTAAAACTGCTTGCACTCAACACAAATGAAACCCTCGCACAATTTGATCCTCTACCATCTCCTTAACAAGTTTATGGTTCTCTAATTTCAATATATCTTATTAGTATCTTATGATTATTATTATTATTTTAAATGAATTATATGAGATTAAAACAGGGTTTCACCAGTATTACATCATTATATCATAATAATATTAAAATAAAGTAATAATTATACATATATCTTTTGACAAGATTAAAACCTTAATCTTTTTCTAAAATTAAAAAAAATCTAATCAATCAAACTAATAACATTTAATTATATTCTACTATTTTTTATCTTACTAAATTTCAATATTTTTGATGCCCAACCTTATGGCCTCTGAGATGTTTATTAACTACCACACAAGATCTATCCTCAAATATCCATATCTTATATTATCTACCTTTATTATATTTTTAATTATAATTTTATTTAATTGATTTCCCCCTTCCAACAAAGGTTTGACTTAAACCCAAATGCAAATGTCGTGGGATCCCGACTTATACGTGAAAAAGGTAAATTGGATATCAAAAATCAATTCTTTATATAAACTAAAGATTTTGTTTCAAGCACAATTGCATGAATGTCAAACCATTGGAAAATATTGATGTGATGGTATGTATTTTCTATGGGTGTGGTTGGGTATTGGCACTACAATCCCATCTTCCCATCATTTCTTGCAAAGGGAAATAAATATTTATAATTATAATTTTTAATTAAATTTTAAAATTTTAGAAATAAATTTACAATAATAAATTATAAATTATTTTGTAATTTAAAATTTAATATTGTAAAGATAAGAAGATTATAAAGGTTGGTGAGTAAATTCAGTGTTTAGTTAATTTGGATCATCATTGTAAAAATATGGTTTCAGAAATTGGCTCCAATGCAGATTTTCTTTTACTATTGTAAATAGATGGACAACCATTGTAAAATTATGGTTTAAGAGATTTGATTCCATTGCAGATTTTTTTTTTTTTTATTGTTGTAAACAAATGTTCTCGTAGGGTGGGAAGAGTCTCATCCCAACTTGTAAAATGATATTTTTTTTAATTTAAGTTTTTCAAAAAAAATAATAATAATAATATTGTACCACAATATTTTATTTTTAGTTTTTTAATTTAGTTTAAAATTTAAAGAAAAATTTTATAACTATAATTTTTAATCAAACTTAAAATTATAAAATTTATATTTATGGTAATCATAGATATAAAAATATATTTTTAATAAATCATTTTATTATTCAAGACATGAAAGAGAATCTAAGGAAATCTATAGTTTATTTATTTGTTTAAATAAAAAAAAATGGAACAAGTATTTTTTTACAATTTCAAATTCCATTTTGGATTTTTTTTTGTATACACACTCACATTTTTGTAGTTTGAACTTGGGTCTCTCAAATGAAAGTCCAAAGCCATACCATTTCAGGATTTTAATTCCACTCCAAGAGAATCTAAGGAAATCTATAGTTTATTTATTTGTTTAAATAATAATTTCTTTTGGAACAAGTATTTTTTTACAATTTCAAATTTCATTTTGGATTTTTTTGTATACACACTCACACACTGTTGTGGTTTGAAGTTGGGTCTCTCAAATGAAAGCCCAAAGTCATACCATTTCAGAATTTTAATTCCACTCTAGTAATCTTTAATATTTTCAATTTTCAATGCTCAATGAAAGCCCAAAGCCATACCATTTCAGAATTTTAATTCCACTCTAGTAATCTTTAATCTTTTCAATTTTCAATGCTCACATCATAACCATTGTCTCAAACAAGATTTATAAATATGATTCTCATTTAAATAAACATCTTAATTAATAAGTAACATAATTATAAAGACAACAATTATAAACTTAGCAACTTTATAACCAAACAAGATATCTAGTATTATTCTCACCAATTGACCTACTTTTACAATCATAGATATAATAAGAAGACTTGATTTTACTACTTCTAATTGGTAATTCAAAACAATAATTATATAATTTGACTCGATACACTAACAAATGATATACATTATAATTTTTTTTTTTTATTGGTAGAAAGGGTGTTGAAAGGTCCCTGAACCTTGTACAAGAGAAATTACATGAATTCCAGATCGACCGAGGTGGTCCAAGAAATAAAGATCAAAGAGCGAGCAAACCTCCACATGAGGAAAGGTGTCGTGAAATCACGACCAAATTGGTGATGTCGCGAAATCGCGACAAGTTGCACCGTTGTTGCCAAGAGAAGAAAGGATGTCGCGAAATCACGACAAGAAGCGCCATCGGAGCTAAAGGAGGGAAGAAGTTGCGATATCGCGACATGTTGCAAGGTTGCTGCCAGAAGAGAGGAAGTGTCACGATATCGCGACGTGTTGCTAGGTTGGAGCCGAAAGAGAAGAAGAGTCGCAAAATCACGACATGAAGGAAAATCGCAACCGGAAAGAAAAGGTGTCGCGAAATCACGACAAGAAGTAAGACCGCTGTCGAAGAGAAGAGGTGTCACGAAATCGCGACAAGAAGGAAGACCGCAGCCGAAGAAAAAAAGTGTCGCGATATCGCGACAATTATGGAAGACCGCTGCCAAAGAGAAAGGGTGTCGCGAAATCGTGACAAGATGGAAGACCACTGCCGAAGAGAAAAAGTGTCGCGATATCGCGACATTATGGAAGACCGCTGCCGAAGAAAAAAGGTGTCGCGATATCGCAACAAGATGGAAGACCGTAGCCGAGGAGAAAAAGTTTCGCGATATCATGACAAGATGGAAAACCGCTGCCAAAGAGACAAAGTGTCGCGATATCGCGACAATATGGAAGACTGCAGCCGAGGAGAAAAGGTGTCGCGATATCACGACATGATCCAAGAAAGAGAAAAAGTGTCGCGATATTGCGACAAGATGGAAGACCGCTGCTAAGGAGAAAAAGTGTCGCAATATCGCGACAAAATGGAAGACCGCAGTCGAAGAGAAAAAATGTTGCGAAATCGCGACATGATGCAAGAAAGCGCCTGAAGAGAAAAAGTGTCGCGATATCGCGACATGTTGCAAAAACGCACCCGAAGAGAAAAAGTGTTGCGATATCGCGACATGTTGCAAAAACGCACCCGAAGAGAAAAGGTGTTGCGAAATCGCAACATGTTGCAAAATCGTGATCGAAAAGAAAAGGTGTCGTGATATCGCGACATGTTGTAAAACCGTAGCCGAAGAGAAAAAGTGTTGCGATATTGCGACAAGTTGAAAGACCGCTTCCGAAGGAGAAAAAAGTGTCACGATATCGCGACAAGTAGCAACCTCGTGGCCATAGGAAAAAGGGATGTCACGATATCATGACATGCTGAAATTTTGCGACCAACGATGAAAAGTGTCGCGATATCACGACAAGTTGTCGAAACGCAGTCGAAGCGGGAGAAGAAGGAAGAAAAGACACGAAAACTCGACCAGTTCCAAGAGCAAACAAAACCAGTCCCCTGTTAACCACTCACATTGTGCAGACATTGGAACTTGTAGAAGCGTCCCTTAGGCCAATGGGAAAGGAGTCTCTCCAAACATGAATGTCCATTTCGCCAACTCCCTTGTTAGCAAGCCGATCCATGACTTGGTTGCCTTCCCAGATCGATGCTTAATGACTAGTTCGGGTAAATACCAATTAGTGCCTTACATTCTTGGAAGATCGAAACAAGGGCCCAGGGAGGCACAGAAGTCCCATTGAGCCAGTCGATGCAGTGCAGTGAGTCTCCTTCTATGATAAGTTTATCGATGGTCAAGCCTTCCAAGAGAATCAAGCTTTGGAGCAGAGCCCGAGCCTTTGCCATATTGTTAGATTGAATTCCCAGGTTCTGAGCAAAGGCCAAAATAATTTCTCCTCTGTGATTTCTGAGAATTCCTCCTCCGCCAACCGCCTCTGGGTTGCCTTTGGCCGCACCATCGAAATTAAGCTTGTGCCACCTAGTATGAGGTAAGACCCACTTGATGACATACCTGTCAACAGAAGTATGGGGTGTGGCAGAGAAATTGGAAATATTGAAAAGTTTTGTTAGGTCCGATTCAAGGCCAGGTGGGGGGGGTTTGGAAGACGAGACAAGAGAGGCATTCTCCGTAGCAAGGGCCAAGATTTTGGCAACAATAATCTTCATATCAATGGCTTGGTTTTTGAAAATTTTGGCATTTCTCTCAAGCCAAATCTACCACAGGAAGATGTGAAGGCAAGCTTGCCACATGAATTTAAGTTGATTGTTCTTGAAGGGTCGGGGCCATTGTTGAAAAAGGAGGGGAATGGAATGAGGGAGGGCTATGGAGATGACGAAGGTGTTAAGAACCTGGTTGAGCACTGCAAGAGAGAAGGGACATTCCAGAAAAACATGCGAAGTTGACTCAAAGGCATTTTTACACAGGATGCACCAATTGGGGATGAGTAACCCTTTGATTATCAAGTTGTCAGTGGTGAGGATTCTATTTTGGATGGCCAACCAATAGAATAATTTGACCTTGGGAATGATCTTGGGAACCTAGACCTGATTAGATAAGTCCCGACCATCATTGGGAGTTTCTTGATTGTAGTAAGCTGATTTAACAGTGAAATTCCCTGAATCTTCAAGGTTCCAGACCATGGAATCATCTTTGTGAGAGATGGGGATGATGCAAGTCCTCAGCAGGTTTTGTAACCGCCTGAGCGCCTCTGTGATATGCCTAGGCCCATTAAGAGCCAACTGTTTCCATTCAGGTCTTGTAATACATGGGTTAATGAAATGACACACCTTATCTCCAAAGGTGGCTTCGGTAACCGTCTTAAGCATTGCAAGATGAGGATCTTGGCTGAGAGGTTTGTCACGGATCCACGGGTCATACCAGAAACAAATGGTCGTTCCAGTACCAAGACACCACCTTAAGCCTTCCATGATGATTTTCCTTGTTTTGGTGATGCCATTCTAGAAATGAGATCCGCTAGGAAGGTTGTGCTCTCCAAGAAAGGGAACCTGATGGAGGTACTTAGCTTTGATGATGTCAATCCAAGTGACATTTTCATTGGTGGAAAGTCTCCAGGACTACATTATAATTTTATTGTCTATTCAACTTTTTAATTTTACATGACTTAGATTTCATATGGAACTTTCAAAAGTTATTATTAAATTGATTTCAAGACATCACAAGTGGGGATGAGGCTTGATCATCTTGCCTTCCTTAATCTCGATAGGAAGTCTAAATACAAAATTACCATGAAAAACTTTGTTACCATATAACATACGATAATCATTCAACATAATACAAAAATTTGTTTGATGTGCATATCAAGGGCTCCTATAATTCTCATAAGATATAGTGGAAAAATATGGATGAGAGCAACTCCAAATCCACTTTCTATTCCTTGGAGAATCTTTGCTCCACATTGGCTTCAAATAGCAAAGATGACCTCAACCCTCCAACTAAAGCAATCATATAGTATATTTTTCCTCTCCACTCCTTAGTGTCTTTCATATGGAACTTATCACTTTATCATGTGTTGCACACTATGGACAATCGATATTACCCCTTCACTATAATCCCATTTATGAAACCCAATGATGAAATTAGCTATACCATTAAAACATTTCATTCAACTTACACAAGAAACACATTATCTAATAGTTCACACTTATAAACCTCCATAAAAAAATACCATATCATCCAATACAATTAGAACCACCATCAATACATAGATCAAGAAGGCTCATACATATCCAAACTAAATTTAACTAAAAATATAGGACATAACTCAAAATATAGCATGACAGAGAGTTATTATTTTAAAAGTAAGATATTCTTATTTCTTATTTTTAATTCTTATGTAGTGGTTTGGGGGTTCTTATGTAGTGGATGTGGTCCCAAAGAATGTCATATACGGAAGAAAGCAATTACCAAAGAATTATTAAGAGTAACTGTCAATACAGAGCTTGTGGGAGTTTTTTCAGTACTCTGCTATGTGTGTCTACAGCTTTTTGTTTCTCCATTGTTTCAAGGAAGAGATCTGTGTCTGTTTCTTTTTTTTGTAATTATGATGCAAGTGTGTTTTCTTGGGGTATACCCAAAATGTTGTATGGGAAGTTTCTTTTTGATAACAAGCTATGTGCCTTATCGGATGTAATGGCTTTAGCGACATGTAGATTTTACATATATAGGATCCTTAGTAAGGACATGTTCATCAACAGCCCTGGGCTAATTTTTGTAAAAGGTTTTGGGTCAACTTGTAAAACTCGGTATTAATGCTATAGTATCTTATCTACAAAAAAATATATATTTTGTTTTAGTTGTTCTCTTATCTTCTTTATGCACAAAGTTCATCTTAACCATTTGGTATTCACACATGGTCAACTCTCCCTTTATGCATTACAACTAAGATATATATTGTGCTTGCTCCTAGATTTTGTAATGGCTTACTAACCATGGATTATGAGGGTAATTATATTAACATGGTGCATATTCTCTACTTATATTTTTTCTCTCAAAACTTTTGCCATTATCGTAAGATAAATTTTAGGTATTTTTCATGCTAATACCATATTTTCTATCTATGTAATTTTATTTTTCTTCATCTTCTCTTATTAGATTCGTGTGCACACTCTTCCATTTTTTTTCCTTTTTTTTTGTTCCACTCCACTTCCATATTTTTCTCTCTCTTTTTATTCAATTCTCTAAACCTCCACCCCCCTCTTCCTCTTCATTAACTCATGTTAGCATTCTTTCCCTAAATAAGGTTGGCTCGATAATCTTGTCATAATTTAATTTACTCAATTACCTTTCCTAAGGAACCAAGGGGTGAGTTTACATCAGAGGTGTAATAGCTCCAATATAGCCATATGGACTATATTTATTTTTATTATCTTAGGCCCTAGGTTTAGATAGTCAACCCTTGATCATTAAGGTTAGGGTTAATATTGATTTAGTCTATAAATAGGAATATTTATGTTGTAGTTTGAATCATATTTTATATTCAAATATTTGTCATCTCTATTATGCATATGAGACTTCATCCTCTCCAAGTGTCTAAGAGACTTCATCAATAATTAATTGTAATATATTAGTCATTTAGAGGATGTGTATATGAGCAAAAAGAAGTGCCAACCCAAAAAATTATGATAAGCATCACAATAATCCTATAAATACCAGTATTTTTAACAAATGTCTTATTTATTTTATTAAATTCCATGGCTTTGTTTCCTCCAAAAACCTCTTCTCTTTCTCCTTCTTCTTCCAATAATCCTCACCCTATCACTCCTCTTGATACCCTTTTAATTGGTAATCATATTCTCAATACTATTGGTTATGGCATGCATACCTATCTTGAGAATCAATAAAGGATGGTTGATTCATTTACAAAGGCCTTAGTTGATATCTAATGCCTCCTTAAAATATCATGTACTATGCATAATTGTATCCATGGGTCTTAACTATTTAACCTCCTAATGTGCATCCTTACTACTATCTCTAGCCCAAAAAATTTAAAATTAAGAAGTCGATTTAAGAAATATTGGAACAAGGAATCATTTGTCCAAGAATAAATCCTTATTCCTCTTTGTTGGTTATGATATGGCATACAAACAATTATTGATGCAAGTGCCTTAATTTTTTATCTCTCAACAAGATCACCCATCAAAGATAAGTTTTAAATTCTTGTTATAGATTGCTGGATGAGTTGCTTGGTGTTGGATACTTTACAAGATTAGACTTTCATTATAGGTTCCATCAAATTAGGGTTAAAGAAAAAGATATAACTAAGACTACTTTTCACACATATGATGGTCATTATGAGTTTTTAGTTATACCTTTTACTCTCATTGATGCTCCTTCCAATTTATAAAGCCTCATGAACTCCATATTTTATTCTTTTTTTGTAATTTTATATTGGTTTTATTTTATTATATCTAAATTTATAGCAAGTCCTAGGAAGAACATCTAGTTTATGTGGACAAATTTTCTCACTTATTACAAAAGAAAAATATCTTTATCAAAAGGTCCAAATGTTCCTTTGAGTTCTATGAGGTAGAATACTTGGGACATATAGTATCTCAGGAAGGAGTCAAGATAAATTCTAAAAGGATCAAAGCCATGCAAGATTGGTACTTGTGTGAATCCCTTAGACAACTCTATGGATTTTTAGGGCTTACATGAAACTATAGGAAATTTATCCTGCAACTATGACAAGATTATGGCTCCTCTCATTGATCTAACTAAGAAGGATGCTTTTATTTGGTCTTAAGTTATTTCCTAATCCTTATAGGACCTAAAGAAGGCTATGTATACTACTCTTATTTTGGCCACCCCTAAGTTTTAGAAAACCTTTTGTCATTGAGTGTGATGCTTTTGAAATAGGTATTGAAGCTATTTTAAATCAATATGGACACCCATTGGTATTTTAAAGTAAATATATATATAGCAAGAATTTAGGATGATCCACTTATGAGAAGAAATGCTTGCTATTTTGTATATCATAGAGAAATGATACCTTATTTGTTGGGGTGTTGCTTCATCATCAAGACCAATCATAGCAGTCTTAAGCATTTCTTATAACAATTTCTCTCATTCTAAATAAAATAAATAATTGACCCAGATATTGGGTTATGATTTTATCCTTGAATACAAGAAAGGAAAGGAGAATGTGGTGGTTGATGCTTTATGTTACAAACATGAGTATGTTGTTACCATCAGTGCATCTCTAGTCCTCTTCTAGAATAGATTTCTTAACTTCAAAAGAATTGGGTTTCTAACCTAGAGACTACTCATATCATTAGGAAGTGGAGGTTAGCCCATCAATACTTTTTTTTCTCATTGATTTATGCATTTATTTATAAAAATGATTGTATTTATCTTCCTTAATCATTGGCTATTAAGATGGGTGTCCTCAAAGAATTACATGCATTTATTTGGTGGGACATTTTGGATTATTGAAAACATATCAATGGGTGAAGCAACATTTTTCTTAGAAACAAATAAAAGTATATGTCAAGAATTTTATGGCTAAATATGAGGTATGTATGTTTAAAAATGGAAAATCATTAAATTTCTTGAATTGTTGTAACCCTTGCATATCCCTAACCGCCAATAAGAGCACATATCCATGGAATTCATTGAGGGCCTTCCTAAATCTAAGGGTAAAATGGTGATATTTGTGGTAGTGGATCATATTTCTAAGTATGCTCATTTTGTGTATTACAACATCCATATTTAGCAAGTAAGATGGCCAAGATATTCCTCAATTTTATTTTTAAATTGCATGGTATGTCCAAGTCCATTGTCAATGACCATAGCCTTATTTTTATCAGTAATTTTTAGAAGGAATTGTTTTGTCTTGGTAATACGAAGTTGACTATATCCTCTTCTTATAACACTTAGTCAAATGGATAGACAAAGGTTATAAATAAATTTTTGGGTACTTACCTTTATTCTTTTACTTAAGACAAGCAGTATTGGATTTATTGCCTCACACTAGCTAAATGGTGATTTAATAATTCTTACCATTATTCTTACTATGTTCCAAGATCCTCCAAAGTGCCCAAGTATATTATTTTTCATAGTAATAATGGCTTATGCTTTGTCTTCTTAAAGATAATTTGACCCAATCCCAGAAGCAACAATAGGATTCACACCATTCTAAAAAATAATTTACCATTAGGGATATAGTTTTTTTATGTTTACATTCCTATAAGCAATTATCCTTGAATACCAATCCCATTTAGAATTTGGCTCTTTAATTTTAAGAGTCCTATAAGGTGGTTCATTGCATTGATGAAGTGGCATATCAATTGGATATTCCATTGTCTTTTTGCATCCATCATATCTTTCATGTGTCTTATCTCAAATACATATTTTCTAGAAGGTGTAGTCCTAGATAGAGCTTCCAATGCTTGAGGAAGAAGGTTGAATCACTCCCCAACTAGAAGCAATGTTGCAGTCTAGAGTTTATCTTCAATGGTCTAACTAGATTTAGGAGTTTCTCATCAAGTGGAAGGACCTTCTAGAATAAGATGCTACATGGTATCCTAAGATCATTTTCTATTCTTTTCTAACTTTGACGACAAATATTTCTAAGGGGGACCATTTAATGAATCCAATATAGTCACATTGGCTCTATTTATTTTTATTAACTTGGGCCCTAGGTTTAGATAGTCGACCCTTAAGCATTAGTGTTAGGGTTAAAATTGATTTAATCTATAAATAGGAAGATTTATGTTGTAGTTTAAATCATATTTCAAATTTAAATATTAATTGTCTCTATTGTACATATGATACTTTACCCTCTCCAACTGGTTATGAGACTTCACACTCTCCAAGTGGTTAAGGATTTGTATTTATTTGCATACTTGATTTTCTAGCATTGGATATGAATTATTTGTTATTAATGGATTTTTTTTATTATGCATTGTTGGATTTCTACTACCAGTATTGAATTTCTTAAATTTATTTCATTATAATAGGCATGGTTTACCTTATCAGACTTTATGTATGGTTCTATGGTCTAATGGTGGAACTTGCTCATTAAAACTCTTATGTTTTCTCTAGATGGATATAATATTCAACCCATTTACCACGGTCTCATATATTTTAGCTTATGTTTCCTTCACTTGCCAGGGTACCTATAGAACATGACTCTAATAGACCCAAATATTCAATAAATCATACCTTAACAACATAAATAATAAACACAATATATTCTGGTACCAAGGTGTTTAAAAGCTTTAAATGATATTTTTCATCTCCCCTTGTGATCTAAATGTGTAATCATATTTTTTACTTTTATTTCCATCATTGGTTAATATACCATTTTAATAATAATAATTTAATACATGGAAATCATTTACATAAAAAACTATTGTGCTCCACAATTTATTACATATTCGTCAAAACCATTTCAAGAATGAATAATACTTTCCTATTTGTTCAAAATTATAATTTAACTAATTCCCAATACATAAATAGTTCTTATAGATATGTATTCATAGAATAAAAAATAACATCAATAATCTTGTTTGACTATTTATTTTCATCATACATATTTCATTTTCTATTTCTAATGCTCAAACCATCTCAAATTATACACATAATTTACAATCATCAAGTTAAATTTCTTGAAGTTAATAAAAATGGTGGGAATTACATATCTCTCACCTCATAAGAATTTCCTCTTAGGAGTTACTCAAAAAGGTATGGAATATTTTGTAATATTTATAATTTATCTAGTTCAATGTATATTGCCCAATGGCCTACACAACTAGCACCCAATTGGTATCCCCTTGTTTGAGATAGTGACAAGTGATATCATTCCATTTTTGGTATATTATCCTATTTATTCTCATTTGGCACCCCTTGGTCACTTTTGTAGTGACACATGGTGGAATCCAATTCGTTGTAGGTATAAAAATTATTTTTCAAAGTTTAAAGGTTTTAGATGCATTCTATGTGATTTTAGGGCCAAACTTCCAAGGACCATAACTTTTGCATTTAGAAGCATTTTGATCCTATATTTTTCAAATCAAATGATTTTCTAATATATTTTATTGGTAGTATTTTTTCTAGTCACAATTACATGCATGATTTTTTATTTTAGTAAGAAAATTATGGATCAACATGTTCCCTTGTTGAATGTTCAAAACTATGCCACTTTAAAAATTAAGATTGTAGCCCTGCTTTGAAGTAAAGGGTTGCTCAAATATATAAATGAGAATATCTTACAGACTAATTTTAAAGAGATAAAGTAATATTTCATTGATTACAAGGATGAGGCTTTTAGTGTGATAGCTCTTCATATTGAGAAGATCTATGACACCTATGTTAGAAACACTACAAATCCCAATAAAATAGTTGACAAATTTTAGGAGCTATGTGATTTAATTAACTTCATAAAAATTAAAAAATTGGAGGTAGAGATTGTTACCTTGGCTATGGATTAATTTGATACCATTTATGAGTATATCATTTAGTTCAAGAATTTATCAAATTGTATCTAGACTACTAAAGACATTTCAAAGGGAATGATATAGGAACACAAAGCTACAAATATTGAGAATATTGTGCTCAACATCTCAATCATATTAGATCGTTGTTATTATGTTTAAGATATTTCATCTCTACTTCCCATTTTCTCCTCATTTCATTGATGAAGTATTATATTATCTCCTTCACCGTCAAGCTCAAATATAATAATGTAAGGGTCATCCTCTCATCAATTAGGCTCATGCAAAAGGAGTGATTAAGTATAAAACTAACATGAAATAGAAGCAAAATGATGTGAATACTAATAAACCTTTCAAAAATACAACCTATGAGTTATGTAATAAGGGGAGGGCACAAAGTAGATTCTTGTCATATTCACATTAAGAAGTTTGAGGAAGCAGGAAAAAAGGTGGGTGTTGATGTTGATATCTTCTATGCATAGGTTGAGGACAATCACGATGGTTAAATCTTGATATTTAAAGAGGGACTTTGGGGCTTATAAGGAACCATCACCATGTTTGTACCAAAGTTCTTCTTACATATTCATAGCTACTCAAAGGCTAAAACTTTGGACCTTGGAAAACTAAGATGAAACCCATCTTTATAGTTGAGAAACTATGGGGTATTATCACCAACAAAGTCACTCGACCTATAGAGAAAGAAGATGCACAACAAAAATTTAATGATGAAAATACTAAAGCATTGATGATCATCATTCTTACCATAAAATATGTTAATCAAAAAAATATTTGTGAAGCACAAACATCCAAGGAAACATGGTACATACTTTCTACCATCTACAAAAGAAAAATTGAATCCACAATACTTCACCTTTAGTCTCAAATCCACACATTAGATATTGGAAATAATGTCTATTCCATAATTTGGGTTATGTAAATGTATCCTCCAATATACATACCTAGACTACTTCCTATACAAGTTATCTAGTGACTTCATGCATTGTAATAAATGAACAAGTGTCCTTGTGCAAGTTGTACATGTGCAAGGTGTCCTATGCACAACTAGTTAGAGTGTTAGGCAAGCATCCTATTTTTCCATATATAAGGATGGTCTCTTAGATAGATAGAAGTATGACAGGTAGAGGAAATCCAAGAGATATTATTTGATAGTGTAGGTCAGTGGATTGTGTTCCACATAATTTACTGGTGATGGATATGATGTATATATGTAGCTTTGTTAATGGAGTGCTCACTTCCTCCATAGCTACATTGTAATATTTTATATCTTTTATATTTCAGAATTCTTTAGTCATCTAGTAGATTTACTTGATTGCATCTTATTCTACATCTTGAGATTGTTATCTCTCATGGCTAATGCATCAAAAGCTAATAGTGGTATTAGAGCTACGGTAGATCTAATCTATGCAGTTCTTTAAGGAACCACCATTATTGGTTTGCCTAAGAGTTTTATCAAACTGATGCACCATTGGACCAACCACTGGCAAAAGATCTCAGGAGCATCTAGGTGGTAGATTTTTGAAGAGTCACAAATATAGGACTAAAAGGAATATTAGTTTTATAAAAAATGATATCATTTTCATCTAGAATTTGTTCCACGGAGTTGTTATGAAAAATCATGAATACTAGGACTCAACATTTTGATCCTCTAGATTGATATATCATCTAGTGAAGATCATCCAAGTCATCTGGAGTTTTCTAAAATGTACCTAAAGTTTATTTTGTTGTAGAAAATTAATCCTAAAAGGATTGGGACTCCTATGACAAACAACTAGGAGACTCCAACTTCGTTGCCCGACGATCGGAGTGCCCTCATAGTGTAGAGGTTATTTCATCATGAAAGAGAAGAATAATCCAGAAGAATACTTCCTATGAAGGATTGTGGTGAATATAGGAGACTGAAGATATCCATTGTTGGATTGTAGAAATCGACACTTGAAGAACAGGCCACAAGAGCCTTGATACAGAAAGTCCATATAAGCCTTGTAGAGGAACCCACAAAAGTATTATACTTAAAAGGCTATAGAAGCCTTGATATTGAAAAAGGCCATAGCAGCATTGATACTAAAAAAGGCCATAGGAGCCTTGGTATTGAAAAATGCCATAGAAGCCTTAACATAAAATAGGCCACAGAAGCCTTGATCCTGAAGAAGAATATATGATTTAGAAGCAGATTAAATATTTTAGTACTAATATTCTTGTTACGGAAACAGAAGATTCAGTGAGTTGGGATACTTTCTACAAGAGAGTTAGGAAGAGCATCTTCTTCAGAATTAGCTTATCTTGAAGCAAAAGAGAAGAGATCAGGAAAATATCTCATTGAAGAACTTCCAGTCTTGGAATAAGAAGAAGAAGGACTAGGAGAGTCCTACTCAAATCTAGAAGTAGCAGAATTAGAATTTTCAGGAGAATATCTCACCACCAACACTTCCAGAAGCATAAGGTTGAAGAAAATTTCTAAGGGAATACTATCAAAAGTTGCCAAATCAAATACCTTGATAAGGTGTCATCGAGCATCCTAGAATTGTTAGGAGAGACTTGTTGAAGATCAAGAAAGTTATTTGAGACTCATTGGATAAATCCACTATCCAGGTGAATTCCCTAATAGTGAAGGACTTGAGACAATTTTCACCATATGGCAACAAGCCCAAAAGTAGAATTTGGCAAGGAGTGCCAAATATGGGAAGAAGAAGTTTGGCAAGGAGTGCCAAACCCTAGAAGAAGATCATGCTTGAAGTCAGAACATGGGAAGAGGACTTGAAGACAGAATAAGCTCACCAAATCATAAATATTTGAATATTGTCTTTCACAGCAAGAAGGCACCACCCTAAAGACATAGACTTATCCAAATCTATAGCAAAAGGAGGAGAACAAACCACCAAATCCTAGGCTCGTAAAAGAAAGTTCAAGACCATCATTTGGTGGAGTTATGAATGACATCCTATCAGAAGTAGCAACTTGGTGTTTCTAGAAACGTCTACATCATATACAAATGTGGGAGAAGAGCTACATAAAAATATATGCAACTTATGGTGCAAAAAGATTCATTAAATTGAACTACTTATTAGATTTATTAGAGCACCTGAAATTGGATTAAAGTTGCAAAAAGAAAATCAGATTTTCAGTCTTATAAAGTGCAAAGGAAAAACATATTTTTTTTAAGGATTCAATTGCACATTTATTAGGAGTTTATTATATTCCATATTAGTTTCTATCAACTACCTATTATCTATTATTGAAAAAATAATACTAAGTCCTACAACATTGATTGTAGTGAAATTGCAGAATAACTCCTAAAGATTATTTTTAGTTTATTCTTGATTATTTGTAGTAGATTATTAAGTACATTTCTTTGAGATTTTATTAGAGTGATAAGGTGTAATATTAGTGAATTAAAAATTTTGTACTATTATACTACTCTCAAAAAGAAAATTAGTTTTTGTGTTTCTTGAAAGGCACAAAATGTGATTTGTATCAAGTGTCTAAAGACACTATTGAAGCACAAATATCTGCAACTTGGTGTGGCCAATAGAAGCCACCAATAAGGGTTAGAATCCTCCATATTTGGAGAAGAACATAACTAACCTAAAAAACAAAGATAGAAGCTTATGAAAGTAAGAAGCATTACAAATAAATACAAAAAGAAAATAATGCAGAAAATTTGCATCAATTAAAAGAATTCCTATCTACTATTATTGAGACTTGGACTTGTTATCAAAAGTTTCCAAGCAAAAATGGGAAGGTGTATCTATTGTAAAAGACAACCTCAAACCCTTATATTACAAGGAATATACCATAAAAAAAAATTAAAAATATGGAAAAAAGAGTCCAAAAGAAGATTTATTAAAAGCCTTATTATGAAATACATTACATCATCTTGTGCTCCTCTAATCTATTTGTGACAGCATAGGTGCAGATTTAAAAGTGTCATATTAGGGCAGGTTTTCCTATAAGTAAAAGAACAACTATTAAATACCAAACATCAGCACTCCTCCTCCCAAGCTAGAAGGATCCATTCAAGAGCTCATCCATGGATGTATGCACATATAGAAGCAAAGCTCATTTTAGAGCCATATTTATGTAGACAAGCGAGTGCACTACAATCTCAAAACAACATCAAAATAGCAGCAACAAAAGCAATATGTTAGGAGGCATAAAGGAAAAGAAGAAGGATGTTACATGTATGGCCTCAACCTTGGAGAAGACCACTCACCAAAGGAAGCATTGACTGCCATCCAAGCTCCATAGCGCATCACCCATTCACCTGTGGAAAAGATAGTTTGCTTGCTGCCCAAGCAACATTGGAAAACAAAAGGATATATGGAGTTATAATCTCCATTCTTGAGGGTGTTACAAGAAATCTTATTTGCTGCCCAAGAAATGTTAAAAAGATATAATGTTATGGAGTTATAATCTCCATCTTCGAAGGTGTTACCAGAAGGGTCTTCATGCAGAATTGACACTTGGTATTTTAGTCATCTTTCCTCTCAACATTGTAGAGGCTTCTACGAAGGAGTTACAAGCAAAGACTTTCCACTTAAATAATTTTATCACCTTCACACAAGGGCCTATACTTTTTCAAGAAGCGCTAGTAAATGATTCTGGAGCATTACATAAAGAAGAGAGCACTCACTCATAATGAATGTGACACTTTTTCTTTATGAATATCACCATCAATATCCTCAGAAGCACCTAACTCCCCAATTGAGGAGTATGTGTTTGAGAGGAATCGATCATGATTGCCTTCTAGAAACATGCTAAACGGTCGTTTGTCACTGCTGGGGCTACAATATCTTCTCGCACATACCATCACAAGGGCAGCTTGTAATTTGTGATGAAGTGCCACATTCTTCATCAAAGCAGAGGGTCCGTGGAGGGACTTAGTAGCTGCAACCTGCATGTCAGTTTTTTATGTACATATAATGAAGGGGCCATCTTCTATTCTATCGGATTTACCAATGGCTTGACAGGGGGATTTTTTTAGCAACCATGGTCCTGGACTCCTGAGAACCATTATTCATGGTTCTCTGATCATCTTGAGTTGCTTGAGATGAAACTGCAGGTGCAGGGCTTGGAGTTTTGGCTGCAACTTTGTTATTCTTGAAATGTCCCTCCATGAGAGGACAATCTTTAATCTTGTGCGCTACCGAATGGTAGCAGTAGCAAGTGTTCGATAGGTTTATGTAAACCAAATTTTGAAAAAATGAAACATCCCCAATATTAATGGTGAGATGATCTTTGAGGTCTTTGGATAGATCAACTTTCACACAAACCCTTCATAAGGGTCGAACGCTAAAAAACTTTGAATTTTCTATACAGACAAAGCGACCTATTGAGGAAACTAGGGTTTCCATGAAATGCCA